>BMAO01029478.1:0-18729 GCA_019973975.1 Trichonephila clavata | reverse complement strand
GTATTGTACAAATAAAATAAATAAGAGTTTCGCCTAGAATTTACTGTCGATTCGTTTCGATTTTACTGAATGTCCAAATTTCTGTGAAATTCGCGACTCGCATGCAATGAAGTATTGTGTTTTAAATCTCCATTTTCCACTCACTTTTAACACATTTCCCCATTGCAATAAATTAGATTTTATTAATGATACCCACAAAAATGTTTCCCTTATAAGAAAGAAAATCAGTTCTGGATTGAAGAAAATATTATAATATCAGTCTTAAATGAAAATAATACGCAAGGGAAAACTATTGCTTTTTCAATTACACTTATTCGATAAAAATACAATTACACGTAAAAAGGCTGAATCAGACTGCAGACTAGTTTCAAACGCGTCCATATAAGAGAAATTTTTAAAAAGAAAAATCTTCGTTTGTAAAAACAATCTTCAATACAAATAGTTTACGCAAAAACTATTCGAAATCTTGACATCTTTAAGAAGAGCCTACATTTTGGAATAAAACTTTTCTATCCTTTATGTGATCGCGGTAGCGTAGTGACTATAGTCACGAACTAGTGTCTGGCGTGTCATGAGCTCTAGCCCTAGTGGAACTGAAGAACCACATTTTTGAAGGGTTGATGAAGGTTAAACCAGTCCAAGCTAAAAGTCCTCCTCTTGATGTGGTGTGGCAGTTTTGAGAGGGTGCCAGCTAAGGTGCTGTCCTCGACCGAGATTCAAAATTACGAGATAAATCTCCAAGAGCCCTCTTGTTCCTTTAGAGTGTTAATAAAACACACACTTCTTTCCATTAAGACCTTCCAATGAGAGTTTGGGAAATGTCATCTCAAACTGTAAATAAACATATTCATAAGGGTTTAAAGTTAATTAAATGTTTAAGGTTCGAATGCTTATTCGAAGCACTTTACAAAATAAAAGAAATGTATTATACTAAAATCCTTTAGTTGGAAATAGATGGAAGTTAGTCGTAACAACTGATGAAAAGTATAATCTTATTTAAACGATTACAGCAAAAAGTATGAACCATTATCTATATTACAGAAAATAGAATATTAAAATATAATCCTAAAAATGATCAAATCTTTTTGAATAAAGGTTTTCTAGAGTATTCATGATTTCGGAAAAAGTTTGCAGCAAAGTAAATTAAAACTGGAATAATTTTAAATAATGCTAAAGTAAATTCTTTGTAATCAAAGAGTAATCAAAAAAGTAATAGTATTTAACTATGAAATTCAGGTTTTGTATTTTAAAAATACTGTCTTAGTAAAAATGCAAACGGATAAAACTTCAATTCAATTTTCAATATCAACTGTCATATTTGTAACAAAGAATAAATCAGAAACTGTAATAAAATCCATACTATTTACAGAAATACGTGTTAAATCTCTTGATGCTTCCTCCGCAGATAACTATGCATTTGATTTATTGAAATGTCTTTAAGAAACGAACGTCCGCATAAACTAGCAGAATATTTAGGAAAGCCATTCACGTGGAATGGCATAAATTTAACATGACTTCTTGAGAAAGAAGTCTAATGGAAAATTCGATCCAGAATTATAGTAAAAATCAAGGACTTTGTACTTTGTTCCCCTAAAGCACAAGTACAAATATTTTTTTTTATTTTACAATTAAATATATTTATTTTAGTAAATATATATGGAGAGTTACTTTTGTTATTCAAATAATCACAGTTTAATTCTAAGGATAGATTCATACACAATCTTAATGTTGGAATATGATGTCTGGTATTCAGATTCATCAAAAAATTTAGTACTGAAAAGCATTAAAACTGCCAAAGTTTCTAGTTATATGTGTTAATATATTTATAAAACAAACAATCTAGTTTAAAAATTATCATTTATGTAATTCTTTTCATTAGAAAATCTGAACAATTAGTAGAAAATTTTCAATAATTTTAATGCAATTTCACTTTAGATTGAAATTAATATAAGTTGAATATAAGTTTAGCGCTAATATAATATAGAATAAGTACAATGAAATCAATTAAGTAATACTTATTGCACCATTAATAATTTAGGGTAAAATCTGATAAAAAGAACAAAATAAACTGTTCCAATATTTGACTGGCACATTTATAAAACGCTTATTACTGCTTGAAGTAATTGACTGCACATTTTAAATCAATTTATTTTTGCACCTATAGTTAATTTATACATAAGCATAAAAATTCTTCAATAAAGAGATGCAAAAAAAAAGTGTAAATAATTTTTTTAACTTTACATTGCTACCTAAACATAATCAAAAAATATTCTGTAAAAATACTGTGGATTCCAACAGGACTGGAAACTAAGCAATCTGAAGCTAAACTGCTGATTGTAAAAAAAATGCAACACCATGAAGGAATCATCAGAATTAAATGAACTTTGCAGAAAATACCAATTATAGGATATTACGTAAAATAGTAAAGTTTCGGAATCACCGCTCATGCGTGACGTGCTCTGAACTGATGCTGAAAGCGTATAAATACAGGGCTGTAGCGGGACGATGAAAACAGTAAATGATTATTTGTTAGTGGCGAGCGTTTAGTGAGACCTAAGTATGCCTCCACGAAGAAATAAGGAAAAATTCCAAAAATCTACAGAGTTTAAACGGGGGAGGATTATCAACCTTCGAGGAGGAGGATTTTCCTATCGCGCAAGTAGGAGCTCGTGCGTAGTGGAACAGTTTCACAGGGATGCGAGTTTGGATGCAGTGGACCGACAAGCACCGACCAACTCGAAAAACTGTCAGTGGCTGACGAAAGATGACGTCAGTGCGCAACGATCGACACCTGCTCCGCATGGCGGTGAATGACCTACAGCTTCCTCCAGGCAGTTGGCAGCACATTGGTCTACTACTACAGGTGTACTAATGTCGGCTTCGTCAATTCGGTGACGTCTACTACACCGTGGATTGCGTGCAAGGGTGCCTTTATACAGGATCCCCCTCACGGCAAACCATCGACGACTGCGTCCGCAATAGGCTCATGAGCACAGAGCCTGGGAAGCTGATTGGCACCAAATTGTCTTTTCAGATGAATCACGTTTCAGTTTGTGAGACCATGATGGTCGCATTTGTGTTAGACGCTATGCCAGTGAAGGCTGCCTCCAGAGTGCGTTATCGAACCTAACATCCGGAGTTATGGTGTGAGGTGCGATTTCGTATCATGGACGATCCAATTTGCTAAGAATTGAGGGTAATCTCCATAACAACAGGCACGTCCGTGAAATACTACAGCCGGAAGTCGTTTTCTTTCTTCAAGTCATTCCTGGAGCTATCTTTCAGTAGAATAATGCACGGTCACATGTTGCACAGACTGTTCAAGACTTATGTTCAGCCCAACACATGCAACTTCTTCCTTGGACTGCTTATTCGCCGATATGTCGCCTATTGAACACGTGTGGGATTTGGTTGGTCAGCGTCTCGCTCGTGATCCGTGTTCTGGAGCTTCAAACGACGAACTTCTCCTGAGCATACAAGGAATATGGAATTCTCTTCCACAAGTAGACATTCAAAATCTGTTTGATTCCATGCCACATCGTGTAGCATTACTTATTGCAGCGCGTGGTGGCTACACCAAATATTGATTTCGGACACTTAATACATTTTTTTTTTGCTATGAAGATTTCGTCGTTTATTTGTACTAATACAAGTCGTTTGTGCATTAAATTTCATTTAATTCAGATGATTTATTCATGGTGTTGCGTTTTTTGCAATAGCAATTTAATATGAAGTAATCTGAAAACATAAAAATTTATTGGTTACTTTTTTTTTTCAGTCACTCGAAAAATTTGTTTTAACACGTTTCGTTTCTGATTTACTTGAGCATCGTTAAAGGAACACTGAGAAAGGTTTTAACCCTCTATCACTCAGAAACTTGGATTTATATGGTTTTTTGGATTCAAAATAATAACAAAACAAATTTTTTTAATTTTTATAAAATAATACTTAATATTTAAGAATAGATTTTAATTTTTTTGTCATTATTTACGAAAAAAATTACAAAATCGGGGAGTGTTACCTTGAGTCAACACTTAGTTAAGAGACAAAATCTGTAATGAAAGATGGAAGTTTCTGAAGCAATTTTGATGAAATTTGTGTAACAAGTTTGAATAGTATTTTACTATATTTTTTTAATCGCACCATCTGACACTTTTCGTATATATTGATAATCGAATAACCAATTTCAATTTGCATCAATCAAGTAGCGCCGTGTAGTTGTTTTCTTTGGTACCAGTTCCTAAGCTTAGAGTGAAGACCAAAGACTACAGTGCATGTATGATTACCTTACAAAAAAAAACAGATTTAATGAATGTGGCAAGCGATCGAATGGTTTGTTGTCAACACAATATACACTACGCCACGCAGAATTAAATTATTCAAAAATAAAAGTAGACAAAAAGCTTTCCAAGAAAATGCTGCATTTTTCTGCTAAAAATTCAACTTTTTTAACAATTAGTCAAAAATAATTTGGATTAAAATGAAACTCATATTATTTATATCAAAACGCATCACCATTTGAAATCAAAGTTAAATATGCATATATGGATAAAATCTCTGTTGCAAATTACTTTTTAGTACACTATTAGTGTAAAAATAGAAAATCATGAATACATGAAATAATGAATAAGGTGTAAAATATTTATGATTTTTACAAAAAAAAACAGAAAAATGTTATATAGTTTTTTTTAAAAAAAAAACATTTGCGACAAGTTATCGAGTGGTAAATGTTTATTTTGAGAATTCTTTCAATGGAATCTTGTCCAAAAATCCACAAAATTTAATTTAGAGTATTTGTTCTAATTTAGCGATATTGATGACAAAAATGCTTTCTTTTTCTTTTATTGGAGATTTTATGTGAAACTAAGATAAATTGATTTCAATAGAAGAAGAAAAATAATGCTCAATATAGTTTCTACAGAACGAAGTTAAATTGAAAGTTTAATTTTGTTCCTATTTTCCTCGAGATAACTGAGAGAAGATTTAACTTAATCGTTTAGACATCTAGATCCGAAGAAATGAGTTGAAAGAAACTCAAATAGAGCTAATATTTTGATTGCATTTTATTTTTTAAAATAAGTAATGTGGAGTTAAACATTATGTCAACGGATTCTTACTTAAATTTCTGAATTTTAGGTTTAGTACAAAACATCCTATACATTTGGCATACACAGAATTACCTTTTTTTGCTTAAATGATTGATGCTGCATGAAGACATATATTTTACAGTATATTTTTTATAATATATATATATTGATATCTTATCATTCACTTCTGAAGAATTTCGTATCGTTCATTTTAATAGATGTTACTCCATTTCTTATTTAAAGTTGTTTAATGTTGTCAATTAAGTAGAAATAAACTAAGAAATCTTAAAATATATTCACCATATTCTTTCTCGCTATTTCCGTTTTCTTTATAGCAATAAGTTTTGATGATTATACTAAAATTCCATACAAAAGTTCGAAAATTTAAGAACAATCTAATTGTGTTAGGCCTCATAATTTCGAATCTAAACTAGATGTCATTTACTATATTTTCCATGGAATTACTGAAAAAAACAGCAAAACAGCAATATTTGTGATAAAATCTTTAATTTTGCGAAAAAAGCACCCCTTTGGAAAATTCAATGTATTTTTATAATGTTAACATAAAATATAAATTTAGCCCTAAAAAATATTTTTTTTTTTGTGAATTTACTTAGTTTATTGTAGCAAAATTGCATAATTTTGAATATGTAATGTGCTGTCTTTAACAAAATAGTCTGATTCCCCATTGCTGTGTTAAAAAAATCAATGTTATTGTATGGACAGAAAAACCAATTAAATTTTTCAGTTTAAGGCTAAATAAAACGCAATTAGAATAAATACAATGAAAAAAATCAAGTGAAAACACAACACTTGCTAGTCAGAGTAAAAAGAAATATTCTCGAACTAATGAGAGACTGAATTATTTATTGCTTTATAGCACACGATAATTTCATCATTTTCAATCAGCTGCGGTTTACACATAAGAGGATATTCTGTTCCCTTACTCTTGTGTATAAAATTAGGATATTCTGCTTGACCCAAAATAGATAAACACATTTATCATACCTGGCGATTACTGGTTATGAATCATTAAAATTACGGGGGGCTGCTGCTGTTTTGCTCACAGGACGATAAAACACTTCAGGGTATAAGGCAGTAACACTAAAGCAAATTTCAACAAGTTTAGAAAAATTGCATTTGCTCATCAGTTATACAGTTTGTAAAAACCTTTGACTTCCCTCTAAGGACTTTGAATGAACTTTGGTATAACTACTCTAGCAGTTTTTGAATGGGGTCCGAAGAGTAAAAAATCCGTCGATTTGTTTAGATTGGACGAAGACATCACTTAAGGAATACAGTGTGATAAACAGAGCTATTGTGCTTTCACATGAAGAAGCATAATCTACTCAAAAAGGTTTTTTTTGAATGGTGTTTGTTTTTTTTGGCAAAGAGAGAGTTTTTAACTCGCTTGGTAAATACAGATAACTGACCATTTCTATATGTGTAGATCAAATATTCTCCTTAAGGTAGGAATGCATAATAAAGATGGCTGGGGGGAAAACCTCAAACAACTCAAAGTATTGTAGCATTTGACACATACCTTCAATTATTAATGCGTTTTCTTAACAATATGGAAAACAATATTCTTAACAATATTGTGGAAAATGGGATGGATAACAATGGTTGTCGTCTTGAGGATGACAGGTGTTGCGTCATCAATGGTAAGAATGTTACTTATTTTGTATAATTTGTTTGAAGTGAGTATCAACTCACTGGAGAAGTTGAAACAAACCGAAAACAGATGTAACTGTCTGAATGTACTGAAAGAGAAGTTTTTGAAGAGGTTTTGTAGTAAATAGTTAAGTAGTGTGTTTGTAAATAAACGTTAAATATACCTTTTAAGAGAAAACTTCTTGTTATCAATTCCTGACAGCTTCTCGTTCAATTTAATAGCAATCACGGTTCGAAGAAACAGACAATTGGAAATATTCCCTTTTGAAATTTGATCCTCCACCTGCAATGATTACTTCTAACACTCCAAAACGCTAGATCCAACCAAAAAACAAAATTTCAAAAATGATCGCAGCAGTCTGGTTAAACATGAGAAATTCCATCATTTGCCTTAAAAATCTATCATCATAAATTTGCAATATTTGAATATAAGTAAAAGTCCATGCGCGACGATATGGAATGGAATTTGAAATCAGACAATTTGGTAAAACCTAATTGTATGATACTGAATTTTGAGCTTTTGTCATTGTGAATGCAAGATTCATACCAGGATAATTCTTCAAAATAATACTTCGAAATGTCTCAAGAACATAATGCATAACTTACCCATTGAAATATCACAAAAATAGACAACTCATGAAAGCAAACTCAACTGCTTTATTTCTAGAGACTAGTACTATATTCGAAGACATCGCAACTCACCTCTGAGCAAGAATCATTTCATTAAAATTAATAGATCCCTAAAAAGTAATCTCAAAAATCCTGGAAAACTTATCAGCTACTGTGTTTATAGGACCAGACATATAATGAATACTTTCCAAAAACTGACTTATTAATTCAACTAACTATTAATTCATGTAACTAGAATCTTGAGGGATATTTAGTGAATATACCTTAATTAGATCGATTTAAATAAAGACAGTTATATCTTCAAGACCGTATGATAAATTTTGAATATGTGTGGAAAATATTATTTTATCATACGTCCATCTCCGACCTCTCAGTCATAAGTCGATAAGCATCCCAATACAGTATAGAACGAATAAAACAGTCACCAAAGGCCCAGTTAACAGCACTCAAAGAAATACAGTTTAGAACAGCAGGTAAGTAATCTTTAGTCATGGGTACGCCATAGTCACAAAATGAGCAAGAATCTGTATATGCCAGCATAAAGTCATAACCAAAAAAAAAAAGGCCACTCTGACTTCTCAAGGAAAGGAACCAGAAATTCTTGTAGACTTCTAGAGAAATGAGTTCCATTTTTTCCTGAAACCCTCTCAATATACAGGCTAGAACGTTTGAATTTTTTACGTAGGATATGTAACGCATTATATGCCACAAAGATAAATAAGGCTCTGGATGAGCCATTTGTGTGGAAGATAGAACTGTCACAGAGTTAAAGTTATGTAAATCCAATTATCCAATCCCCGTTTGTTTTTTAACAAAATCATTTAAAACTTGGGTAAGAAGTTTAGGAGTATCTTACTGTGTTTTCTGTTTTCCATTAAAGTTTTAAATTCTCTTGTTCTTATTTAATTTTAAAAAGTTAGTTTTACATTCGTTTCAAACAATGTTTAAAATAGTGTACGATGTTTTATTTCCACTAAAAATTGGGTTAAGTTCAAAAGTTGATGGTAAAACAACTGATTAAAATTCAGCATTAATTCCAGTGATTTACCAGAAGCAATTCCCTTGTGTGAACTGTAATAAGTGAGATTATCAATAAAATCCTGACATTTATCTTCTTTTAAAACCTCCAGTTCTTACAAAAAAAACATTCCCATGAGGGGATCCGAAACCTTAGTGAAAACTAAAAGCAATAAAAGTGCCCTTAGCAAACCAAAATTTAAGATAATTCTGGTTACTGTAACTTTTTGACTCAACTTTCCATTTACAGTCCATCGAGAACTTTCGATTTTTTATATTTTATTAATTTTCAAGGAAAACAACTAACATTTGCACTACTGTCAATTAAAAGATGTGACACGTATTCTAGAAATACAGAAACAAGTGTTTTAAAATGAAGAGTTATTGTCTGCTGCAGCAGACATAAATAAATCTTCTAGTCACCCTGATAATTCTAGTTTTCCTGAAGCAATGAATTTTGAAACTTTTTCAGCAAAACAATAGTGATACTAATAAACATAATAAACATTATTTTTACACGCTCGTAATGCACTTCTAACCTTAAGATTTGTTTGCTTACATATATTTCTGCAAAATTAAGACGAGAGAATCATTTAATAATGCTACGCAGTTCAGCTATATCATTTTTAAAGGTTGTAAAATGAATTATTTGATGTACATGTAACAGAACTCTCAATAGTATTAAAATAGGAAACGGTTTCCCTTATTAACGATAGGCTACAGGCTATCTATAATGACTTAAAATTCTAATTTACAGAACATTATACAAATAAATTTCCAGTTCGATCTCTAATATCTAAAAGAATACATTCAAGTTTAACTCTGCAACCATTTTAATTCATGATTTATGATTTCGGAAAGTTTTAATTGAGATTCAATTTAAATGAACTATAAATTTGAGTTACTTTCGCAAATGATGGTGCTCAAAATAAAATTCCTGCTTCATTCATTAGACTCGTGAATTTTTGTTTCAATAGTAACTTTGATTTGCTTGTACTAAATTTTCTTCCAAAAGACGTGCTCTCGTGAATTGCCTACAAAAGAACAGTACAATTGGCACATTGAGTACAATTGAACAGTACAGTCGACTCATTGTCGGCGCACAATGAGTCTACCTAGAGTCTTAGAGAAAAATAGTCACTTTGAAAACGCAGATGGAAAAAACGTTATTAAGGTGAATAGCAAAAACCAGATCAATTTGCAAACAATCTAATTTCTCTTACAGAATCATAAAATTAGTCTGAAAAATGGTTAAATCTAAGAATTTTTCATTTCTCCATTCTAATGAAAACTTCTTTTAAGGGTATTCTAGGCAAGGTAGGTTATCGCTGTAACAAGTCGTCTTTAATTAAGTGGTCTGACTCCATAGTAACAGTAAAATTCCAACGTTATTGTAAAAGAAAAAAATTATTCAAAATTGGTTTAACAAAACATTTCTTAGCTCAAGTGAAAATTGAATGCTCTCTATCCAGAGCAAAAGTAAAGCTTTCAGAGAGAGATAAATAAAATACTTACAGTAGATGGCCATATTTAATCAGTTACTGTTGTTGCCGCAATAAATATATTCTCATATCTATCATAAGTATTCATATAATTATCATTCACTTTCTTCTCTTTCCTTAATCAAGACAAATTGTGTTCTCTTCACACAAAAAAGTATCTATCGTTTCCAAGATTAGTAAACAATAAATTGAGTGATCAAAAAAGTAATTCTATGTAGTACGAAGTGTAATTATCGTCGAATAAGATTTTTGGTATAAGAGCTGACAGACAATATACAAGGGTATTTTTAATTCACTTATATCAAGATTAATTTATTACAAAATATGATTTAGTTGCATATACAGCCCTGAGTATTTTTGTCTTTTTATGAAAGAAACATTAATTTTTAATATAATTTAGGTATGTTGAATTTATGTATTTATCAATACTGTACATGTAAACAAGCCAATGGCTTTTAGTGACAGATCTCCTAATTTAAAATCACTGACGACTGAAAACGACGATAATTATAATGTGACACCTCCCTCTCCAAAACTAACGCCAACTTGATTATTGTGAACCCTCTCAAACGTAACGGGCATAAGTCTCGTTGTTGACAGGTTTTTAATGGAATCAATGACTCTAATACAAGTCTCGATTTAAAAATCACCAAATAGAGCTCTTGACCATAGCCATTTGGTTACCGCAGTCGAGGTACTGGTCGAACAATTCGAGAGTTTGGAAAAAGCACGTATAACATACAGAATACAATATTTAAAATGAAAACTGAAAGCCAAATACAGGAATACCTCGACTTATTCAAATTCGAAGTTACGCGACTTTCAAAGCTTTGCGACAATTTTTTTTTTCATCATTACTGAAACTCAGGAGGAATCAGTGTCTGGGCCTGATGAAACTGGTAATTGGAATGAAAAAATTGTTGATCTTGAAAAGAAAATAAATTTAGAAGAGGATAGTGAGCTCATAGACGTGCATGAGCAGGAGCAAGACATATTGAAGAACTTGAGTCTTTCGGCCCAGCTCAATCAGAAGATAGAATGACGGCTAGTAACTTGAAAGAAGGCTTCCTGTTTATTTGAAAAAGAGTTAACAAATTTTAGAAAATGCAGACTCCAACGTAAAGTGTATTTTTTCAACAAAACTAGGAATAAGAATATTAGCATGGTACGAGGAAATTTTGTGGGAGAAAAGAACTCTTTGAGTTGGCAGACTACTTTTTAGGTTTTACGAAACCTTCCACATCAAAATAGTTTTGGTTTGCTATTTTGTATTTTTGTTATTTAAGACTTTATGAAGCTATATTTATAAGTTATTACTTTCTTTCGTCTCCAGCAACAACTGAAAAAAATTTATATGCATTCTATGCTAAATTATACCCCAATTTATGCGGTTATCACTTAGTCCCACCTATCTCGTAAGTTCGGAGTGTTACTGTATTGATTGACTTAAAGTACTAAAAGTTCAATAATAGCAGAAATTTAAAAAAAAACAATTTAGTCTTTCGTTGGATTTAATTTTAAATTAAATATGTCTTTGCCATGAAATTTAAAAAAATTAATCGTCGCTGCTTTCATTTGCCTTTTCTAATTAAAACTGCATATTATTTTTTTAATTCGAAATAATGAAATAACTTGCGATATTATTGAAAACAAAACCATATCTATTTTAATGTACAGCAGAACATTAATCCGAACTAATTGGTGTTTTAGGCCGTTCGGATTAATTAAAGTCCAAATTAAACAAAACAACCAAATAAATGAGCGAAGACACTCAGCTAAGCAATTTATCGAATAAAAAGAACGGATATTTTGAAATAAGATAAAGTAAAATATGATAAATCATTATACGAGAGAGATTTTCAAATCAATGTATTATTTAAATTGTACGAATTAGATCGGGAAAAAAACTATTTGGAATAAGAAGGTTCAGGTTTTATTTGCGTTTATTACTGTGAATTTCCATGGTTGTTTGGATTAAGTAACTTACGGTTTAAAAAAGTCTTAATTAGTGATAGCTTACTGTTCTCTTAAAAACATGAAGGGCTTAAATTGCAAACATTTCTTCTTTAACTTATATCACACATGTATTAAACTAAATGAGGATATCACTGTTTACCACCCAATGAAGTATTTGCGCTCTTATTAAACAAAATTTAGTATTAAAATTTAGTAACAATTTAAACTTTTTTTGCTAAAGAGAACAGTACTTAAACTATTGTGTTCTTGTACAGGTTATTAACAACATCATTCTGAGCTAAGTCCATGATTAGGGAAAACAAAGGATAATTAAGACTCCCAGGAGTATTTTTTCTCTGGTACTCCTTTTCCGGTGGCCATTAGAAGACAGAATTTCTAACCACAGGGCCACTAAATGACTTTTTGTGGTCTGGTTTTATTCTTTACCTATATTAAGAATACGAGGATTTAATTCATTTCATGGAAAAGTGCTATTAGCTTAGTAAATGTGTTTGTTTGTAAAGGAATATCTACATCTATGGATGTAAATAGATGTGAAAAGAAAAATATTATTCAAATAAATTCATTTCAGCTACATCCACAAGTAAGGAATGAAAGCATAATTTTAAAATTAACGAGCGTATTAATTGCGTGTATTAGTCAAAAAACGTGTATGTATTAATTGTTATGATATTAAATCAATATGTTTTATTACATTTATATATATTATTTTTAAATGCAAGTAATCTAAATTATGTGCATGTTTTTTTTTAAATATTATCTTTTATTTATTTTTATCAAACTTAATAATTAATTAACACCCTCCATATGATATATGAATTGATTAGTTCAAAATATTTACGAATTTTAAATACGATTAGCATAGTTTCTGAATTCTTATGTTTGCTTTATTTTACAAATTCAAATAACTTAAATACTTTTGAACAGATTTGTCGAAATGGAATAAAACTGTAATTCGGCTTTTCCTCCATAATTTGTATATGCCTTGAAATCTGGAATAATGTGCGCGATTAACAAACTGTCATCATTAGCTCAATCTTTCTTGGACAGCCACTAAAGCTATTGGTTGCTTATTGGAAGTGTCCGGAATGACACAAAGGCGATTGGGGAATGTGAATTTGAATAGCCAAAGGTAATCAGGCTCACCCAACAATAGTTTGAAGCTATTAAACCAATCTCTGCTTCCAGAGAGGAATTTTACCTAAGTAGCATTTATTGAAATTCGAATTTGTAAATTCTTTTTTCTCTAGTGATAGAATAATAAGACAATAAATAAGTAGCAAATATTTTTTTTTCAAATACATTGCCAGAAATTTTAAAAACTGCTCCTCCTTAAGAGACAAAATAATAAAATAACAGTTTTACAGTAATTTAAACTCAGAAAAACAGCAGAAAATTTTATAGATTTAAAAATCTATTAATTTTAATATATCAATTAATATTTTTTTATCCAATGGGCTGCGGATTGGTATTTTTACCATTGCAGACCTAGTACATTCCCAAGAGCTGGTATCACTCTTTAGCGTGGCGCCATATAGGCGGATACCAATCGCCGCAGGTAATTTTGACGCCCAGTTTCCACTACAGAGGCAAGCACCTAAGCTCTGACGATGCGAACTTGTACCAGGATTTAATTTTGCCGAGAGCGCCAAGCCAAACAGACACTCCAGGGATCTTTTACATGCGGTATAATCATACGACATGGTCACTGTCGATTTTCTGCATCACGAAAATCCACCGACTTCGGCCGGGGTCGAACCCGCAACGCATCAATTAATATGATTATCTTTTTATTTAAATTTCCAAGCAAGCAAAAGGATCCTGAAATTTTTATCAAGCCTCCGCGGGTTATTTTTTCCTTGCAAGGAAGTTCGAATTCCATGATCAAATATAATATTTAAAAGACACAATTTATCAAGATGTCATACTTTAAAACGCGTTTTACTAGAAACATGTTTTTTTTAAATACTCAATCGGGGACAGCGATTGCTCAAAAAGTTTTGAAAATAATTAACTGAAATTTTTGTGTATGTTCAGTATAATAGTAGAAGTGTTTTAACCTTCAGATTTATCAATAATTGTTTTATTATAAAATTTACAGTCCCTTATGTTAATATAATCACTGTTATTTTAAGAAATTTCATACAATAACTAAGATAAAGTGCTCTAGTTTTTGTAAAAATTGAGATATTTCTTATCCTGAAGGTCCTTTAAAAATGAATAAAATAGCAACACATCAGAATTGAAAAATTGAAAATTGGTTCATAAAATTTTGGTACAGAAGTAGCATGTTATGTTATTTTCTGTAAATTTTTACCCATTTTTTCCCATTTTAGTAATAATCATTTATTTTTCTCTTCTTAATTTTAGCATATTTTTCCTTAAAATGCTCTAAAAAAAATCTAAAAACCACATAAAATCCCCACATATCCATTTTTTTAAGTTGTCGCAAGTAGTCGATACCTTAATCAGTTATCTCGCAGTCTCTCTAACATTTTAGACCCAGAATTCTTTTTTAAATGTTTTCACATATCCTAGCATTTCTGAAAATGCAATATCATAAAAGTAATGTGTTTCTAGTAATTCCTATATGCATCAGAAAACTTTTTAAGAAACCGTTAAAGCTGTCTCGGGTTAATGTTAAAGAATAAGACCCGAATTTGGACTATTTTTTTAAATATAAAAGAAATGAAAAATTAATATTATATTCTGGCTTCTCGCTATCCTTTAGAGAGCAGCATATTTTATCATATTTTACATTTTTAACCAAGTTGATCCATTTTCTCTGGTAACACGTGTTTTTCTCCTATACCGTAACGCAAAATGAGCTCTCCCTTTAGGTGTTAAAATGAAAAACAAAGTATTTATGTGTAATATTTGAAATTTTAAAAACACTATATTATTAAAGATGTATGAGTTATAAATTTCATAAAATTTGAGGCAAATTTCATAAAAATTGAGGCATATTAATGTCTGAAAAAGTGTTTCGCGTTTAGTTCAGATTCTCGTAGACCTTGAGAACAGATGAACAATAGTTGCTAAAGAACATTATGGTAACTTTTCAAAGTTCAGCTTGAAAGTAGATGAAGAATGTACAAGAGTAACTGGCAAAAACACGACTAGAATTGATTACTGACGCTCTAAAAGAACTTTTAAATGTGAAAAATTCCTCTTCTAAAGCTGAAGATGTAAAGGAAAGAATTATATATAATTTTTTCCTACTACTGAAATAAAAATTATTTTGGGAAAGTTGAAAGAAGTACATAAAATATAGCTATAGCACAAAAATCCGAAGAAATCTCTAACTATAATTTCAGATATATTTAATGTGAAAATTCTATGAAGTTTTTTCAAATATATTTTTCAAAGAGAGAAAAAACTAAGCACCTCTAGATACATTTCTCACTTATTTATCAACTAAGAAATCTCTGAGAAGAGCCAAATCGTCGATCTGGTGAATATGACCTTGAAAAGCTTTATTCATACGTAATTACTTATATTAATGATAACTTTTTGTTTTAAATATTAAAAATGATTAAAAATGTGTACCAAATTTTATGACATTTAAATTGATTTTGCAAATATTTGGCACATTTCATGGTCTTACGAAGACGCATAAATAATTTAATAATTACCTTATTATATTCGTAGAAAATTCCTTCTTGTATGATGACAGTTTTTCGTTAGAGACGGTAAATCCTGAAATAGCATTACCATCTTAATCAAGTTAGTCATGTATATAGATAGATAGACAGACAGGGATAGATATTTTACTTTTAAATTTTAAATAACACAAAATTTTAAACTCAATCAAAAGTTCAATAGAATGTTTAAATGTCATTGAATGATAAGATTTTGTTTTTTATATATTAGAGTATGCTTCAAAAGAAAACGTCACATTTGATATTTGTGATTTTTGTTCTTTCTTTATCTCAACGAATAACTTGCCCTTTCACGTCATTGTAAATAGAAGGACAATATTAAATTAAAGTTTTTATATTTCATTTTAAGAGAGTATTTTTGTGCTCATGGAATCTTTAAATATTTTTTATAAAAAAATTATTTCACAAGAAACGAAAAAAAAACACGTTAAGCTTTTTTCCTCCTTGGAAAAAATCCGAATGTTACTAGGAAATGTCACAAGCATAGGACGGTTCTGCTATGCATTAATGATTGTAGAAACTCATATCTACATGAAGAGTTTAATATGTGTTTGTTCTGTTAATCCAACTAATACATATTATATCCTAGAAATTCA
Organism: Trichonephila clavata; assembly: GCA_019973975.1. Classification (NCBI taxonomy): domain Eukaryota; kingdom Metazoa; phylum Arthropoda; class Arachnida; order Araneae; family Nephilidae; genus Trichonephila; species Trichonephila clavata. The sequence continues at coordinate 2,584 of BMAO01029478.1, read as the reverse complement.
ATTTTGTGCAGTATACTTTTGTAAAGTTTATAAAAGTGTATAATGATTCTTTGTGCTGTATCATATAAAATATTTCAAGGATAAAAAATTTTCAATTTGTTTCAAATATCAAAGCATCAGCCCTTATAATTGCCTGAGGAAAAGTTACGAAATTCACTCCCAGTGCACCGTTTATTTTTCCACAGGCACGCTTGTTTCGCGGTTTATTGGGGAAAAAAAGAAAAGGCGTGTTTTTTTCACCTAAAAATTGTTTACTCTTATATTAAAAAAGAAAGAAAAGAAAGGATAAAACGATAAAAAGAAAATAATAAATTAATTCCAGAGTTACAATATAATAAAAATAAATTATAACTTGCCTGTCCTGTTATACAACAGGACACTGTTGTACATCTGTTGTATATCCTGAAATATGGTTAAACATATAAACAGTATCAATTCAATGTATTCGTACAAAAAATTAAAAAGCGCCTATTACACACGGAAGCGAAAATGACAGCAAATGAGGGTATAGCAAAAAGCACACTGAAGCAAAAAGAAAACAAGAAAAACTAATTAGCTATGAATTTCGTCGTTCCTGGAATATACTCTTTCAATTCCTTCCCGGCCTCTTCTCCGAAAATGTCATATTATTGTATTCCAAAGCTGTGGGGACTGTTTTTAAGCAGAACCGCACATTCAAAAAGCCCTCTTTTGGAAGGGTATCGTCTAGGTAACTCAAGACTCCAGCTACAGGACGTGTATACACTCCCGCGGCACTTAAGGGCTTAATGCATGTGAATATTATCAAAGCTTTTTTTTCTTAAGAATACAAGCACGTCTAATATATACTATTTTAGGTAATAATTTGCATTAGAAGAGAGTTAAGGGTTATTTTTCTGTTCATTTACATAAATATTTTGCCTAATTATCCATACTTTAGCTGCAATTTTCGTTTTTTTTTAATTATATTAAATTAACCCTGAATAAGTTTGGGGGATGTATTACATGCATTATTTTTCTACAATTCATTGTAAAAAATTAAATACATTGAAACATACAGTAAAATCTGCAAGATCATTGCAAACCATCCTACCACAGCTAAAGCTAGAATAGTTTAGTAAGTTTCTGTTTTCTTTTTCATAACTAAGGTGCATTTAAGCTGGCTAAGCTGAATTTTGAAAAAAGAATTTACCTACAAACATTGAAAATTATATCTCACTAAATAAAAGACATCAAAAGTTTGTTCGTTTTTTTGGCAGTCCGCTTCGTCACACTTGCATTGTAATTATCTCAAGATCTGGCTTTCAGCCATGAAAATGTACAAACAAAGCAAACAACATACAAAGCATATGGAATTAGAATCACCGCAATGAATTAGAATTTTAGCTGTTTTTTGCGAACATACAATAGCTAATTAACCAAAGACGTTTAAAAGAACGCAATGAACAGCAAATTCCCAAATATATATTTTATAAACTTCCTTAAAAATTGCATGTTTTTTCAGAGCTTAGTATATAAATTCATTTAAATTTATTTATTAAGGTGAGATGTACTACTAATTTGTAGCAACACTATTTTACGAATTTAATTCAAATAACTTGATTTTATTGGCAAAATATAGAGGAATGTTTCCACAGCAATTCCTCGAAAGCACCTAAATAAATATTTGATAGAACAGTGATATTTCAATTTTGCCTATTTAAAAATTATGTTTTTAAGAGTTTTTTTTCTTATAATTTGCTTTTTAAAAGTTTATTTTCAAATGATGATTTTTTTTAAAAAAATTAATTCTTTATATTTTTTATTATTATTTTGTTATTACAATGATAATGTTTCTAGATATTCCTTAATTTGTATTCGTGGTTTTGTCAATTTTAATTACTTTTGGACAAATTCAAAGCTGAAAACTTATTAAAGCAACCAACTGCAATTTATTTCAAATTCTCGGACATACTATTACTCTTTCGAAACTATTAATTATACCTTATTTTAGATATTATTATACTAATTTAAATACAACAAAATAATCCAAAAATTAAAAAAATGGGAAGTTTTCTGTCTAGTTTTATTTTTCCTCCTGTTTTGAAAAATGATCTGTAACATTTTTATAAAGATTTATCTATCTTTCGAATCAATAAAATAAACTATAAAATGCTTTCGATATTGAAAAGAAAAGGCTTGTTCAGTTGTAAGACTTTATTTTTCAAGACCAAGCATTGTATTATATTCTAATAAAACCAATAGCTTGGATTTTAGATATATGTTTAAAAGGTATGTACTATCGCAACAATGCCAACGTTCAAGATAATTCACCAAGTTGGCAACCCCAATTTCGCAAGTGCCGTACGTGCTCAATTGGCAACCATATGCTTCGTTTCATATAATGTCACCTATGCGGTTGCGATAATACGTAAATACCGTTTCAAATTCATAAAATTGGCATCCTATGATAGTAATATAGATCCCGTCGAATGCTCCTACGACTCTAACAAGAGTCTGATTTTGACTTTTTTTCGAATCGTATGAGCCAATCAACTACTACTGATCTAGATTGCAAAAGGTCGCAGGTGTCTGTATTTTCCCTCCCACGGTATTGAAATCATGC
>BMAO01029477.1:0-110347 GCA_019973975.1 Trichonephila clavata | reverse complement strand
TTCTAATTAATTTCTCAATAAAAAATCTTGTTATATCTAAATCACAACAGAAATAAAGATAATATAAACAATGCATTTTTTGTTGGTCATCAAGTTCATCAAAATAGCGTATCCTTATTACTATCTTTCATGAATAATTTTACAACTTCCCAATTGAAATTCGAGCAAAATGATCTATAGGAAAAAACTGTTGTTATTATTTAATTCATTTAAAATTAGTACCTTTTTTTTAGCAAAAACTCGATAATATCCCAACGCTCATTTTCAGCAGTTAGCATAACAATCCTACTTTCTGTTGATCACTAAGATGGCCGAAAATAATTATCTCTACCATCATCCTCAGACCTGCTGCAAAAGGTGATGACAAAATGATGTGAGAGAGGTAAAAGAAGAATAAGCAGATTGAGTAAGGTAAAAAAATGAGCTTTAGTTACTATAACATAAAGAAACATCCAAGAAACTTTCGTAATATAACAGGTTTAACTGTAGAGGAGTTCGAAAAGGTGGTGGAAAAAGTGAGGTCTGAGTGGGAAAAACTTGAAAAACAAAAAAAGTGCCATGGTAGAAGATCACAACTACCAACTCTGGAAGATAAGTTATTTTGCGTAATTTTGTACTATCGCACTTACATAACACACAGATTTTTAGGGTGCCTGTTCAATGTGCACAACGCAAATGTGTGTAGGTTACTGAAGAAAATAGAGCCATTACTTGCCAAAAAAGTTACTATCACAAAAGATAGAAGTATGACGCCAGAAAAAACACTGAAGATTTTGGCTGATGTTACAGAACAGCAAATACAGAGACCAGAAGATAGTAAAAAACGGAAGAAATCATATTCAGGAAAAAAAAGAACCAACACTATGAAAACTGAGATTATTATCGAAGAAGGAGGAAGAATTTTATCAGTGTCAAAGTCATACCGTGGTAGAATTAGTGATTTTCGCATAAGGAAACAAGAAAAATATTTACCACTTGATAGCATAAAACATGCCGATTCTGGATATCAAGGTTGGCAAAAATTGCAAAGCAATGTTATAATTCCATATAAAAAGTATCGTAAAAAGCCATTAACTCAAGAGCAGAAAGAGCATAATAGAAGATTAGCATCATTTAGAATGAGAGTAGAAAATAAGATCCGAGAGATAAAGATATTTAAAATTATGTCGAATGTTTATCGCAATTTTCAGAAAAAATATAACCTGAGGTTCAATATTATTGCTGGTATTGTAAATCTTAAGCACGCCTTTTAGTTAACCTTGATTTTATTCACCCTCCTTCCCTTTTTTTTATCGCTTGATTCGCAGCAGGTCTTATGATGTGCGGTAGTGGTGTATATGTGAGATCAATGCTCGTGATCTTGGCATTGCATTAAATTGTTTTGGACACATTACGAAATTAAGAAGAACTATGGTAGGTGACTTTAGAGAAAACGAATCAGTGACAATTGAACAGCTCGCTGAAAGAAACACAATAACTTACTCTCCGATAACAAAAGGTGATACTGGAGTAATAGAAGGTACAGGGAGTAATGCAAAAAGTTTCATCATTTCCATTGAATCGGCTTTAAGATCGATGTTCAAAGTTGAAATTTCCCCAGAAGATGCGGGGAAAATTAGAAAAGGTCAGGAAATTGTATTAAATAACTTGCGTAATTTAAAGAATTATGATATTTGTTGTACGATAGTGGGTAGTGTACCTATTGCAATCTGCAGTTTTATTTATGGTTGTGTGAAACCTATTCGTGTTTTTAATATTTAAAATGAGGTTTAGATGTCGATAACATCCGAAAAGAAAAAGAGTTTGATAAATATATATGCAATTAAAGAAGATGATACAGGTTCATCTTTTGTACAATGTGCAATTTTGACCGAGAGGATCAGTAACTTAACTGAGCATTTTAAAGTGCACAAGCATGACCATCACTCTAAGCGTGGTTTACTTATATTGATAGGTAGAAGACGCAAGCACTTAAATTATATAAAGCGTAAATTTGGTAATGAAGCCTACCAAGAATTAATAGAGAAGTTAGGCATTAGAAAATAATCGAGGAATTTAGTATGTTTAAAATTATAAAAAAATCTATAGAGTGGGGTGGTCGTGCCTTATCTTTAGAAACAGGAAAAATAGCACGCCAAGCTCATGGTTCAGTAGTTGTAAATTACGGTGATACTTCTGTTTTAGTAACTGTTGTACGTAAAAAGAAGGAAGAAAACGTTGATTTCCTACCTTTAAATGTGCAGTTTATTGCAAAAAGCTATGCCATGGGTAAGATCCCTGGTGGTTTTTTTAAAAGAGAAGGCAAGCCATCTGATAGAGAAACGTTAATCTCAAGAGTAATAGATAGGAGTGTAAGGCCACTTTTTCCAGAAGGATTTCATGATGAAATTAGTGTGGTGTGTAATCTATTAACTTATGATACAGTCAATCCTCCTGAAGTGCCAGCATTGATTGGTGCTGTTGCAGCTCTTGCGATTTCTAGTGTTCCTTTTAACTTTACTATAGCTGGAGTGATGGTTGGTTGTGATGAAAATAATAACTATATACTCAACCCTTCTGTTCAAGAGATGAAAGCAAGCAGCTTGGATCTGTTTTTGTCTGGTGATGAAAATTCAATTTTAATGGTTGAATCAGAAGTGAAAGAGCTCTCTGAAGAAAATGTTTTTAATGCAATAAAATTTGGCCATGAACATCTTAAGCCTGTCATTAAGCTCATAAAAGAGTTTGCTGATACGATTGGCAATAAACCTGAGAGCTTTGCCCCTGTTGATACATCAGATATAACACAAGAGCTCGAAAAATACGGTAAAGATTTTGAAAAAGCATATTCGCAAACAGTAAAACAAGAGCGAGTTCAAGCTCTAGAAGCGGTCAGAGAGAATATATTGGATACTCTTAAAGAGACTGGAAAAGATGAAAAGTTAATTACGTATGCAGTAAAAAACTTTGAAAGATCTTTAGTACGTGAAATAATTAGGAAGAAAGGTGTAAGGATAGACGGTCGTGAGCATGATGAGATACGTCAGATAGAAGTTGAAGTTGATGTTCTGTCCAGAACTCACGGTTCTGCACTATTTACAAGAGGCAATACTCAGGCACTGGTTGTTACTGCTCTTGGCACTACTCAAGACGAGCAAATTGTGGATGATATTGAAGGGGATAGACGTGAGCATTTCATGTTGCATTATAACTTTCCCTCATTTGCTGTTGGAGAAACTTCTGCTGCACGTGCACCAGGAAGAAGAGAAATTGGTCATGGCAAACTTGCTTGGAAAGCAATTCATCCTGTTTTACCCGATAAATCTGAATTTCCTTATACAATAAGAGTAGTGTCCGAAATTTTGGAGTCTGATGGTTCTTCTTCTATGGCAACAGTTTGTGGGACTTCTCTTGCTTTAATGGATACGGGTGTGCCAATAAAGGCCCCTGTTGCTGGAGTTGCTATGGGCCTTATTAAAGATAAAGACGAGTATGTGATACTTTCCGATATATTGGGTGATGAAGATTATCTTGGTGATATGGACTTTAAAGTAGCAGGAACTAGTGAAGGGGTTACGGCACTACAAATGGATATGAAAATTTCTGGTATAAGCTTTGAAATTGTTGAAAAATCTTTAGAACAGGCAAAAGCTGGAAGATTACATATTTTAGAAAAAATGAATGCAGTGATTTCAGAACACAGTGATGACGTCAAAGACCATGCACCAAGGATGTTATCATTTTACATAGATAAAGACAAAATTTCTGCAGCTATTGGTGCTAAAGGAAAAAATATACGCAGTGTGTGTGAAAGAAGTAATGCAAAAATTGAAATAGGAGATGATGGTAAAGTTTCTGTTTTTGCCACGAGTGGCACTGAAGCTGAAATTGCAAAGAGTATGATGATTGATTCAATAACAGAACTAGAACAAGGTTCTATAGTTGATGTCAAAGTTGTAAGAATAGAGAAGTCTATTGTAGAGCTTGAATTTCTTAATGGCAGAAAAGGAAAAATGCACATAAGTGAAGTAGCTAATGAACACATAGATTCTATAGAGAGCATACTTAAACAAGATGATACTTTCAAAGCACTAGTAATTGACTTCGAAAAAGGTGGATGTCCAAAGTTGTCAAGACGTCGAGTTGATCAAGAGACGGGAGAGTTTTTTGAAGGTGAGCTTTACAACGAGGAAAGGAAAGATAGTCCAAATGACAGGGATAATTATTACAATAATTCATTTAATAGAAAACCTGGAGGAAGTCACCATAAGAGGCCTTCTCGTCCTCGTTCTAGTTTCAGCAACAGAAATAGGCCGAAATTTGGTAATAATGATTCATCATCAGGCTTTTATTAAGAGTAAACTTCTTGCGTTACCTCTTGTCATCCAAGTAGCTTGACTACTTGGACCAGAGACTTTTTCAAATTGGTAGATAATAGAAATAATTTATGTTAACTAGCTAAAGATCTTAGGTTTGCCAACATTCCGCTACGTGTTAGCGGCTGAGATACCGCGAATAAATCCATAACTGTACGAACATTGTGATTTGGGCCTACCAGAAGGGCAATGCCTCTTATCCAAGTACCCTCTTCTTATCATTCCAGTGCTTGACACTGGAATCCAGTTTTCCATATAATATCATCAAAAATGTTTATTTTCTAGCTACTTTTATACTTACCAACTCAGTATGCTTACTTACAATTAAAATTCCTGGATCCCAGTGTCACGCACTGGGATGACACCCTCCTGATGGGCCAAAATCATAACGTTCGTACAGTTATGGAATAAATCGCAGTATGACGTAGGGCTGCACTAGCTATATAGGATTACCACGATGGATTTTTAAGATCATTTACGGCCTTCTTAATATCTTCAGCCTTGAATATCGCCGATCCCGCAACTAAAATATCAGCACCTGCTTTTATTATATCAGCTGCGTTAGAAAAGTTAATTCCACCATCTACTGAAATTTGTGTTTTAAGATTACGCTCCTGTATCATTTTTTTTATAGTAGATATCTTGTTCAACTGTGAATGAATAAATTCCTGCCCTCCAAAGCCAGGGTTGACTGTCATAATCAGCACAATATCTAGCTCATGTATTATGTATTCAAGCACACTTGGGGAAGTTGAGGGAACAATTGAGACTCCAGCTTGAATCGTTTTTTTTGCGTCGTTTACATTTTTGTATGACTTTATCTTTCTTATCAACCTCTCAAGGTGTATCTCTGCTTCTGCATGTACAGTGATAATATCAGCACCAGCATTTATAAAGCTTTCAATGTGGTTACCAGGAGATTTGACCATTAAATGCACATCAAAAGGAAGATTGCTATATTTACGTATTGCAGAGACAACGCTAGGACCAATTGTAATATTTGGAACGAAATTCCCATCCATAACGTCTATGTGTATGTAATCTACACCTAAATCGCTAATTTTTCTTACTTCTTCTCCTAATTTTGCAAAGTCTGCTGAAAGTATAGAAGGTGCAATTTTAATACTCATGAGCTGTTTTTTACTAAAAAATAACTTACTTTTAAAACTCTGTCACCCTAATACTATTTGCATCATCTGAGTAGCTATAGGAACCGGATACCGATATCGGCGATGGTTTATGCCTATTTAACTAGATCTTAAATTAGATAAAAAAAGGTAGTCTTGATAAAACTTATTTACAACAAGTTTTTTTACATTTGGATTTTCTGTTTGTTCTTTTTTGTACCCTAATTTATAGCTTATTGAATCCTTATATGAACTGATCGTTTTGTATGCTTTGTTCATCTCTCTAGGAAAGATGCCATTAGCAATTACGACGCATAACCCTGTAGCTGTTGCAAAAGCTAGAGTGGTAAATGCTAGATTTTGTAAAAAATTCCTTCCACTAACTTTTTTTTCCTGTATATTAGCAGAGTGCGATTTGTTTGACACTTCTTCTAGATATTTATGCCATATGTGATTGCAGTTCGTACATTTTACCTTTCTTCCAGACGCGCCAATTTGCTTAGGAGATACTAAGTAAGTTTTAGTACAACTATTACATTGTATTTTCATAGCACTTACATATAAAGTAGTAACAAGCTCAAATGATACAGAGCTACAAATTTAATATCAATATATATATAACAAATGGAAGGTTTGCAACTAAAAAAAACACAGAGTGAGATAGAAAATATTTGGAAAAATAGAGAAAAATTTAATGACTGTAATCTAAAGAAAACAGCAAGAATAGCAATTAAAGAGGTAATTGAGCTCCTTGATAGTGGCAAAATTAGAGTAGCAGAAAAGCTATCAAGTGGAGAATGGGTAGTACATAAGTGGATAAAGCAAGCAATATTATTACATTTTCTCACTGAAGAAAGCAAAATAATAGACAATACCAATTGCTGGTTTGATAAGATCGGTAACAAGTTTAGTGAATGGAATGAGGAGAAATTTCGCCGGTTAAAAATTAGAGCAGTTCCTGGGTGTTTTGTTCGCCGATCTGCTTATATAGGTACAAATGTTGTTCTAATGCCAAGTTTTATCAACGTTGGTGCATATGTTGATTCAGGAACAATGATAGATACCTGGTCAACGATTGGTAGCTGTGCGCAAATAGGAAAAAACTGCCATATTTCCGGTGGAGTGGGAATAGGTGGAGTCCTTGAGCCTATTCAAGCTTCACCTGTCATTATAGAAGATAATTGCTTTATTGGAGCACGTAGCGAGGTAGCCGAGGGTGTGGTAGTGAGAGAAGGATCAGTCCTTGGCATGGGTGTGTTTATTGGAGCATCAACAAAGATTATTGATAGAGAAACTAGCGAGGTATTTTATGGCGAAGTGCCACCTTATTCTGTAGTGATACCAGGGTCTATTCCATCTAAAAATAACATTTCAACCTATTGTGCAGTCATAGTAAAAAAAGTGGATGAAAAGACGAGATCGAAAGTCTCTATAAATGAAATATTGAGGGATTAAACTATCTCACTGCTTGTCGTCACTTTTTTTATCATTATTACTAACCACAGTAATGGCATACGTGCATAGCTCTGAGAAAGAGACTCCATTTTCTTGAGATAGTTTATATAATTTTTGTAGACTTTCTTTTACTTTATTAGGGATATTCCCTCCGCGTTCTTTTACAAGCCAAGAATCTTGATGATGAATTGGATGAGCATCACTTTTTGGATTTCCTATATATATTGCAAAAGGTGAACTTTGCCCTTTGAAGTCACATTGTACAGTAAATTTTTTTATAGATTCAGCCATCTAAAGACCTCTACTTTTCTTTTTGGTCGATTTTATAGCAGGTGGAAGAGGTGGTTTCTTTATAAAATCTTGTCTATTGACAACACTTTCTTTACCTTCCAAAGCTCGGCGAACATCAGCTCTGCTTAATTGCGACTCTTTTGCTACCTTCACTCCATGCTTTGCCATAATATTAGCATATGCTAGTACTTTTTTTACCAATTCTAGATCACCATCTAGCATTTGAACTAGCACTTGAAACACTTCCGCTAAAGTTAGTCCATCAGCATTTATAACCTTGTTTTCTATAAAATTGACAGCTTCTTCAAATTTGTATTCAATACTATCATCTTGAGGTATAAGGGCAACATAATCGGTGTTTTTGTCGTCCATAACTGAAGCACTATTACTCATAAACTTAAGTTTATACTATATATATAAATACTCTACTATTTCATATTATGGTACGCTATAGTTAAACATTTATTAATAACATGCTCACTTATATACACGAATTAATTGACAAAAGTCAAGGATCAATATCCATCAGTGATTTCATGAATGCCGTTTTGTACCATGAAAAATACGGCTATTATACGAGTAGATTACCACTTGGTAAGGATGGTGATTTTACTACTGCACCTGAGATCAGCCAATTATTTGGTGAAGTAATTGCAGTTTGGATAATGCATACATGGGAAAAATTAGGAAAGCCATCAAAATTTTCTCTAGTTGAACTTGGGCCAGGCAAAGGAACACTCATTCACGATATAATAAGAGTCACTAAAAAATACAGCAGCTTTTTTAATTCAATATTGATCCACTTAGTTGAAATAAGCCCTACTTTACGGAAGATACAAAAGGAAAAATTAAAAGGCTTAGATGTTAATTGGCACAAAAATATTGACGGTCTACCAGAACAACCAACCATTTTTTTAGCAAATGAGTTCTTTGATGCTCTTCCGATAGATCAGTTTGTATATCGTGATGAGGGGTGGTATGAAAATATGGTGACAAAACAAGATGATGGCAGTCTCTTGGTGTCATGCCAGTGCGTGACAATGGAATCCAGAAAAAAAGAATCATGGATTCCAGTGTCAGCTACTTGCATGACAGGGAGTTTCGATGGTGCAGTGGTGGAAATATGTTCAACTGGAGTTGAAATATTAAAAAAACTTGAGAAGAAGATACATAATAATAAAGGAGCTGCTTTGATTATAGATTACGGTTATGTATACCCCGCGTATAAGAGCACTTTGCAATCGATAAAACAACATAAGTATGCTAATTTTCTTGAGAATGTTGGTAATAGTGATATTACCGCACTTGTAAATTTTCAAGCATTAAAAGATTCATTAAAACACGTAGATTGCGAGATTTTAACTCAAAGAGAATTTTTATATCTTTTTGGCATAAAAGAAAGAACTCAGGCTTTAATGAAAAGCGCAAGTGATGAACAAAAGAATAGGATCTTTAGTGAATTTTTAAGGTTGACTGAAAATATGGGCACTCTTTTTAAAGCAATGCTATTGATAGTATAGCTAAAATAATTTATGTTATTGGGAATGTTGTAACAAAATTAGGTATATTGGTACATACCTAAGTGGGGTAAAAGGAGGCTGACATAGCAGGTTTTATACTATTCTAGAAGTGATATACGGAAAAGGGGGGATTCGAACCCCCGACATATTTTCATATGTGCACGCTTTCCAAGCGTGTGCTTTAGACCACTCAGCCACCTTTCCATGCTTATTCATAATATTGAAAATTGTACTGCTAAACAATATAAAAACCTGGTATATAGGGTTCACCACGAAAATTTACAGTATTGTTAAACTTGCTTCTGCAAGTTGGAAATGTTTTATCGCAACCTGCAAGTATTGAATATTTATCTCCAGCAGAAATTTGGTATGGAGGCGAAGTAAACAACGTAACTACTTTATTTTTATATTCTTTTACTACACCTTCAAACGCTGTTGAGCCAAAGAATTTCACTACTCCGTGCTTATAATATTCATCACTCTCAGTTAAATTCGTGTCTTCAAATCTTCTTTCGTCTATTACTTTAGTGATTGTACTTATTTTACTAAATTTTTTAGTATCGGCTTTACATTTATCATCGCAAAATTGTGCTCTGCATGCAGGAGAGTATAATTCTGCTATGCTTCTCTCAAGCTTTGCTGAAAGCCCTCTAATTTCAACAATAAATCTTCCACTACTTAATTTCACTTTACCAAAAGTTCCTGAATGTAGATTCATTGTCCCCTGGGTCAAGTCTTTATAATTCACAAGAAATATCTCAATATTTGCAAAGTCGTACTTTCCTGATAAAACATCTTCTTCTTTAATATCAGCACTATTTAATATCCCTTCAATTTCTAGATTATCAGTTTTTAAATCGCTGTTTAATATTATACTACTGGCTGTAAATCCACTTGAAGATTTATATAGTATATTATCAAGATTTAAATCTTCATCAAAAGACCTGCTGCGAATCAAGCGATAAAAAAAAGGGAAGGAGGGTGAATAAAATCAAGGTTAACTAAAAGGCGTGCTTAAGATTTACAATACCAGCAATAATATTGAACCTCAGGTTATATTTTTTCTGAAAATTGCGATAAACATTCGACATAATTTTAAATATCTTTATCTCTCGGATCTTATTTTCTACTCTCATTCTAAATGATGCTAATCTTCTATTATGCTCTTTCTGCTCTTGAGTTAATGGCTTTTTACGATACTTTTTATATGGAATTATAACATTGCTTTGCAATTTTTGCCAACCTTGATATCCAGAATCGGCATGTTTTATGCTATCAAGTGGTAAATATTTTTCTTGTTTCCTTATGCGAAAATCACTAATTCTACCACGGTATGACTTTGACACTGATAAAATTCTTCCTCCTTCTTCGATAATAATCTCAGTTTTCATAGTGTTGGTTCTTTTTTTTCCTGAATATGATTTCTTCCGTTTTTTACTATCTTCTGGTCTCTGTATTTGCTGTTCTGTAACATCAGCCAAAATCTTCAGTGTTTTTTCTGGCGTCATACTTCTATCTTTTGTGATAGTAACTTTTTTGGCAAGTAATGGCTCTATTTTCTTCAGTAACCTACACACATTTGCGTTGTGCACATTGAACAGGCACCCTAAAAATCTGTGTGTTATGTAAGTGCGATAGTACAAAATTACGCAAAATAACTTATCTTCCAGAGTTGGTAGTTGTGATCTTCTACCATGGCACTTTTTTTGTTTTTCAAGTTTTTCCCACTCAGAGCATGTCTTCAAACTAAGTAGAAAGGAGTTAAGAAGTGTGTTATAAGATATATTTTAAATGTACCCAAGCGATATAAGTGACAAAGAATGGAAGATGATAGAGCAATATTTTGAACCTAAAAAGACCGGCAGACCAAGAAGACACAGTATTAGAACAATTATTAACGCAATCCGCTATGTGATGAGAACAGGCTGTCAATGGAGACAACTACCTAAGAATTTTCCACCATGGAAAACCGTGTATAGTTGTAATTCGCGTTTGAAAAAAAGTGGAATATGGCAAGAAATTCAAGATTTTCTAGTTAAAAAACTAAGAAAGATAATTGGTAAGAATGAAACTCCATCAGTAGGAATAATTGACAGTCAATCAGTAAAAACCACTCAAAAAGGGGATCCAGAGGATATGATGCTGGCAAGAAAGTAAAGGGTAGAAAACGCCACATCGTTGTAGATACTCTAGGTCTTGTAATTGCTGCTGAAGTACACAGTGCAAGCATTCAAGATCGTGATGGTGCACTAAATCTTTTTGTTCAAGCCAAATGCAAAGCTCCAACATTACGTAAGTTTTTTGCTGATCAAGGATATACAGGTAAATTGCAAAACCGCTGTTTATTGGAAACTGGATGTTTATTGACGATTACCAAGAAAGTAGTTGATACAGGATTTCAGGTTATTCCTAAACGTTGGATTGTTGAAAGAACCTTTGCTTGGCTCTCCAATTTTAGACGTATGAGTAAGGATTATGAGCATTCTCCTCTCACTTCAAAAAACAACATCTTTTTTAATATGATCACTATTATGCTTCACAAATTAGCTCATTCTTGAGTTTGAAGACATGCTCTCAGACCTCACTTTTTCCACCACCTTTTCGAACTCCTCTACAGTTAAACCTGTTATATTACGAAAGTTTCTTGGATGTTTCTTTATGTTATAGTAACTAAAGCTCATTTTTTTACCTTACTCAATCTGCTTATTCTTCTTTTACCTCTCTCACATCATTTTGTCATCACCTTTTGCAGCAGGTCTATAGTCAGTGAATCCCATTACTTCTCCACCTGCGAGCATTAATTTCCAGCACGTAGCAGTGGTAAGTAATTCTCCAGCTAAATGATTTTTTAGTGTGGTTTGCATAGGGGCCTCCTGCTTAATTGATTAAATTTGAAAGTAGCTATACGGCCAGTAGAACAAGGGCAGTGTGTTCTTTTCTCATCATCTAAGTAGCCATAAAGCGTCATTCCGGTAACCATAGGGTGTCATTCCAGTGCTTGACACTGGAATCCAGGAAATTTTGCTTGTAAGTAAGCAAACTGATTTGGTGAGCATAAAAAGTGGCTGATCTTATGCTGAATAAACGCTTTTGATGAAGTTGCATGGAAAGCTGGATCCCAGTGTCTGGGCACTGGGATGACATCCTTCTTGGTGGAGTGTCCTCAAATCACAATGTTCGTACAGTTGTGTGTCACGCACTGGGATGACAGGAGAGAGGACACCATATGTTTATTTGATCGACAAATAAACACTAACAGACAAGAATACACCACAGTTAACTGTGGTGTGTACTGGCTGGTTAGAAAGAAAACTTCACACCAGTAAGTAGAAGAATTCCTTGATTAGAAGGTACATCGGTATTCTGTTGATCTTTCAGCGCACCTTTTTCGTCAGTCATAAAATAATGGAGAGCTGCATAAGGAACAAATTTGCTCTTACTGCAAGCAGGAGAAAGATCATATTGAACGCCAAGTGCACCATCGTGAAGCATATCTCCATCATTCATTCTACTGCCAAAGTATGTCAAGCTTGTGTAGACATTCTCATATTGATAACCAGCTCCTACAGTCCAATACATGGTATCTATACTATCTTTACCAAATTGAGCTTTCAGCCCTTGTACTCTTTTGTCATCATCAGTAGTACCTTTACCATCAATTTCTGTATAGATATCACCAACTAATTTTTTAATACCCTTCGGTTGACCAGATTTGCCCAAGTATGCAAAAGAGGCAGCAAATTTTACGCCTTGATCTTCATTAATCTTATAATCAGCGCTTACACCCAAATTAACACCCATAAGGTCATTGTACTTTACAAATTCCTTATAAAGATGCTTATCTTCACTTGGTTTTTTCGCTTGACCATATTCACCAACTGCAGAAGTTTTAACTTTTATGTTATGTTTACTAAAGTCATATTCATATGATGCACCAGCACTTACTATATGCTCGTAGTCTGGACCTATATGTCTTACATCACCATTATCCTCCTTTACAGTAAACAAACTACTATCATAGCGAGGTGAGTAGCTAATACCAAATCTTGCACCCATATAGTTTGGTGAGTAGTAAGCAGCTCTAAACGGCAGCGTAGTCATAACATCTTTATTGTATTTCCCTGCCATACGGAAGGAGAGTTTTTCACTCTCGCTCGAGAAGCTTTCAGTGTAAAGACGCGGTGTTACGTAAAATGGAAAATTTGCAGCACTTCCTTCTAAGTTTACTTTTCTGAACCAGCCGCTATCTGCAGCCCCGTCGACAGTTGCAATTCTTGTTGCATCAAGTCTCATCAGAGCCTCAGGACCAAATTGGTAACCAAGCTTCACGTCACCATATTTTGAACTCAAAAACACATGTGCACTTCTGCCCCTTGCAGCATTCACACCTTGTGATGCTCCCTTACCTTCAGTAACTGGGACATGAAACTGCACATCAGCGCCATAAAGAAGACCAATATCTTCATTTTTGTTTTCAGCTCTTAAGTGCAATATTGCATCTGAAATCATGCCCATGCTTTCGCTGTAATCACCAATATTTCCTATCCCTTCAGGAAATATTGGATTTGCTCCCTTTAAGTCATCTGGAGCATTGTTAAAATAATCTGTAGATTTCCCCGGCATAATGTTGTAACGCTTATCACCAATTATTCCAGGTTTGCCATGGCTTTGAGCATCAACAACACCACCGAAAGTTATTCTTAAGCCATCTTTTCCTTGGTTAGTGTCGATAATATCAACCCCACCAACTGAAACAACAGGATTTGCCTTAACTTTTTCCTCTGTATTTTTGTTAATAACTTTTACATCCTTCTTTACATCTTTAGCTTTAATTTTAGCATTCTTAGTTTTAGAAACCTTAGTTTTTGAAACTTTACCTTTTTCTATATTAGAATTCTTAGCATTTAGAGCTTTTGCTTTTGAATCCTCTATAAGCTTTGCTTTTTTCTCATTTGCTAGCCTGACCTCCTCTTTTTTCTTAAGCTCTTCAGCTTTTTTTTTTGGATCAGCATTACATATTCTGTCCATCTTTTCTTTCAGTTTTTTATTTGATGTTTTCATAACTTCTGTTTTTCCAGAAGTTTTTGTGCTCTCTTGTTTTTTTATTTCCTTCATACTCTCATCAGGAAAGTCAGCTGCAAAACTGCTGAAAGAACATAAAGTTAATAAAGAAACTAGAGCAGTTCTAGTATAAATAGATTTTTTCATGAAATGCCCCCAAAAAATTTCGAAATCATTGTCTTAAATGTAAATAATATAAAAATGTTGAAAATTCAACTTAAAGCAACCTTATAACGAAAATAAAAGTAAAATGCAATACCTTAAAAGCAACTTTCTTAATACGCTCAACGTGTATATTAACCAAAACTTAGTACAGAGGTTCGCTTGTTAGTGCATTATAACTCTATTATTTATTCTATGGAAGTAAAATTTTTCCACCACAAGTTATTTGCCATTCTTCTTTAAATTTCTTTAGGTATTCTTTTTTTTCGCACTCTAAAAGTAGCTCTTCCACACTTTTGTTGTAGCTTTCAGTAGTAATCCTTCCCTGATGATGCATGAACCTTAAGTAAATCAAATAAGTGTTAATTACATCTGTTTCACAATAATCTCGAATCTCTTGTATCTTGCCGCTATCGTATAAGCCCATAACTTGTGACCCATCAACTCCAATCTTACCAGGAAGATTAAATGCTGCACAAACTTCGTTCATTTTTACTCTCGCAGAAGCTCCAAAATCAGAGAGGGATTCAAGCAAATCACAATGCCAATCACTGCTATATCTCTGATTGTAACTATTCCACTTATCGCCAGCTTTATGAAAATATTCTGCTTGAATGCCATGGACCATAGCACGATACTTCAGCACTGGTATATCAAAAGTGCGTCCGTTGAACGAAACTAATCTTGGCTTTTTCTCTGATATGTAGTTAAAAAATCCTTTCACTAGCTCCTTTTCACTGGAATTTAGTGTGCCTCCAGATCTTATTTCTTGCAGTGTGAACACCTCATAACCACTCTGGTAGCTTATATTGCAAAGTAAAAAACTAATAACTACAACAAGGTGAAAAGGCTGACGCAGAAAAGAGTTTTGCCCGTTTGTTATTTCAAGATGATATTTTGTTAATGCATCCCTCTTCTCTTCTACACTACTATCATCACTAATATTGAGTAAATTTTTGCAGGAATTTACATCTGGTATAGTTTCAATATCAAATACCAATAAAGAATTAAGCATTGCCTATATACTCCTCCGGACGGTCGATCCAAGGTCGCACTTTCACAAATAAAAAGAGGTGTACCTTGCACTCAAATAATTTTTCTAGTTCAGCACGCGCTTCGATATTAATTTTTTTAATATTACTGCCATCTTTTCCTAGCACTATTTTTTTATGACTATCTTTCAACACAAATATGATCTGTTTGATGACTAAACTCTTATCTTTTTTTTCCTCAAATTGTTCAGTTATAACAGCTGTAGAGTATGGCAATTCTTCACGCAAGTTCAAGAATAATTTTTCTCTCGTAATTTCTGCTGATAAAAAATTTGTCGAGGAATCGGTTATTTGATCTTCTTCATAAAACCAGGGGCTCACCGATGCAACTTCAGACAAGTAATTCATCAAATCAGAAAGTCCATCATTCTTTAATGCTGATATCATAAAAACCTTTTCAAATTTATAAAGCAAATTCAGATGCTCATGCGCCATCTTTAATTCAGGCCTTTTTACCAAATCAGTTTTATTGATAACCAAAATGCATCTGCCTTTTGTGCGCTGCAGCCGCATAAATATAGTCTTAATTCTTTCTATATTTTTCAAATAATTGCTTACATCAACAAGCAACAAAGTGATGTCACTATCCTTAACTGCCGACCATGCAGATTTGACTAAAGCTTTTTCAAGTTTTGTTTCTGCTGAGAAAATTCCTGGGGAGTCAGTAAAGACAATTTGTGTTTCATTACATATTGCAATACCCCTTATTTGCGTCCTTGTTGTTTGCACTTTAGGGGTAACAATTGCAATTTTCTTGCCTATGATGCTGTTAATTAATGTAGACTTTCCAGCATTTGGTAAGCCAGCTATGGTTACAAATAAGCACTTTTGTTCTTTCACAAAGGAAATTATAAAGAAAACTGGATGCCAGTGTCAAGCTACTTGGATGACATCATTCTCCTATCATCCAAGTAGCTGACACTGGTTCACTCTATAATGGTATCATTCCAGCACCCCTTTTTTTGTCATCCCAGTGCTCCTTTCTTGTCATCCCAGTGCGTGACACTGGGATCCAGCTTCTTTTTTTTCTAGATGCCAGTGTCAATACTCCCCCAACAATGTTGCAAAAAACATAAAATTAGAGAAAAGCATTTCTCGAAAACTTCTGTGCCCAAAAACAAGGGTGCCATTTATTTATAGCGCTAACAACCAATTAACCATCAGCTTCAATGAATGATATGAACATATTATTTCAAGGAAAGTTCATGGGAAATAAGAGATTAGCTATGCAAATTAGCTGTAGCTATGAGCCTAACCGGTTGGCAGAAAAGTATTTGTTAGATGCTTATGAAAGAGCGGCATCAAAGCAAGTAAGTCAAAAAAACTTAAAACATAAAAATGGGATTCAAGGAGGATCAAATGGTAACAGTGAGTTTATATGCAAGAGTTTCTTCAGGGAAACAAGCACAGGAAAACACAATAGCAAGTCAAGTTGCAGCTTTAGAGAGGCAAATTAGTGTGGATGGGTATGAATTATTGAGAGAGTATAAATTTATTGATAACGGCTACAGTGGATCTAACTTAGTCCGTCCTAATCTAGAAAAATTACGTGATAGAGTAGCAGAAGGTAAAATTGATAAAATTTACATTCATTCTCCTGATCGTTTATCTAGAAAATATGCATATCAAATGATATTACTTGAAGAATTTCAGAAAGCAGGAGCAGAAGCGGTTTTTTTAAATTATGAGATTAACGATAACCCAGAATCTCAATTGCTGTTACAAATGCAAGGTATGATAGCAGAATATGAACGTGCGAAAATTATGGAACGAAGTCGTCGAGGAAAGATTTATGCGGCTAATAAAGGTTGTGTAAGCGTAATGGGAGGAGCTCCTTATGGTTATCGTTATATAGATAAATGTACGGGAGTAGGACAAGCTTTATTTGAAATTAACGAAGAAGAAGCTGATGTTGTTCGCAAAGTATTTTTGTGGGTGGGAAGAGAAAGGGCAAGTATTGGGGAAGTGTGTCGTCGGCTAAATACTATGTCTATTATAACACGAACAGGAAAAAAGTGCTGGGATAGAAGTGTAATTTGGGGTATGTTGAAAAACCCTGCTTACAAAGGACAAGCAGCTTTTGGTAAAACAAAAGTAGGTGTAAAGTTACAACATATAAGACCACAAAGGCATTCTTGTGAACAGCCGAAAGATAATTACTCTATTTATCCTGTTGAAAAAGCAAATTGGATTTACGTTAAAGTGCCAAATATAGTGAACGAAGATGTATTTGATATAGTTCAAGAACAACTAGCTGAAAATAGAAAAATAGCCAGGACAAGAGAAAGAGGAGCGAAGTATTTACTACAAGGTTTAATTGTATGCAAGTGTTGTCGTTACGCATATTACGGAAGTCCTGTAAGAAATAAACGAGGAGAAAAAGTTGATCATTACGCATATTATCGTTGTATTGGTAGGGATTCTTACCGTTTTGGAGGTAACAAAATTTGTGATAATAAACACATTCGTACAGATGCATTAGAAACAGCTGTGTGGGAAGAAGTTAAGCACTTATTGAAAAATCCAAATAGAATTTTAGAAGAATACAAACGTAAACTTTCAGAGTTTAAAAGATCATCGTGGGATAAAAAAAGCGATTTACTAGAAAAACAAGAAAATAAATTACAACGAGGTATTGCTAGACTTATTGATAGTTATGCTCAAGAATATATTAGTCAAGAAGAATTTGAACCACGAGTCAAAGCAATGAAACAAAGCTTAAAAGCGATTGAAGAGGAGAAAAAAAGGATATTCGATCAAAAGAAATTAAAACAGGAATTGACTCTGGTTGTCACCAATTTAGAAGACTTTTCTTCCAATATTACATCAAACCTTGATAACGCAGACTGGATAACTAAACGTGATATTATCAGAACATTAGTCAAAAGAATTGAAATTAACCTTGAGAACGTAAACGTAGTGTTTCGCGTAAAAGAGCTACCAGACTCTTCTGGACATAATGGAGAAGAAAAGAAAAATTTGCAACATTGTTGGGGGAGTAATTGTGCCACCTTGAATTGTACCACATTTGGTAGGTTTGAACTTTCTATCTTCCATAATGCCTGCTTTCAACCATCCTTTTATTATTCTCTTTAAAGTTGGTGTGGTATTGAGTTTTTCAAGCAGTGCGCAATGTTTAATATTATCAAAGCATCCGGCAATATCAGCATCCAGTATAAATGTTGTTTTTTTACCACCAAGTGTGCGAGAAATATAGCTGCTATTGCATCATGACATGATCTACCAGGTCTAAAACCATAAGTGTTAGGCTCAAACTTTGCCTCCCATTCTGGTTCTAGTGCCATTTTAACAAGTGTGTGTTTTGCTCTGTCTGCTATTGTGGGTATCCCCAGTGGACGTTTCTCAATCTTTCCAGGTTTTGGAATCCAGATGCGTCTTGATGGATTCGCCTTTTTTCTTATATCTAGAGAATTTGCTAATTGCAATCTTTCTTTTTTACTAAGACTTGCCTTTCCATCTATACCTGCCGTCTTTTTCCCTCTGTTATCCTGAGTTACTCTCCTAACAGCGAGCATTCTTGCACTTGTTGATTTAAGTAATAACCTCTGAAGATTATGCATCTTTTTGATATCATTACATTTAGAAGCTCGGTAAATTTGTTTTTGTAGCTTAAATGAAGATTTCTCCAGCTTACGCCAGGGAAGTTCATTCCATTCATACCTAACTTTTTGTTGGTCCATAACATATTCACTACTATTCACAACTTTACCTTCCAAATTACAGTGTTTACGTCTGCATATCCCAAGTATTACTTTGGGCATTAGCTTCTTAAACAATCCTTCCACATAAATGCTTGCGGCTGGCAACCTACTTATATTCATATGAATATAAGAGCATTTATGTGGTTACTCCGTTCCATGGTTTCGTTTCCCGTTAGACTTAGGTTCTTACTATTTGCCGGAAACTGAGAACATCTATAATCAAGATTCTACAGTCTTGATTCCTCTTTTGTTTCATACCATTTTGGTCTATGCGTAATCAACCTTATTTCGCATACTGCTAGTTATACCAATTCCCACTGCACAACAAACGGATAGATAATAATAAAAAAAAAGCCATACTGAAGTAAGTAAAATAGCGAGGTTTAAATGGCATTAAGATCAAAATTATTGGATGAAAAAGTAGTAGAATCAGCAAAAGAAATGCTGAAGAAAGTAAGGAATAATGCATATGTTTCAAAAAAACTAAATGCTGTAATTGCAGCAAAAAAGTACAGTATAACGGCTGTAGCAAAAATATATTGCATTTCAAGAAGCGCACTAACTTCGTGGGTAAAACTCTTGAAATTTGGCAGAGAAGAAAAACTGTTTGCTCCTCCACAACGACGTAGAAAAACTAAATTAAATCAGGTTCAACTACAGCAAGTTGAAGTATGGATAGAAGAAAATCCCAACATTACTATTAAAGAAATGAGAATAAAGATTCAGGAAAAATTTGGTCTGAATGTCAGTAAGTCCACAGTGCACCGTAATATGCAAAGAATGAAATTTTCATATATTACACCAAGGCCAGTTCATAATGGACAAGATAAAAACAGACAGGAAGAATTCAAAAAAAAATCTCAATGAAATTATTGGCAAGTATCCTAAAAAAGAGCTGTTTTTCTTTAGACCTGCTGCAAAAGGTGATGACAAAATGATGTGAGAGAGGTAAAAGAAGAATAAGCAGATTGAGTAAGGTAAAAAAATGAGCTTTAGTTACTATAACATAAAGAAACATCCAAGAAACTTTCGTAATATAACAGGTTTAACTGTAGAGGAGTTCGAAAAGGTGGTGGAAAAAGTGAGGTCTGAGTGGGAAAAACTTGAAAAACAAAAAAAGTGCCATGGTAGAAGATCACAACTACCAACTCTGGAAGATAAGTTATTTTGCGTAATTTTGTACTATCGCACTTACATAACACACAGATTTTTAGGGTGCCTGTTCAATGTGCACAACGCAAATGTGTGTAGGTTACTGAAGAAAATAGAGCCATTACTTGCCAAAAAAGTTACTATCACAAAAGATAGAAGTATGACGCCAGAAAAAACACTGAAGATTTTGGCTGATGTTACAGAACAGCAAATACAGAGACCAGAAGATAGTAAAAAACGGAAGAAATCATATTCAGGAAAAAAAAGAACCAACACTATGAAAACTGAGATTATTATCGAAGAAGGAGGAAGAATTTTATCAGTGTCAAAGTCATACCGTGGTAGAATTAGTGATTTTCGCATAAGGAAACAAGAAAAATATTTACCACTTGATAGCATAAAACATGCCGATTCTGGATATCAAGGTTGGCAAAAATTGCAAAGCAATGTTATAATTCCATATAAAAAGTATCGTAAAAAGCCATTAACTCAAGAGCAGAAAGAGCATAATAGAAGATTAGCATCATTTAGAATGAGAGTAGAAAATAAGATCCGAGAGATAAAGATATTTAAAATTATGTCGAATGTTTATCGCAATTTTCAGAAAAAATATAACCTGAGGTTCAATATTATTGCTGGTATTGTAAATCTTAAGCACGCCTTTTAGTTAACCTTGATTTTATTCACCCTCCTTCCCTTTTTTTTATCGCTTGATTCGCAGCAGGTCTTTTGATGAATCAAGGTTTGGCACACATTCGAAAGTTGGACATGGGTGGTTTAAAAAGGGCACCAGGACGAAGGTTAAAATAAAATTAGGTAGGCAAAATTTTTATCTCTACAGTGCAATTAATCCCCAAAACGGAGAAAATTCTAGTTTGCTTGCACCAAATGTTAACACTGATTGTATGAATATATTTCTTGAGCAAATGTCACAATATTTAGGAACAAGAGAGGCTTTTTTAGTTATGGATTGTGCTAGTTGGCATAAGTCAAAAAATTTAAAGGTACCTAAAAATGTTGAGATTATATATCTACCACCATACTCACCTGAGCTCAATCCAGTTGAGAGGTTTTGGTTATATATAAAACAGAACATTTTGCGCAATAAGATATACGATACAATTGCTCTGCTTGAGGGTGCTTTGTGCAAATTTATTACTTCTCTTGCCAGCTCCACAATTAAACAACTCTGCAATGTCTCCTATTTGACTGACCAACAATGAGAATTGGTATTACGACAATTTAAACATAAGTTTCTCTCGTAACCTTATCTAACTCTGTTTGCAGGGATTTACCATAAGGTTAGGTATTACCTGCTTTTGTCTCATGCTTGCATCTCAAAGGTTGCCATTCTATGAGATATAAGACATACATTATCTCCGATGTCTAGAGAAAATGGAATTTAACCATCACAAAACCACGACTATTCGGATCGCACATAAAAGTATAGCTTCTACGTCATACCGCCGCGAACCGTCATACCGCGATTCATTCCATAGCTGTACGAACATTCATTTTTGAAGGTAAATTGCACAGCAAATGGTGTCATCCCAGTGCCTAGACACTGGGATCCAGGAAACTTAACTCCACATCAAGTAAATGTACAATAAGAACTAGATTCCAGACTGGAATGACACCCTACTTAACCGTCATAACGCGATTCATTCGCGGTATCTCTTAGCCGCTAACACGTAGCGGGATGACGGTTGTCAGGCTAGCTGTCATCCCAGTGCCCAGACACTGGGATCCAGAAATTTTAATTGTAAGTAAGCATACTGGGTTGATAAGTATAAAAGTAGCTAGAAAATAAACATTTTTGATGAGATTATATGGAAAACTGGATGCCAGTGTCAAGCACTGGCATGACACCCTTCACGGACTTTTAAATTACTTTAGCTATAAATATTAAGAAATTTACCAAATAAAAAAAAGGCAAAAGAAGCCCCGTGGTGGTTGGCTATTTACTATGTACTAAAATATCGGCGTTTTTTTATTCTAAAACGCTTGATTAAGAGCGATTTAGCTGCTTTTAACTTGCAACTAACCTACACCGCAAGTGTTTAAGAAATTTACTAAGCAGGAAAAAAGGCAAAGAAACCCCGTAGTAGCTAGCATTCAAATTCTCCCTTGTCAATTTGACGTTTTTTGCTGTCTTAAACGCTTTGTAAGCGCGTTTCGGCTTATATAGGTAAAAACCTAGAAATTTTTAAAGACATGCGATGCACGTAGTGCGAAAAATTAAACATGAGACGCCAAATACCCTAAGTTTTTTGTCATTAACCTGCACAGATTGCGAAGATAAATAAATAGCTTCAGTTTCATGATAAGGGGGCTGGCGGAAGGAAGTTTTTTCGTTTCTATGTTGTCATACCAATTCCCACTGCACAACAAACGGATAGATAATAATAAAAAAAAAGCCATACTGAAGTAAGTAAAATAGCGAGGTTTAAATGGCATTAAGATCAAAATTATTGGATGAAAAAGTAGTAGAATCAGCAAAAGAAATGCTGAAGAAAGTAAGGAATAATGCATATGTTTCAAAAAAACTAAATGCTGTAATTGCAGCAAAAAAGTACAGTATAACGGCTGTAGCAAAAATATATTGCATTTCAAGAAGCGCACTAACTTCGTGGGTAAAACTCTTGAAATTTGGCAGAGAAGAAAAACTGTTTGCTCCTCCACAACGACGTAGAAAAACTAAATTAAATCAGGTTCAACTACAGCAAGTTGAAGTATGGATAGAAGAAAATCCCAACATTACTATTAAAGAAATGAGAATAAAGATTCAGGAAAAATTTGGTCTGAATGTCAGTAAGTCCACAGTGCACCGTAATATGCAAAGAATGAAATTTTCATATATTACACCAAGGCCAGTTCATAATGGACAAGATAAAAACAGACAGGAAGAATTCAAAAAAAAATCTCAATGAAATTATTGGCAAGTATCCTAAAAAAGAGCTGTTTTTCTTTGATGAATCAAGGTTTGGCACACATTCGAAAGTTGGACATGGGTGGTTTAAAAAGGGCACCAGGACGAAGGTTAAAATAAAATTAGGTAGGCAAAATTTTTATCTCTACAGTGCAATTAATCCCCAAAACGGAGAAAATTCTAGTTTGCTTGCACCAAATGTTAACACTGATTGTATGAATATATTTCTTGAGCAAATGTCACAATATTTAGGAACAAGAGAGGCTTTTTTAGTTATGGATTGTGCTAGTTGGCATAAGTCAAAAAATTTAAAGGTACCTAAAAATGTTGAGATTATATATCTACCACCATACTCACCTGAGCTCAATCCAGTTGAGAGGTTTTGGTTATATATAAAACAGAACATTTTGCGCAATAAGATATACGATACAATTGCTCTGCTTGAGGGTGCTTTGTGCAAATTTATTACTTCTCTTGCCATCTCCACAATTAAACAACTCTGCAATGTCTCCTATTTGACTGACCAACAATGAGAATTGGTATCAGCTACTTGGATGACGCCAATCTGAGTTAACTACACCAACTCACGTTCAGCAAAAAAGAAAGCTATTTCCTTACGAGCATTTTCTAGACTATCCGAGCCGTGAACTCTATTTTCACTCATGTCATCAGCAAAATCACCCCTGATTGTGCCTTTATCTGCCTGCTTTGGATTGGTAGCTCCCATGATTTGTCTGTATTTACTTACTGCATTTTCACCAACTAAAACTTGAACTACCACAGAACCAGAGGTCATAAACTCTACTAATTCCCCAAAAAAAGGCCTATCTTTATGAATTTCGTAAAACAGCTCTGCTTGTTTTTTTGTCAGTAACATCATTTTTTGTGCTATAATTTTGAGCCCAGAGCTTTCAATGTATGAATTTATCTTGCCTGTAATATTATTTTTTACTGCATCAGGTTTTAATACCGAAAGTGTTCTCTCAATTGCCATATCATTTCCTTATATAAAATAGTATATTTATAGATTTATTTTATTGTAAATTTTGATTTGATAAAAGTAGTTTTTTATTTATAGTTAAGGATAAACCATCAAGGAGGTATTGTATGGGTGGCCGTTGTAAAAAGAACACTATCAAACAAGCTGAATCTACTACTAAAAAATTAGTAAGTAACTTTAAGTCATCGCTTTTGTGTGGAACAAAAGGGTTTTTGACTTTTAGTCTGGCATTTTTAAGTTATTTGGAATATAGTTCACATCATAATACAAAATTAAAAGAAGGTGCTGCCTTTGCAATGAAAAGAAACACTATTCCATTTCTTGAAATGACAATCATAGCACCGCTTGTTTGTTTTGCACTGCCAGCTATGCTAGGCAGTATGAGCCTCATGCAATGCGCACTTTTATGTGCTGCCTTAATGATTGCCACATGTTTTATTGTCAGAACTTTTCATCTGCGTGAGAAGTTAATGGAAAAAATCACTAACCATAGTAGAAAAGAAATAGACGCGGAATTTAAGAAAGATACTATAAAATTTCCTATTTTTGATCAAAATAGAAAACACATCGAGTATAATTCGCCCAATTCAGGGCAACCACTGAATGAAACGAGTAGCACCTCTCTTTTCGTTAAAGTTTTACTTTTCCCTCTAAAGGTTCTTTTGAAGGTCCTGCAAAGTTGTATAATGCTATCTTTAGCTGCTGTTGAACTTCTTGAAACCGTGCCAAGTTTTTGTGTTGATCTGTTTTTTGATAGAAGTTTTGAATCCACACAGAGTAACATGCAGAGATTTGGCCACTTATTGTATGCAAATGTGAGAAATTTAGTGCCTATAACTAGATTTGATGAGTGTTTAGCTAATTTTATAGGTACCCCGAAAGTAACTTGTTGTAGTAGTGCGTAGGTGAAAAAGGCAGTTATCTTATTTAATCTTGGCGGGCCTGATTCACTAAATGCGGTCCGTCCTTTTTTATTCAACCTTTTTTATGACAGGAGAATAATCAATCTACCGAAT
This sequence comes from Trichonephila clavata, assembly GCA_019973975.1. Taxonomy (NCBI): domain Eukaryota; kingdom Metazoa; phylum Arthropoda; class Arachnida; order Araneae; family Nephilidae; genus Trichonephila; species Trichonephila clavata. Next base: position 85,505 of record BMAO01029477.1, on the reverse strand, counting down.
CCCTTTCGGTTTCTTTTAGCAAAGTTTATATCTGCGAAACGAGAAAATACTGCACGAAAAATATACGAGGAAATTGGAGGTAAATCGCCAATTCTAGAGAATACAAAAATGCAAGCTAATGCTTTAGAACTAAAATTAAACGAAAATAGAAACCATGTACACAAGGTATTCATCTGCATGCGCTATTGGCGTCCATTTGCTGACGAAGTTATTGAAAGTGTAAAACAGTTTGATCCTGATGAAGTGATTCTGCTGCCACTATACCCTCAATATTCAACTACCACAACTCTGTCATCCATCGAGAATTGGCAAAAAAATGCTAAACGGTATGGCCTAAAATGCAATACAAAAATGATTCACCGTTATTATGATAACCAAGATTTTATTGAAGCTCACGCTAATCTGATAGCTAAGTACTATAAATTGGCTAGCAAAATCGGTAAACCAAGAGTCCTATTTTCAGCCCATAGCTTACCTCTTAGTATCATTAAAAAGGGCGACCCTTACGCTTCACAAGTGGGAGAAACAGCAAGGCTAATAGTAGAAAAGTTAGCTATCAATAACTTAGATTGGTCAATATGTTATCAGAGTAAGATTGGTCCTGTAAAATGGCTAGAGCCAAGCACTGAAAGTGAGCTATTACGCGCAAAAATTGGTGATGTACCTGTAGTTTTATCACCTATATCTTTTGTTTCTGAGCATTCAGAAACTCTAGTTGAACTTGATATAGAATATAAAGCAATTATCAAGGATGGATATTACTTTCGCGTGCCAACTCTCAGTGCCGATTCTTTGTTTATTAAATGCTTGGCTGATTTATGCATAAATCTCCCTTAAAGCCCTGATTTATAGGGCTTTTCTTTTAGGATTTTATGTGATAGAATAACAGAAAGTTATTAACTATTTCATGCCAAACAAGCTAAAAAAGAAATCTAACATACTTGCACAAAAGGTGCATGATATTTATGATCATGATTTCAGGAAGGTAATCTGCATCACAACAGGTTTAACAGCCCTATTGTGTAAGATTTCACTGCAATTTTGCTGCGAGTTCATTGACAATAATAGATCCAATATCTTTCTTATACGGAATGTTGCTCGACTAGTAAAGTTTCCGACATCTATTCTATACATTGCCCATTCTGCATTTACTCTACAGGATCTAATTAAGGATTACAGAAACCCTGAGAGTAAAAAAGAGCTGGCAAAAATTGTGGGTAAATCGGCTAATCTTGCAAGCAGCATCATAGAAGCATTGATGATGTTGAAAGTCATCCATTTTTTTACTAGGAGTAATGCAGACGTAATAAGTCACATTCACTTAACATCAACGATCCTATTTCTGTTTATTTCGGAACCTATAAGCTACTATTATTCATGGAGAAAATACCTAGATAATAAGGATCCTGAAAAGTCTGCTAAGTGTAAGAAGGACCTTATTATCAGCACATTAACTTTGTCATTAGGTTTGTTAAACTTCATATTAAAAAGAATGGAGACTGCAACCATACCAATAAACTTAGGTAATGGTATAATCTATAATTTCAACTTAAGCGTAACAGTTAGCATAATATATAGTGCAGTATTTCTGGCAGTTCAGCTTGACAAATTGTTTCAACAACCTGTCAATGATGATCCTTCCACTGAACTTGATAGTGCTGGCCATAACCATATTCAGCACGGTAATGATGGTAATGATCTGCCCGATGGTAACGCTGTGGGAATGTAAGGGTTAGAGGTGAAAAGATTTTATTTCTACTGCCAACGCTAGTACTGCTAATTTGCTAACAATACTCCAAAGTGACAGAATTTTACCTTCCACAACCTGGCTAACATCATGAAACTCACAGTCAGTGGCATTCAAGCTAGAATATACATCTTTTCTGCTATTACATCGGTATAAGTAACATGTTGGAGTATCTCCTATATAGTATATTAGCGGTTCTGCAGAACTGCTTTTAAACATGTCAATGGTTGGTACACCTTCTTGTATAATAACGCTATTGATTGCTATTCCTTCTTTTATCTTTTTCATTTTATGACGCTTTTTTTTATTGAGGTTTAATATTTCCTCTCCACTTGTTGCTGTTATAATGCCCATCCCATATGTGCCATTGCTTGCTTTGATAAAAACGTAAGGTTGTGTTTTTATTTCATATTCCTCATATTTTTTTTGCACTAGAGATAATATTTGGTCAACTTTAGTTGCTACTGCTCCTAGTGACAAATCATCATCAAAATCAACTCCATCACAGCTCTCTGTAAGCACAGAAATTAGCCATGGGTCTATTTTAAATTCGCCACAAAACTCAGATGCTAATTCTTGATAGATTTCAAAATACTTAAATTTCTGCCTGCTATGCCAACCGTATAGTGGGCTTGGTACTATATCTTGCTTTACGTCTTTCAGCGTGTCTGGAATGTGGCTCGTCATATCATGGTTCAGTATAATAACATCAGGCACAAATCCTGAAGTTGTCTTTAGCAGAGAGTTTTCTTTCACAACAGTTTCATACTGTTCTATTAAATTGTATACTTCATTATGTAAAAGGCCAATTCTAGTTTCAAAACCTGCGAGTTGCAGTACTTTCTCTATAACAAATACGTTTTCTATATACATTTTATTGCGTGTATAATTTTCCGGTATTATAAGAACCTTTTTGTATTGGTGTCTTTTAAAGTAGCTTTTTATCAATCTTGCTGCCATTGTTCTTGATTCTTCACTTAAGTTATTGAATCCTGCAGGAAATAAATTAGCGTCCACTGGGGCAATTTTGTAGCTGGAGTTTCTAAGATCTATAGAGCTATAAAATGGCGATGTAAGGCCATTAAATTTTGCTTCGAACCAATTATTTATACTTTTTTCCAAATCTGGGTGAATTATGTTTTGCATCTACACTTTAAATGTTATAAGGAAGGTATTATATTATAAGCTATAATTAAACATATTTAGCAAATTTGACTAAAGATTAAAGTATAATGGGATTCTTATTTAAAGTGATAGAAAAATGATTCAACACGATAACAATAAAATGTATGGAACTACTATACTGTCAATTAGAAAAGATAAAAGCGTAGTAGTAATAGGTGATGGACAGGTTTCACTGGGCCACACTGTTATAAAATCTGGAGCAAAAAAAGTTAGGCGTCTTTCTGGTGATTCCGTAATTGCTGGATTTGCCGGGGCAACAGCCGACGCATTTACTCTTTTTGAAAGATTAGAATCTAAACTTGACAAGCACCCAGGGCAATTAATGAGGGCATGTGTTGAACTTGCAAAAGACTGGAGAATGGATAAATATCTAAGAAAATTAGAGGCTATGATGATTGTTGCAGATAAATCTATTTCATTAGTAATTACGGGAACAGGTGATGTTCTTGAACCTGAAGATGGAATCGCAGCTATTGGCTCTGGGGGAAATTTTGCTCTATCTGCAGCAAGAGCTTTAATTGACATTAAAGGAATATCAATAGAGGAAATTGCGAAAAAGGCTATGAAGATAGCTGCTGATATATGTGTTTATACAAATCATAATGTGATTATTGAAAAAATAGAGGAGTGATATGTCTTCCAAGCAAAAAACTTTATGCACCAATTTTTCCAATCAGCCTATAACCCTTTCAGAAGGACGGTCTTGTAGTAGTGACACCTACGATGAAAAAAATGACCTCTATAAAGATACTAAGAGTGGTTTTGATTCAAATGACAGCGATGTTCAAGTTAATAACAGTACTCAAGTTTTGTTAGATGACCTGCCACCACAGAAGATAGTTAAAGAATTGGACAGATTCATAATCGGACAGGATGATGCAAAGCGTGCTGTTGCTATTGCGCTCAGAAATCGTTGGCGTCGCAATCAGGTTCCATTTCCATTGCGTGATGAAATCATACCTAAGAATATATTGATGATCGGTCATACAGGGGTTGGTAAAACTGAAATAGCTCGCCGCTTAGCAAAACTTGCCGGTGCACCGTTTATAAAAATTGAGGCAACGAAGTTTACTGAAATAGGATACGTTGGACGTGACGTTGATTCGATAATACGTGATTTAGTTGATGCAGCAATAGTTTTAGTTAAAGAGAAAGCCCGTAAAGCCTTAGCTAAAAAGGCTTTAATTTTAGCTGAGAAAACAATAGTAAACTCTATGGTAGGCGAAGATGCAACCGAAGAGAGTAAAAAAATTTTTAGAGAAAGGTTGAGGAATAAAGAGTTTGAGGACGGAGAAGTTTCTATTAACGTCAGAGAGAGCAAGAGTATGTTACCTACTTTCGATATACCAGGCATGCCAGGTGGGCAAGTTGGTGTGATGAATGTAACAGAAATAATGGGCAAGGTGTTTAACGGGAGCAAAAAAACAAAAACTATTACGGTGAAGGTAAAAGAAGCGCGTGAAATATTAATTAATGAAGAAAGTGAAAGGCTAATGGATGAAGATAAGATAATCAAAGAAGCCATTGATCTTGTTAGTAATGACGGTATAGTATTTTTGGATGAAATAGACAAAATTGCAGCGCGTACAGAAGTAAAAGGTGAAGTAAACAGAGAAGGAGTGCAACGCGATCTGTTACCATTACTTGAAGGAACAACTGTTACAACTAAGTATGGCCATGTAAAAACAGACTATATATTATTTATTGCATCTGGTGCTTTTCATCAGTCTAAACCATCTGACCTCTTACCGGAATTGCAGGGCAGATTACCGATCAGGGTAGAACTTAAGGCACTTACTCAAGAGGATTTAATAAGAATATTAAAGGAACCAGAATCTAGTTTGTTAAAGCAGTACATAGCTTTAATGAAAACAGAAAATGTGACGCTTAAGTTCACTGATGATGGTATAAAAACCATAGCTGAAATAGCGTTTACAGTTAATAGGCAAGTGGAAAATATAGGTGCAAGAAGGCTTCACACTGTCATGGAGAAGCTTTTAGATGAGATAAGTTTCATTGCTTCTGAGAAAAATAGCGAAAAATTCATTATAGACAGCAAGTATGTAAAAGATAAACTTGAGTCAATTTCGAAGCAGCTTGATTTATCTAAGTTTATACTTTAGGAAAAACGAAAAGCCTACTTTAAGTAGTATAGAAAGTGTTCAGAAGGTCAGCCAGTAGACCTAAAATTTCAGCTATATTCTTTAGGCTGTTTTTCAACAGTAGAATGGTGTGCTGCGACCTCTTGCTTAACATCTAAGCTTAAGTCAATTATTGAGATATTTTCTTCATCATAATCTATGTCTTTTATTAACATATCGTCAGTAATAGTCAAAAGGTCAGGCGGAGAAAGAATAGTTCTTTTATTACCAGCTCTCATTCCCACAACTCCAAGCTCTATAGCAAGTGGTATTTTTTTATCGCCAACCCTAAATTGCACTGTTTGATCTTTGGCTATATATTCTCCATTATGCTCCTTTACGCTATATTTAACCGATATCTCATCACCGCACCTTACTTGTTTTCCAGTCTTGTTAATTAAGTCATTAAAAACCATCAGATTATTTACTGAGTCGGGATATTTATCCTTTATTTCGATCAGTTTGACGTAATAAGAATTAAAATTCATTTTGTTATCATTGGCAATAGTAACTACACGCTCTCCGCCTTCTTTCATACCTATTACCCCTAAACTCACTTCTTTTAGGTTATCTTGACCTATTTTCAAAGTAACATCAGAAACTTTGCTAGGGAGTGTTGCTAAGTTATTATTAGAAATTTTATATATTTGCAATAGGACTTCCAGGCCACAAAAAGCCTTGCTGCCACTGCCTTCAGTAATTTCATAAAAATTTATTGAATCTTCTTCTTTTTGCTGCGTCATTTCTTCTAAATATTCTGTCAGCCCATGCTTTTCAATATAGCGGTCAAGTGCTGATTCAAGTATTGGCTTCACTAGGTAATATGCTATCGTCTGTATCAAACCACCATGCGTGGCATTTATCTCATAAAGCTTGTCCTTTTTTTCCGGTTTACCTTTGTTTATATAGACAATAGTAAACACAAAAGTAGAAGTTAAAGTGAGAATCGTTACTACGGAAATAAGCATTTGTAATATAATTTTTCTAACCATCTTTCTTTACTTGATTCAATAAATCATATAAATAATTAGTATCCCCTGAAAGCGCACTCAAATTATCCAAGCCTTGTTTAAAGAGGCCGTCTATATAGTCCTCTACTTCACTTTTACCAAGCACAGACATTAGGTTATTTGTTTTATCTTGTTTGTAGTCTTCAATATCATCCTTAGCTTGAAAGATAAGCCCTAGGTTTATCCCGTAGTTATATAACGCTTTACGTTGCTTATCTGTAGCATTCCCTATTATAGCACCTATTTCACATGAAGCTGCAAATAGTTTTGCGGTTTTCATCAAATGAATTTCTTTTATTTTGTTAAAATCTGCACCAATATCTAAAACCTGTCCTCCTACCATTCCCCTAATTCCTATTGCTTGAGAGAGCACTTTTATGATCTCACAGCGTTTCTCATTTAACGCAGATAATACCTCAAAAGCCAGAGTAAGTAGTGCATCTCCGGCAAGCACTGCTGTTGCTTCATCAAATTTTTTATGGCAGCTTAGCTGGCTTCTGCGAGTATCACTGTTGTCCATGCACGGTAAATCATCGTGAATTAGAGAGTAAGCATGAACAAATTCAATTGCTGCAGCAACTGATATTACTTTTTTAGCTTCCGCGTTAAACACTCGCGATGAAGCTACGACTAAAAAGGAGCGTATATGTTTTGCAGGAGCAAGGAGTATATAACGCATAGCTGATATAAGCTTATTCTCGCTATTTCTGGTAAAAGTTTATTTACTTCTACAATAAGCAAATTTTTTTGTTGTTTCGTCTAGCATTTTTGAATTGTTAATTGTTTAGCACGTAACGCTAGCCAGCTAGGGCAGTAGAAAACTTTACTGTAGTTTACCAGTTATAAAAGATATTGCAAACATAAAAATTTTTTATAACATCAAAGAATAGGTTATTTTTTTGGTAAGAAATGTGAATAGCGAACTAGCAAAGAGCACTAGAGAAGACATAGAAGAAAAAGTGAAAAAGATTATACTAGAGCACATTAGTAAGGATGTAGAGAAATTCAACAGCTCTTCAAAGCTTTCGGGGCATGGTGCAGACAGTTTAGATGCAGTTGAAATCATCATGGCAGCAGATAGAAATTCCAGATGAAGACGCAAAAAAATGGAAACTATGAGCAAATAGTGGACATTAATAGTAAAAAAGGTAATAGTTAGTTAAATGAGCAGAAGATAGTAGTCACTGGTGTTGGTTTAATCACTCCACTAGCGGCAGATGTTGACAACACTGGTCAAGGCTGATAAAAGGCGAGTCTGGCATAAAAGCAATCAATACAGATAGATTGACTCTTCTGATCTTGCTTGCAAGTTGCAGGCAGGTGCTGTGCAATCCGATAACATTGAGAATACTTAATCCTGTAGGTTATATTTTGAAAAAGATCTAAAAGAACGGATCGTTTTATTCATTACGGCATTGCAGCAGCGATTCAAGCTGTGGAAGATTCATCTTAGAAGATTCAAAAGTAGATAGAAACGTGTTGGCGTAACTATGGCTTGGTATAGTGGTCTTCCGTCAATTCAGGAAATGTTATTACATGCAGGAAAAGGCCAGACGTGTCAGTCCATTTTTGTCCCTGCAAGTCTAATAAATTGATATCTGGCCATATTTTATTAAATACGAATTTACAGGTCAACGATTCAGCAGTAACCGATGTGCAACAGGTGCGCATGCATCATAAATTCAGCAAGAACTATAAAACTGGTGAAGCGGATATTATGATTGCAGGTGGAGCAGAAAGTGCACTGTGTAGAGTTGGAATTGCAGGTTTTGCGTCTATGAAGGCATTATCAACTAAATTCAATGATAAACCGAAGAAGCTTCAAGGCCATGGATGCAGAACGCGATGGATTTGTCATGGTGAAGGAGCAGGTATATTGGTGCTGGAGGAATACGAACATGCAAAAAAAAGGGGACAAAAATACATGCTGAACTGGTTGGGTACGGACTCACAGGAGATGCGCACCACATTACAGCACCACATCCAGAAGGAAGAGGCGCATTTAAGGCAATGCAGCTTGCTTTAAAGAGTGCACAAATTAATCCCGATCAAGTAGGGTATATCAATGCACATGGAACTTCAACACCACTTGGAGATAAAATTGAAGTAATAGCAATGAAACAGTTATTCGGTGACTACGTTTATAAAATACCTGTTTCTTCAACTAAATCTTCTATAGGACATTTACTTGGTGCTGCAGGGAGCGTTGAAGCAATATTCAGTATTCTTGCGTTAAATAATGGAATTATTCCGCCAACCTTAAATTTACATAAACCTTCAGAGAGGAATGTGTTTAATCAATTTTCTGCTGCTGAATAGCTAAAATGTACGAACATTATGATCTGTGATAGCTATATATCTGTATTTGCCTTTTACTGTCGATTTACTATCTTATTTGGTAAGATCTGCTTAATTAATGCACAAGATATTATAAGAAATAACTACAAACCCTGGTTGGAAAATCAGATCAATGGTTCAAAGATGCTATTTTACCATAATGGCAGCAAGTCTATTGAGTAGCTTCCCGTATTTTGCATAATGTACTGATTTAATTGATGTGCATTAATGTCTAAGCTGCTTGAGAGTCTTGGAGCGAAAGTGAACTTTACACACAATAAGATTATAAAGCAAATCATACTTTGAAAGTTGACTGCGGTAATATCAACAATCAGTAATGTCACATGAAACTGCAAGTAAGCTGCGAGCACTCTTTTAATGCTAGGTCCAATTCTCAGTAGATTTGGTAAAATCACACAGTCTTTCCTGGTGGATGCAATATCGAAAAAAGCTCAGGCTAAATAATATGCTATCGAACATTATGATCTGTGATAGCTATATTATCTGTAATTTGCCTTTTACTGTCGATTTACTATACTTATTTGGTAAGATCTAGCTTAATTAAATGCACAAGATATTAATAAGAAATAACTACAAACCCCTGGTTGGAAAAATCAAGATCAATGGTTCAAAGAATGCTATTTTACCAATAATGGCAGCAAGTCTATTGAGTAGCTTCCCGGTAATTTTGCATAATGTACCTGATTTAATTGATGTGCATCTAATGTCTAAGCTGCTTGAGAGTCTTGGAGCGAAAGTGAACTTTACACACAATAAAGATTATAAAGCAAATCATACTTTGAAAGTTGACTGCGGTAATATCAACAATCACGTAATGTCACATGAAACTGCAAGTAAGCTGCGAGCATCTCTTTTAATGCTAGGTCCAATTCTCAGTAGATTTGGTAAAATCACAACAGTCTTTCCTGGTGGATGCAATATCGGAAAGCGTCCCGTTGATATGCATATCAAAGCATTAGAAGAAATGGGAGCTAAAATTGAAGTTGAAGGCTGTAATATAATTGCAACAGTGAAAGGAAAGCTACAAGGAAAAGAAGTTACACTTGAGAAAATAAGCGTTGGTGCAACAGAAAATATAATAATGGCAGCAACACTTGCAGAAGGAGTGACAATAATAAACAATGCTGCAACGGAGCCGGAAGTTCTTGATTTAATAGAGTTCCTAAAGAAAATGGGTGCTAATATTGAGATTAGTGATACAAGGATCACAATAACAGGAGTTGAAGAATTAAATGGATGTGTTCATAAAATAATACCAGATCGCATAGAAGCAGGCACCTATGCGCTGACTGCTATAATAACCGGTGGTAAGTTGGAGTTAGAAGGAATAAGTCTATCTGATATAAGATGTATTGTGAATGAATTGAAGGCTATAGGGGCTAATGTTGAACTATATAATGAGGGGGTTATGATTTCCAGAAAAAATTGCTCTATTAGGTCTGCTAACATTGCAACAGATCCATACCCCAACTTTCCCAGTGATATGCAACCACAACTGATGTCTGCAATGTGCATCGCTGATGGGATATCAGTAATTGAAGAGAACATTTTTGAAAACAGATTTGCACATGTAGATGAATTGAGAAAGTTAGGCGCTAATATCAGCATCGAGAAAAGCAAAGCTACTATAAGTGGAATAAAAAGCTTATCTGGAGCTAATCTATGTGCCACTGATTTAAGGTCAACAGCAGCTTTGATACTTATTTCTTTGGTAGCCAGTGGAGAAACTATAATAAACAATTCGCATCATTTATGGAGAGGATATGAAGCAATGCACGAAAAACTCAATTCATGTGGAGCTGATATCTCCATTTCATCTTGAGGACATATTATGAATGAAACAACTAAACGAGTCACAGTGAAAGAAATAGATGAAATTCTGTACGAGGAGCATAAGGTACTAGATCATGGGTTTATTCGAGTAATGGATTATATGGGCTCTGATAGCGCTATAGTTCAAGCTGCTCGTGTTTCTTATGGCAAGGGAACAAAACAGATAAGTCAGGATGAAGCACTTATAAAGTATTTAATGAGACATCATCATACAACTCCATTTGAAATGTGTGAAATTAAGTTTCACGTGAAACTTCCAATTTTTGTTGCAAGGCAATGGATAAGGCATAGAACTGCAAATGTAAATGAATATTCGGCAAGATATTCAATACTTGACAATGAATTTTATATACCAAAACCAGAACAGATTGCAAAACAATCTGATAATAATAAACAAGGTAGCGGTGAAGCTTTTGATCCGGACACCTCAAAGGAAATAATGGATTCTCTAACAAATGACTCTAATTTAGTATATTCTCATTATGAAAAATTTATTGAGCAGGGGCTTGCAAGAGAAATTGCCAGAACTAACCTAATGCTTAATTACTACACGCAATTTTATTGGAAAATAGATCTGCATAATCTCCTTCATTTTTTGAAGCTTAGAGCTGATAAGCATGCCCAATATGAAATCAGAGTTTATGCAGAAGTTATGCTGGATATAATAAAAAAATGGGTTCCACTGGCCTACAATGCCTTTGTTGAATATTGCCTAGAATCAGCCTGTATTTCAAGAACTGGTCTAGAAATAATTCGCAAATTAATTAAAGGGGAAAACGTTACTAGAGAAGAAAGTAATATTGGTAAAAGAGAATGGGGCGAGCTGATGTCTATACTTGATAAACAATCTTAAAGATAAAGGCATACGCATAAATCTTTATAGCAATTGTACATATTTATAGATTTATAGGTGTAAGCAACAATTTACCAGTATTGTTATCAACTGATATATCAATTATTTTTGAGTTTGTTCTTTCTGTTGTTTCATAAAGTTCCTCAGCTTTCTTTAACATTAATGTTGCATTTCTAAGCGTAACGTAAATCTCACAATAGTCTGGAGAATTTTCAATATACATATTATATGAATAAAAATTTACAGCCAGTTCTACTGCCCTACAAACCTCCTCTGATGTAAAATTAGCAACTCCTGTATTAGGACAAAAGCCAACGGCTCCTCTATTAGGGTCAAAAAATATGTATTTACCATTCTCTGCTTTATATACCAACATAGAATGTGCAATATTCTCGTCATCATCACTACCTCCTTCATTACAAGCATAACAGGAGAAATTAAATTCTAAGTAGCACCCTATCTCTACATTATCCAAAGCATACTTGACTTTTTCTTGATAAATATGAACCCATACTTCTGTTGATGATAAATCATTACACTAGACCTGCTGCAAAAGGTGATGACAAAATGATGTGAGAGAGGTAAAAGAAGAATAAGCAGATTGAGTAAGGTAAAAAAATGAGCTTTAGTTACTATAACATAAAGAAACATCCAAGAAACTTTCGTAATATAACAGGTTTAACTGTAGAGGAGTTCGAAAAGGTGGTGGAAAAAGTGAGGTCTGAGTGGGAAAAACTTGAAAAACAAAAAAAGTGCCATGGTAGAAGATCACAACTACCAACTCTGGAAGATAAGTTATTTTGCGTAATTTTGTACTATCGCACTTACATAACACACAGATTTTTAGGGTGCCTGTTCAATGTGCACAACGCAAATGTGTGTAGGTTACTGAAGAAAATAGAGCCATTACTTGCCAAAAAAGTTACTATCACAAAAGATAGAAGTATGACGCCAGAAAAAACACTGAAGATTTTGGCTGATGTTACAGAACAGCAAATACAGAGACCAGAAGATAGTAAAAAACGGAAGAAATCATATTCAGGAAAAAAAAGAACCAACACTATGAAAACTGAGATTATTATCGAAGAAGGAGGAAGAATTTTATCAGTGTCAAAGTCATACCGTGGTAGAATTAGTGATTTTCGCATAAGGAAACAAGAAAAATATTTACCACTTGATAGCATAAAACATGCCGATTCTGGATATCAAGGTTGGCAAAAATTGCAAAGCAATGTTATAATTCCATATAAAAAGTATCGTAAAAAGCCATTAACTCAAGAGCAGAAAGAGCATAATAGAAGATTAGCATCATTTAGAATGAGAGTAGAAAATAAGATCCGAGAGATAAAGATATTTAAAATTATGTCGAATGTTTATCGCAATTTTCAGAAAAAATATAACCTGAGGTTCAATATTATTGCTGGTATTGTAAATCTTAAGCACGCCTTTTAGTTAACCTTGATTTTATTCACCCTCCTTCCCTTTTTTTTATCGCTTGATTCGCAGCAGGTCTTTACTTTGTTTGCCTGTCAGATCAAGTCTAAACTATTACAACTAAGCGCTGTAATGACAATTTTGGTTGCTTCATACAATACTATAAAGTTATTTTTCTATCGATCAGTTAATATCATCAAAGTTAGCTATTCTCCATAGCGAAGTCTCTAGCTAGGAACAATGAGCCACAGATTAGTATGGTTTTGATGTTTTGGATAGAGGCTTTTAATATGTGATTTGATATTGCATCGCCAATTGATTCACATTCAACTGCTTTTATTCCTATGTTATTGGCTTTTTCCCTAATCAAATTTGTATTTGTTGCTTTAGGTTCAGACTTAACACAAACCGCACATAGTAGCTTGATATATGGCTTTAAGTGCTCTAAGAACTCTTCCACATTTCTGTTACGGGTAACACCAAAAACCACATAGATACCTTCAGCAAAATTATCTTTTACCCACTGAGATAGCACTCTAGCACCGTCATTATTGTGTGCACCATCTAAAAATAATTGCCAATCTTTCGGTAGTAGGGAAATTAAATTACCCTCTTTTATGAGCTCTAGTCGTGCAGGCCAGTAGGTACGCTGTAAACCTGAAGTGATATCCTCTTCTCCAATATCAAATCCATATTTTCCACTTAAAATACTACATGCTGCAATAGCATTGCCTGCATTAATCACCTGATGATCACCCTTTAAAGATGGCAAAGAAAATTCTATTGATTGAATAGCTGATTGAAAAATCATTTGAGCTCCAGCACGTGACCTCTCATTTTTTTGTTTCTGGATCCCAGTTTGGATGACAGATAGTCGTTTTTTGCAATTCCATTCAAGACCTCCTCTATATAAAGGAGATTTCTTATTTATTGCATGGTGTTCTAGCATGTTCATTACAGATTTTTCTTGTGGTGCTATTACGCAAGGAACATTAGGTTTCATTATTCCAGCCTTTTCACCTGCTATAATTTCTATAGTAGGGCCAAGATATTCTGTATGATCAAGGGCAATGGAGGTAATGATTGTTAAAATCGGACTATCTATAACATTTGTTGCATCAAGTTTTCCACCCATACCCACTTCAACTAAAGTTATATCGGCTTTATGACGAGAAAAAGCTAAAAAAGCTGCAATAGTTGCAGCTTCAAACAGAGTGATAGGTTGTTCTGCAATTGCGGCACGGCATTCTTCTAATAAGCTATATAATTCATTATCGTCGATATAACTGCCTGCAATAACTATTCTTTCATTAAAATTCACCAAATGTGGAGAAGTGTATGCATGGACCTTATACCCTGCTGCTTGCATTATATATCTTATAAATGCTAGTGTTGAGCCTTTCCCATTAGTTCCAGCTATATGAATTATTGGCGGCATTTTTTTCTCAGGATTGCCCAATTTATTTAGAAAGCTTTTTATGCGATCAAGAGAAAAATCCTTTGGTCTACTACCAAGCGGTTTAGGCCAATGAGGCATATATATCATGGATTGTTATTGCATTTTAATTCAGCTATAACGCTTGCTATGCCATGCGTGTCGATTTTTTCACTAAATTGAGAACGTTGATTAATAGCAATACTTATTCCACTCATTACAACATCACTTATCAAGAAAGAACTGTTATTTTTAGTAACTTTAAAATCAATATTTGTAAATTCTTCATCACCGTAAGAAAACCTTGTACCAATTAAGCAAGTTTCATCGTCAACTGCTTTTGTACTCATTATGATCATTTCACTATCATGCATGTATTTATATAAAATTTTAACGCACAAACGTGTAAGATAAACTTCATACTCTCTTAAGAAATCTTCCCTTTCCTTCTGGGTAGTCAAAGCCCAATATTTTCCCATGACAAATCGAGATATTTCTTTGAGGTTAACATTATTCTGAATGACCTGCTGAAGCTTTTCGTGTACATGCCCTAGGTTTTTTCTATTTCCTTTTGTAGATATACCATCCACTTGTTGCTTCATATGATGCACAAAAATTTTGTGATCTGTACAACTAGTGTAAGCTCTTGAAGAAATTGCAATAAAAACAATAATGATTAAAACTTTAGTAATATTCATAAGATATATTTATTAACTATGATACTTAGAATGCAAATTTAATAAAGATTAAATAATAATCGCTGACTTTAATATACCTATAGACATGCCCTGTGTAAATCATCTATAATTCAAGTAGGGGTCTGTGCTATGCGTTATGAGTTAAGTTAAATTTCCCGAGCGATAATTTCTAGAGAAGGGAATTGCCTCTGCTGGTTTCGTTGAAACTAATATGCGATGCCCACCTTAACTTCAGGTCTCAGGAATCTACTAAGGCTGACGGTAGATACGGATCCTTTTTTGATTGGTTTAACATTTATGCTTCATCAATACAGAGAACAAGGTACCTTCCTATGTTCGCCTAATGAAGTATTCCAAATTGTAATTGATGTTGAAAGGTATCCTGATTTTGTTCCTTGGTGCAAAGCCGTTTATATAAAAGAAAAAATTAACAACCAAATGGTTGTGGATCTTCTCGCAGCTTTTCATGGAATTAAAGGAAAGTACACATCAGAAGTAACCTTTCTTTCTCCAAGTGGAACAAATGAAGGTTGGATAAAAGCTGTATCATCAAATGGAATATTTAAACATCTATACAATGAATGGCAATTCATTCCCATAGATGAAAATAAAACTATGGTAAAGTTTTATATAGAGTTTAAGTTTAAGTCCAACTCATTTTCCACTTTATTAAACTCAGTATATAAATATACACAGAGTAAAATAATTGCTGCATTTAAAGATAGGGCTGAAAGCCTTGCTAAACAAAAGTTATCTTGACATTATTAATATAAATATGTAATTTTTTTAGTAAGTTAAGTGTTTATATTGTAATGATTTTCAGACTATTGTTTTTACTAATTCTTATGAGTGTTAATTCTTATGCAGTTGTTAAATCCAGTAACCAACATATTCAAAAAGAAACTAATGAAATAACATCAAAGGAGTTACTATCACTATTACCTGATGATAGATTATTAGGAGATCCAAAAGCACCAATTCTAATGATAGAATATGCTTCATTAACTTGCTATCACTGCTCTCTTTTTCATAAGAATGTTTTTCCTAAAATTAAAGAGAAATATATAGACACAGGTAAGATGTTATATATATTTCGTCATTTTCCTTTGGATTACAGAGGGCTAAAGGCTGCAATGCTAAGTCATTGCTACGAAAAACAAGAAGACTACTTTAATTTTAACAAAGCTGTTTTTAACTCAATAGATTCGTGGAATTACTACAATTTAAGTGATTTGACTTTACTACAAAGAATTGCTGCACTAAGCAACTTAAAGCAAGATGCATTTAACCAATGCATTAATGATAAGAAAATAATGGATAAAATCGTAAATGATAAATCACTGGCAATCAATAAACTTGGTATCACAGCCACTCCAATATTTTTCATCAAGCTTAACGATGGTAAGTCATATATAGAGCATAATAAAGTTAAACATGAAGGGTATAAAGAGCTGAAATATCTCACTGATGTGATAGATAAATTATATGGAAAAGCTATAGTGAAGTAATACCACTGTAGCTTACCATATAAAAGACTCTATGCTGAGCCATTGTTTTTTACGACTGTTTGTTGTTTTTTACGCTCAAACTCTCTTTTTTTACTGTGCCAAGTGTAGTAATACATAGCGATTTTATTCTCTATTAATACTATTGTCCCATCATAAAACTGGACCATATCCATAACTTTTCTCTGAGCTTCATTAAAACGTTCTTTATACTTTTCACGATAAGCTGGATTATGTAGTAACATAACCCCTTCATTCTTATTAGATTTTTTGTTTAGCGTTTCAACTTCACTAGCAATAGTATAAGACATATAACCCCCTCTAATTGATTATAAAAATTATATTTTAAAAAGAGAAATGCGCATAAACAATCCCTTTAATTCTAGTATAATAATCGATTGTTTATTATACTAGTTAACCATAGTACAATATATAATAATTTTTGTCACTTAAAATTTTATACTATGAAATAATAACTTAAAATAAATGTTTTTATTATTTTAAACTATATTATTATGTTTATAAATTGTGTATGAATTAAGCCTCCCTAATTTATAATATAAAACGTAATGCGTAATAATTCTAGTATAAAATCGTCATATATAAGAAATCTATTTGCAAAAGAATATAAAAAAATAGAAGAGTATTGTATTCTTGAAAAAAAGCAACATATTCAGATTGGCCCTGAAGAAGGAAAGCTATTAAGTTTATTTATAAAAATCCATAAAATCAAAAGTATTGTTGAGGTTGGCACATTATACGGTTATTCGTCGATTTGCATGGCAAAAGCTCTACTAGAAGACGGTCATATATATACAATAGAAAATAATCCTCAACACTCAAGAATAGCAAAAAAAAATTTTAGTGCTTTTAATCTAAGTGATAAAATTACTCTAATAGAAGGCGATGCACTGGAAAAAATTAATGAATTATCAGCAAAGGCACCATTTGACATGATATTCATCGATGCTGACAAAAGTAGTTATCCTAAGTATTTAGATTGGGCAGAGTCATACATTAAACAAGATGGGCTAATCGTTGCAGATAACACTCTATTGTTTAATACAGTATTTTTAGAATCGCCTCCAAAAGAAGTATCAGAAAAATCATGGCATGCTATGAGGGGGTTTAATAATAGATTATCAGATGAAAAGAAATATTTCTCTATATTGATTCCAACTGATGAAGGAATGACTGTAGCTTTAAAGCTAACATAAGTTAAAAATCAAGGTCAGCGTAATACTTAGGAGGGGTTAAACCGGAAACTCTCTCTAATAATATCTCACGAAAACAAGGCTTTGATTTAACAATGGAGTACCATTCTTTTAAAATTTTACTTTTTTCCCATGGAAAACTACTTACATAGTCCATTACGGAAATGTGCGATGCTAAAGCAATATCAGCTAAAGTGAACTTATCAGTTGCAAGCCAAACGTTCTTGTTAATTAAGTGTTCGATGTATTCCATATGGCAAGGCAGGTTATGCTGAGCTGCATGAAGAAATCTAGAGTCAGGGCTGCGGTTAGTAATTACTTTTTCATTCATAATATACTTAGTAACTTCATTGTAAAATTTGTTGTCGAACCAATTGATTAGAGCGCGTATTTTAGACTTAATAATAGTGGATGAACCAAGTAATTTGACGTCGCTATTGTAAGTCTCTTCTATATATTCACAAATGGCATTACTATCCGCTATTACAAAGTTATTATCTATTAATACTGGTACTTGCCCGGTTGGATTGATCTCCATAAATTCATTACGCTTTTCCCACGGATTTTCATACACTAGATCACAGCTCAACTTTTTTTCTTTGAGAAGAGCTCTAACTTTTCGTGAAAATGGACAAAGAGGAAAATGATATAAAATCATAATATTCCTCTTTTGTTATCCCAGTACCTATAGGTTGTTATTCCAGTGTGTGACACTATCTTTTTTCTCTGGATCCAAGCATAGCTGTACGAACATTCATTTTTGAAGGTAAATTGCACAGCAAATGGTGTCATTCCAGTGCTTGACACTGGAATCCAGAAATTTTGCTTATAACTGAGCTGATGAGCTAAAGGTAGTTGTCTTACGCTAAAACAAACGTTTTTAATTAAGTTGCATAGAAGCTGGATCCCAGTGTCTGGGCACTGGGATGACACCCCACTGGTGGGAATTGCTCCCAAACTACAACGTTCGTACAGTTGTGGGATCCAAGTTGGAATGACAAGGGAAGAGTATTTTAGGTAACAGTTGTTTACTCCAAAGTAATGTTGCAAAAGGTCTAACATATAAATTATAAGACTAATATAGGATATACCTTGCTAAATAAAAAAAAAAGTATAATATTTTATAAGGTATGCAGGCAAAAACTCTGTAATTTGGTCAGATCAGAAATGAAGCAGCCATATCAGAACCTTTTTGGGTTGCATACCTATTTCATTATTTGTTTTATCCGAGGCTATGAATATAGCATTAAAACATCGTCCTAGTAGCTTCAAAGATCTAGTAGGTCAAGATATATTAGTGCGTGTATTAGAAAATGCTTTTATTTTAAACAAAATCCCACAATCTATACTGCTCTCTGGTAGTAGTGGAGTTGGTAAAACCACCACTGCAAGGATAATAGCTTTATGTTTGAATTGTTCCCTGGGGCCAATTTTTGAACCTTGCGGATCATGTGAAAATTGTCTAGCAATAAAAAATTCAAGCCATCCAGATGTAATTGAAATCGATGCGGCAAGTCACACTAGCATTGACGATATTAAAGTAATCCTGGGAGATATTTGCTATTCACCTATAAGCTCTAAATTCAAAGTCTACATTATAGATGAAGTACATATGTTATCCAGCAGCGCATTTAACGCATTACTTAAAACCCTAGAAGAGCCACCATCTAGTGTAAAGTTCATTTTAGCAACTACGGAAATAAAAAAGATACCAATAACTATTATTGCACGTTGTCAAAGATTTGATTTACACAACATTCCTGTAGCTAAAATAGTGGAACGTTTAAATGATGTTGCACAAAAAGAGAGTTATTCCATTGAAAAGGGAGCATTAGAATTAATTGCACGACACTCTGGAAATTCAATGCGTAACGCCTTGTTTTTGATGAATCAAGCAGTGCTATATAGCAAAGATGGTGCAATATCCACTAAAAATGTGACAGACATACTTGGCCTAGCGGATAAAGATATTATATTCGATCTATTAGGGGCAATATTAGAAGGTGATTTACAGAAAGCTCTATCAGTGTTTGACAAGGCGGTAAAAACAGCAAACCCACTTAGTATTTTTGAAGTTCTATTGCAAACAATTCAGTTAGTATGCCGTTTTTTAATTACGAAAGAGATTGATAGTGCAGTTACAGAGCATGAAAAGAATAGGATAAAAGATTTAAGTATAAAGAAATCTTTAATATTTTTTTCGAGATTGTGGAAGGTGTTGCTTAAAGGTATTCAAGATATAAAAACTTCAACATGCAACGATGTTGCTGCTGAAATGATGCTGATTAGTCTTTGCTATCTCTCTGATCTACCTTCTCCAGAACAGGTGATCAAAAAAATTCTTTCACAGAATGTAGAGCAAGGAAATAGACAGGGCAGACCTGTTGCACCTTCCCCCTCTGTCACCCAAGTAGCTGACTACTCGGATCCAAAAAAATATGTGGAAAGTAAACAACAACCTCACTCTGTCATCCCAGTGCGTGACACTGGGATCCATGTGGAAAATAAACAACAAAATTACGATTTTGATAAGATTTTGCAACTATTACGGCGGAGTAACCAAATTTATCTTTACAAACAACTGTGTAATAATCTACAATTAATAGATTGTAAACCTGGATATTTAAAATTAAAAGCTGTATCTAAGTTGGATAGTAATTTTTGCAATGATTTAAAAAATTACTTAAGCCAGGTGACTCAGCAAGAGTGGGTTATTGCAGTTGATACAGGTTATATAAACAGGGAAGTGAGTAATTTAAATTATGCACCTGCGGTCAAGGATATACTTGACACGTTTAAAGGTGCAAAAGTAGTTAATATAGAAAATAAGGAGTAAGTTGTGGATTTTAGTCAAATAATGAAACAAGCGCAAGAGATGCAAAAAAAGCTTGCAGAAGCTCAAGAAAAATATATTGGAAAAGAGTTTCAAGGTATTTCTGGTGGTGGCAAAGTTTCTGTATTAGTGGAAGTCATAAAAATAGGTAGTTATAAAGCTAAAAAGGTGAACATAGACTTAGAGCTTATGAGAAATGAGGAAAAAGATATAGTAGAGGATTTAGTAACAGCAGCGTTTAATGATGCCGTTAAAAAAGCAGAAGAAGATATGGCGAATGCAACTTCTGATCTTGCAGGTATGATGGGTTTACCATCTGGGTTTAAACTTCCTTTTTGAATTTATTTCTATACTACTGAAGTTTCTTTTAGTGTAAGTATTTTTTTTCTAATATTTCCAACGCTAGTACTTCTTCATATAATGCACCTATAGCTAGCACAGCCCTACGTCATACCGCGATTCATTCCATAGCTGTACGAACATTGCAATATGGAACATAGTAAACGATGTCATTCCAGTCTGGAATCCAGCCTTGCCGTAATCTCATCAAGAACGTTGTGCTTTAACATAAAACGGCTACTTTTATGCTTACCAACTTAATAAAATTCCTGGATCCCAGTGTCAAACACTGGGATGACAAGAAGAGGGTACTTGAATAAGAGGCATTGCCCTCCTGGTAGACCCAAATTGCAATGTTCGTGCAGTTATGGATTCATTCGCGGTATCTCATCCGCTAACAAGCAGCGGAATGACGAGGTCTTTCGATAGTAAATCTTACCTATGTTAGCTATACCAAAAAATCAAGAGTAAAAAAAGTCGTATTTATTCATTAATAAAATCTTTGTCTTCTCCTAAAAATTAGTTAAAGTATAGAATATTTTGTGTTATTAAGTTAGCACTTGACTTAACTTTAGTTGTTACTTAGACTGCTAAAGTGGAATTTTAATTTTTTTACGAGGACAATTATGCATTATAAAAAGTTTTTTTCAGCAGCCGCTTTAGCAACGTTGCTAAGTTTATCAAACTCTGCTTTTTCAGATCCTGTTGGTCCAATAAGTGATGAAGAAACTAGCTACTACGTTCGTTTGCAATACAACGGTGAAGTTTTACCTCTTTTCACAAAAGTTGATAACATGAAAATTAAAAAGGGGACTGATGATGTTGATCCTTTTAAAGCTTCTTTTATAGGAGGTGGTGCCGCATTTGGTTATAAAATGGACGACATTAGAGTTGATATTGAAGGGCTATATTCACAGCTAAACAAGAATGTGAACAATGATGAAGTGCTTACTCCAGATACTGTTGCGGGCAGCTTAACAGCAATTTCAGGGCTAGTTAACGTTTATTACGATATAGCAATTGAAGATATGCCTATCACTCCATATGTTGGTGTTGGTGTTGGTGCAGCGTATATTAGCACTCCTTTGAAAGACGCTGTGAATGATCAAAAAAGTAAATTTGGTTTTGCTGGTCAAGTAAAAGCTGGTGTTAGTTATGATGTAACTCCAGAAGTCAAACTTTATGCTGGAGCTCGTTATTTCGGTTCTTATGGTGCTAATTTCGATAAAAGCGGTGGTGAGAAAGACAAAGGAGGACATACAGTCCTTTACAGCACTGTTGGTGCAGAAGCTGGAGTAGCGTTTAATTTTTAGTCTATCTCAGTCTTGTTATCCCAGTGGGTTTTTCTTGTCATCCAAGTAGCATGACACTGGGGTCTAGAAAAAAGAAATGTGGATTCCAGTGTCAAGGCACTGGAATAACATCACTTACTATGTATTTAAACTATAATGTTTATCATTACACGCTGGCAGGATGTCAATATTATGTTGGGGCTTATCGTTTTTAAGATCCCAATTAGATGGAAAATTTGTACTTTTTTCAAATCAAAGCTTGAATTTTTGCCGGAAAATCAATATATTATATGCATGAAGTTTTAATTTAAGTTATTATGTTGACCCCAATGGCAAGCTTATGTGTTGATAGCAGAACCAATCTCATGCAATATATTGCTAGGGTGCAAAAATTTCCCATGCTGTCTCAAGAGGAAGAAGTACAACTAGCAAAAAATTGGAACCAATACAAGGATATTTCTTCTGCTCATAAATTGATTACCAGCCATTTGAATTTGGTAGTGAAAATTGCAATGAAATTTAAAAATTATGGACTATTGTTGATGGACCTGGTCATGGAAGGAAATATGGGTTTAATGCATGCAGTGAAAAAGTTTAATCCTGATTTAGGGTTTCGTTTTTCAACTTATGCGGTGTGGTGGATTGAAGCTTCAATAAAAGACTTTATATTGAAATCTTGGTCATTTGTGAAAATAGGCACAACGCAAGCACAAAGAAGATTATTTTTTAGTTTACGTAAAATAAAAAAAAGAATTTTACAGTATACAAACAGAGAAACTTTAAATAATGAAGAAATAAAAGCAATATCTAATGAGCTTTCTGTATCCGAAGGAGACGTTCTGCAGATGAATTACCGTATGGCTTGTAAGGATCAGTCGCTAAACGATTGCATAAAAATAGGTGATGACTCTAAAAGGGAGCTACAAGATATGATCCCATGTAACTTGGTTAGTCAAGAAGTAACCTATCAGAATCATGAAGAAAAAGAATTAAAAGAAGAAATTTTAAACAATGCACTAGCGAGCCTCAACGAAAGGGCAAGAGACATTTTTATCAGTAGATATTTGTCTGAAAACATTCAAACTCTGGATGAACTTAGTAAAAAATATTGTGTTTCAAGAGAAAGAATAAGGCAGTTGGCTGAGCAGGCGATGGCTAAGGTAAAACGATATATACAATCTGAAAGTTTGAAATTTGGTTTGCATGCGTAGTTTTTTTATATTTCTAATATTTTTTTCAATAGGCGCTTTTGCATCAGTTAGTGATGTGCAACTGAAGGAAAAATATAAAGATTGGCTCGTGTATACTGCATTGGAAGATGGAGAGAAAGTATGTTATATTGTATCCTATCCTAAAAAAAAAAGCGAATATTATACAACCAATCGCAAGCCGTATGTAATGGTTAGTTATGTTGATAAAAAAGCAGATGAGGTAAGCGTTACCTCTGGTTTTCAGTATGACAAGGAGCCTGTAGCTCTCAATATCGATAAAAAAATTAAATATACATTGCCTATAATACAGGGAAGTTTTGCGTGGGCAGAGCATACAAAAATAGATCAAGATCTCATTCTAAAAATGAAGCAGGGATTATCAATGGTAGTGAATGGAAAAGCAAAAACAGTAACCATTGATGATACTTATTCCCTACTTGGTTTTCAAAAAGCGTATCAAAAAATGCATGATTTATGCCATACAAAGTAAACTATTGTAACAGAATACCCAGCTATAGTATAAACTAGACTACTCTTTCAATGGAAATATAAATAGCACTTTACTTTATATGGGATGTGGATATCATTTAAAATATATTTTTGAGAGTTAGCAATGTCAGAGGTTGCAGGTGTAGATACAGAAATCAAAAAGCAAAATTCTGTGTGCGAGCAGATGCGTTTTAGCGTGAGCCGCACAAGTCTTTTAAATACATTATCCAGAGTAAGTGGAGTGGTTGAAAGGCGTAATGCAATAGATGTTTTGGCATGTATAAATATCAAAGCACAACACGGCAGCATAAAATTAATGGCAACTGATCTTGACATTTCAATGTTTGCCTCACTTGCTGCAATCGTATTAACAGAAGGAGAAGTAAAAATTTCAGCGCATACTTTACATGACATAGTGAAGAAGTTACCCGCTGATTTGGATGTCAATTTTGAAGTAAATAACCAAGGAAAATTATTGATGTCTTGCGGAAATGCAAACTTTTCTTTACCGAATGTAGTTTCAAGCAGTTTTCCTGCTCTTGAAGAAGACAATTATAAACATGATTTTACTCTACTAAATACGGACCTGATAGACTTATTAACTAAAACAAAATTTGCTGTATCACTAGATGATACAAGGTATAATTTAAATGGAATATATCTACATACAGATGAGCAGTTTCTGTACTGCGTTGCAACTGATGGCCATCGTTTATCATGTATAAAGAGGCCAAAGCCTGGGAACATCAATGGCGAATTTGGTGTGATCATTCCACGTAAAACTGTTATGGAGCTGTTAAAAATATTGGACGATTGTAATGAAATTAATGTAAAACTCTCAGACAGAAAAATCAAGTTTACATGCGGTGAATATATTCTAATATCAAAATTAATAGATGGGACTTTTCCAAATTATAAAGCAGTTATTCCAGCATCTCAAGATAAGCATATGATTATTGAAAGTAAAAAACTTTCAGATGTTATAGATCGAGTTTCCGTTGTTGTATCTGATAAAGTAAAATCTATTAAATTCTCACTACAAGAAAAGCTGCTAACTCTGCATTCAAACTCCCAAGAGTGCAGTGATGCAACTGAATCCATAGAAGTGGACTACAATGAAGCCCCTATAGAAATAGGGTTCAACTCGCGTTATTTGCTTGATGTTCTATCCTGCATAAAAAATAAATGTAAGTTTAGCTTAGCCGATGGTAATAGTGCTACAATTATCACTGATGAAGACGATTCAAGTGTATTATATGTAGTGATGCCAATGAGAACTTAAACTCGTCATCTCGCTACTTGTTAGCGGAATCTGGAGATACCGTGGCGGTATGGCACTTATTTCACTAGCTTTTATTAAATTAGTAATCTATCTTTACCAAATATAAGCCAAAAGGTGGTGCAGTAACTCCAGCGGCATTTCTTTTGCATTGGTTTAATATATTTAGCATTTCTTGCGGATTGGTTCTATTTTTTCCAAATTCAACTAAAGTACCCACAATAATTCTCACTTGGTTATGTAAAAAGGAAATAGCAGATATTTTGATGTGTATATGATTCCCGTTTTGTATTATATTGATATCATCAATTGTTCTTATCGGATTTGCGGCGTGACAATCTTTTGAACGGAAACTTGAAAGGTCATGTTTTCCAAGTAGATGTTTAGCAGCTTCACGCATAATATTTACATCAAGTGGGCTAAACACTTGCCATACATAACCCGTCTCCAGAGCGGCAGGAGCATAGCGATTAACTATTCTGTATTCGTAATATCTTTTTTTTGCTGAAAACCGTGCGTGAAACGCATCATCTACAACTTCCGCATTAAGCACGACTATGGGAATTGATTTTAAATGATAATTTATTGCGTTTCTTATTCTATAAAGCTCAAATTCCTTTTCCATATCAAAATGAGCAACTTGTCCTAAAGCATGAACCCCTGCATCAGTCCTGCCACCGCAGTACAAAGTAACTTTCTCACCACTAAAATTAAATATAGCATTTTCTATGGCTTCCTGGATTGAATTAGCAGAATGTTGCTGCTTCTGCCAGCCAGAGAAACTACTACCATTGTATTCTATCGTTATTTTGTATCGCACTGCGGAGTCTATCTAACTTTTTATCTTAATATAATTTAGGTAGCTAATTTTTCTACGATAACGTTCTTCTTTATTAAAAAACCCTTGGCAGGTTGTTCACGTTCGATTATCATGAAAGTTATACAAGTTAATAAATGATCCATGGCAAACAACTCAGAAGAAAGAAATAATGATAAGCAAAAAGCATTAGATAACGCAATAAGCCAAATTGAAAAAGCATTCGGTAAAGGTGCAATAATGAAGCTGAAGCAAAATCCTGTAGAGAAAATAGACACAATATCCACAGGATCAATTGCGCTTGATTCGGCTCTAGGTGTTGGAGGTCTGCCAAAAGGACGTATAATTGAAATATTTGGTCCCGAGAGTTCTGGTAAAACCACTCTTGCCTTGCACGTGATTGCTGAAGCACAAAAAAAAGGAGGATCATGCGCATTTATCGATGCAGAACATGCATTGGATGTCTTATATGCTCGTAAACTTGGGGTAAGCACTGATGATTTAGTAATTTCGCAACCAGACACTGGGGAACAAGCATTACACATTGTTGAGTACTTAGTGTGTTCTGGTGCGGTTGATGTGATAGTTATTGACTCTGTTGCAGCATTAACTCCAAGAGCTGAAATTGAAGGTGATATGGGTGATCAGCACATGGGGCTGCAAGCAAGACTTCTAAGTCACGGGCTACGAAAGCTAACCTCTGCCGTTTCAAAAGCGAACTGTATATTGATATTTATTAATCAAATTCGTATGAAAATAGGAGTAGTGTATGGAAATCCTGAAACTACCACGGGTGGAAATGCATTAAAATTCTATACTTCTGTAAGGCTTGACATAAGAAAAGTTGGTGTAATAAAAGACAAAGAAAATATTACAGGCAATGAAACAAGAGTTAAAGTTGTAAAAAATAAAGTTGCTCCTCCATTTAGAGAAGCGAAATTTGATATAATGTACAATGAAGGTATATCAAAACTCGGAGAAATAATAGATATGGGAGCAAAGCTTTGTGTGCTTGAAAAAGCAGGCGCTTACTATTCATATAACAACACACGTCTTGGGCAAGGAAGAGAGAATGTAAAAACTTACCTAAAAACAAACAAAGAAGTCGCAAATGAAATAGAAACGAAAATCAGAGATTTACTCAGAAATCATGATAATTCTATCATAATAGACGAGGATAGTGAGCAACTTTTAGAAGAATCAGTTTTCTGATCTAAACTTAGGCATTAGATTTTGTGTTGGACGGGTTGTTACAGTATGACGGTAATTCTATGTGCTAATATAACAATCTGTAATGTTACCTTGTATCAAAAAGACTTTGCTGAAGCAGTTAAAAAAAGCTTTTCATGAGAAATTATAAATGATAAATTGTTAACAATAGGTTATTGTTAATAAGATTATGTGTTTTGGTTTACCTAATATAAACAGGGAAGGTTATTCATTTATAGTAGTTTCCTTTATAGTAACGTGTATAGCATTCTCTATATCTTGGGGGTTTGGCGTTACGTGCTTGTTTCCGACATTATTGTGTACTTATTTCTTTCGTGATCCAGCAAGAGCTGTGCCAAACAATAAGAATCTTATATTAAGTCCTGCTGATGGTGTGATTTCAAAAATTGAAGAAGTTAATTATCCTTTATCAGCAGAAAACGGAGAGGAGAAGAAGTTTACGCTTGTTAGCATATTTTTAAGTGTTTTGAACGTTCATGTGAACCGTATACCAATATCTGGTACGATAAAGGAAATGAGTTATAAAAAAGGCAAGTTTGTATCCGCAATGAGCAATAGGTCTAGTAATGAAAATGAAAAGCAGGTTATTGTAATTGAATACGAAAAGGGGAAAGAAATTATTGTGGAGCAAATAGCTGGATTAATTGCATGTCGTATCGTTTGTAATTTAGGAATATCCCAGAACGTAAAAGCAGGTGAAAGGTTTGGAATTATAAGGTTTGGCAGTAGAGTGAATATCTATGTTCCTGCTGATACAGAAGTCAGAGTTTCAGAAGGGCAAACTGTTATTGGTGGTGAAACAATTATAGCAAACTTAAATAAGGAAAACGTTCAAGAGAAGCTTACTTTTGACGTTATATGAATAACGATGGAAGTAACAGTAGATTCTTACCTATTACTAAATTATTCCCAAACTTTATAACTTTATTGGGTTTATGTTCTGGTCTCACTTCACTTAAATTTACATTTAATGAACAATGGGAATTCTCAGTAATTTTTATCATCATTGCAGCAATAATAGATGGAATGGATGGCAGAATAGCTAGAATTCTAAAATCAACTAGCGATTTTGGAGCCCAGCTTGATTCTTTTGCAGATTTTCTAAATTTTGGTGCAGCGCCTGCATTTCTTTTGTATTTTTGGAAGCTAAACGAAATCAAAGTCATAGGTTGGATTTTAGTAATGATATACGTAATCTGCATATCAATAAGACTTGCAAGATTTAATGTTTCGCTACACTCAGAACAACCATACTGGGAAAAATTTTTCTTTTCTGGTGTTCCAGCTCCAGTGTGTGCTTTACTTTCTTTGTTACCAATAATTATTACCTTTCAATCTCATGAGAGTGAATACTTACTTCTCATAGAGCGATTTTTTAACACAAGAAACGTAGCTTGTTACTTTCTGGCCATTTCATTTTTTTCGATAAGTCACATTCCAACTTTCTCTGCAAAATATATTCATATTCCCAAAAGCCTATCCTATATATTTGTGTCATTTTTTGGAGTACTTATTGTATTTTTCATCAGTAAGCCCTGGATGACTCTACCAATTTTAGGTATAGTGTATACACTTACTATTCCAGTAAGCACTGGGCTTTATATATATTACTCGTATAAAGCTCGTTAGCTATAAGTTGTAATAAAAAGTAGTGAGCAGCATGATTGTAAAAATAAGTGAACTGTTAAATTCATTTCTGTACATAAAGATATTCAACATTCCATTTATAATTATTTGGGTAATTGCAACTGGGGTTTTTTGTATCATCCAATTCAAATTCACTAACTTTAGATTGTTCAAGCATGGAATACAGACACTATTCAATCTAAAGTGTAATCACAATAACAATGGCATAATCACTCATATTCAAGCGTTTGCAACAGTAATTTCAGGAACAGTTGGTCTTGGAACAATATCAGGAGTTGCAATAGCTATCACAATAGGGGGGCCAAGTGCAGTTTTTTGGATGGCAATTACCGGAATACTTGGTATGTCGATAAAGTTTGCCGAGGTGGTGCTTGCATTCACCTATCGCTCTGAAAATGCAACTGGCGGGGCTTTTTATTACATGAAGTACGGGCTTGCAAAAATTGGATTTGCAAAAACTGGTAGATTTCTTTCCCTTACTTATGCGATTATGCTGCTTATTGCAATGATTTTAGGCGGCATACCATTTCAAGCAAATCAAATTGCAGCATTATCAACCAACCTCTTTGAATACAATGCATCTGTTATTATATCCCTGCTCGTCTTAATTGTAATATTGGGAGGAATAAAGCGTATTGCTTTCGTTTCAACGAGCTTAGCACCAATTATGATAGTGCTATATATGGGTATGTGTATATATTTAATTTATGTAAACAGAAGTAATTTGCTGAATGCTCTATCCATAATATTCCAAGACATCTTCAATAAATCAGCTATAGGAGGCGGAGTATTGAGCGGATTAATAGCCGGAGTGAGAAGATCAGTGTTTGCTAACGAAGCAGGTACCGGAACAGCAGCTATAGCGCATTCAGCTGTAAAAGAGGAAGATCCAATTAAAGTTGGGTGCGTTGCAATGATTGCACCACTTATAGACACAATATTAATCTCATTTTTGACTGGTATTGTGATAATTATCACTGGTATGCATAGCACTGATAACGTGGGTGATATTATACTAATTAGTTCGGTATTTTCAACAGCTTTGCCCTTGTTTAGCAAGTTAGTTTTTCCGCTAATGATGTTTTCCTTTGCATTTTCTACAATAATAGCTTATTGTTACTACTGTGAAGTTGCTTTGCTGTACTTATTTGATAATAAAAAAATACTAATACTGTTCCAAATTCTTATAGTAGTTTCAGTGTATGTTAGTTGTATGTCAAAAAATATAGAATTTATATCTTATCTAGGCGACAGTTTGTTCATGTGCCTTATGATTCCAAATGCTGTTGCAATATATCTACTAAGAAGGGAAGTTTTGAATACAATAGATTCTTATTACAATTCTAAAGGGTATTAACATGATTTATAGATTACTTTGTATGGTGTTATTTTGCCTATTGTTTAATGATGTGTACGCTGCTTCAGGTTTTTACGAAAGTTATGACGCTGTGTTGAATGGAATAAATAACTTCATGAATGAAGTGCTGTTTTTCAAAATCCTTTACGTGCCATTTATAATCTTTCTACTAGCTTTTGGTTATGTGTTTCTAACATTACGTTTTGGATTTCTCAACATAAGAATGTTTAAGCACGCGTTCGCTATTTTATGTGGAAAATATGACACAGATCATCACGATGGTCACATTACGCATTTCCAGGCATTTATAACTGCACTTTCAAGCACAGTAGGCCTTGGAACTGTTGCTGGAGTCGCAATTGCAGTTTCAATGGGAGGGCCAGGAGCGGTGCCTTGGATGATGATTACAGGTTTTTTTGGTATGTCAGCAAAATTTGCCGAAGTGACTTTAGCATTTAGACATAGAACAGAAGATCAGGAGCAATTGTTTAGTGGTCCCTTTCAGTATATAAGGAATGGTCTGGAGGAATTTGGATTTAAAAAACTTGGTATTGTTTTAGCTGCAATATATGCAGTATTCTTTGTATTATCAGGTCTTGGTGGAAGTGTAGCGTTTCAAACCAACCAAATGGTTTCAATATTATCTGGCTATTCAAGTTGGGTAGATGGTCACTCTTGGTTTCTTTCTTCCATAATCTCTGCGCTGCTTGCTCTAGTGATTATTGGCGGAATTAAAAGGATAGCTAGAGTATCTTCTGCACTAGTGCCTATTATGTCACTCATATATATATGTAGCTGCCTTATTATTATTGGATTTAATATCCACAATCTTGGTCACACATTTAAGATATTATTTTCCAGCATGATAGATTTTAATGCTGTTGGTGGAGGAATGGTAGGGGCATTTGTTGCTGGAATTCAAAGAGCAATTTTTGCCAGCGAAGCGGGTGTTGGTTCTGCTTCAATTACTCATGCAACAACTAAAGATGAAGAACCGGTAAGAACAGGGCTTGTTGCAATGATAGAACCGTGCTTTGACACCATGTTAATTTGCTGTTTAACAGGAATAACAATAGTCATAACAGACGCGTATCAGACTGGTGTTGGTGAAGGGATATTAATTACTCAAAAGGCGTTTGAAACTGTTTCTTCATGGTTTCCTATACTTTTAACCATAGCTGCACCTTTGTTTGCATTTTCTTCAATAATTTCATTTGTCTATTGCTGTGAAATGGGATGGTTATATTTGTTTGGTGCAAAAAGTATAGTGATATATCGCATAGCGGTAATAATTGTAGCGTTTTTTTCTGGTCTTTCTAAAGACATAATGGCTATTGCCAATATTGGTGGAACTTTATTCTCTTGTTTAGCTCTCATCAATATGACAGCGCTTATACTGTTTAGTAATCAGATTAACGATGAAGTTCAGTGCTACCTGAAAAGGCTGAGGAATAATAAAATTAATTAAATTTTGGCATATGCGGAGAGGTATAGCTATAATAAGTAAGATTTCCCTACGTCATACCGCGAATTATTCGCGGTATCTCAGCATAGATCCCGCTAACAAGCAGCGGGATGACGAAATTTTGCGATTATTAATCAGTAAATTTTACCTGTGTTAGTTATAGTCCTTACACTATCCTACATACTCGGTTCAATACCGTTTAGCTTAATTATTACAAGAATAAAAGGGATAAACTTAAGAGAAGTAGGTTCAGGAAACATTGGTGCTACAAACGTTGCAAGGACGGGAAATAAATTTCTTGCTGCTTTGGCATTATTTCTGGATTCCTTGAAAGGATTCATCGTCGTTTATATAGCACAACAATTTTGTGATAATAACGATTTTTATATATATGTATCTGCAATTTTAGCAGTTTTAGGGCACATGTTTCCTATTTGGCTAAAATTTAAAGGAGGCAAAGGAGTTGCAACAACTCTGGGAGTGTTGATAGCGTTTAACATACCTGTGGCATCAGTGTTTATATTTGTTTGGCTAGCAGTGTTTTTTACCTTTCGATATTCTTCCCTTGCTTCATTAAGTGCTACCTCAACGACTGTAGCATGGTCCTTTTTTTTTCAGAGGAATTTGTTTTTAATATTACTAGTTATAGGAACACTAGTTTTCCTAACACACCATAGAAATATTGCGAATCTTTTACAAGGCAAGGAACATAAGTTTTTATAATTCATGTGCTGCCAAATTATTGACACTTAAAATACGAGACAAATTGCTTGACGGTATTATCCTTGCTTCATTATTCAAAGTTATTATTCTTTCTTTTACTATTTTATCTATTTCTTGTGTTGTCAAAAGACCATCTTCAATAAATCCTTGTTTCACTTCTTTTATTTTTTCATAAAGCGTAGTTATGTTACATTTGTTTTGATTATAAATGTCTTCAATTTCTAACTCTAGTTTGCATGAAGCTTCTTTTTTTAGCATGTCATTTATCACTGCTTCCGTCATTGCTAATTTTTTCTGCAAAATTTTCTTTATTTTTTCCTTATCATTTTCATTATTTTTACTGAGTTCTGCATATACCCTATAACATCTTTTTTCTCTTGGGAGCATTCTTAACCCATCTAGCATGCTAATTATCTGACCTTCAATAGTCTTCTCAGCCTTTAATTTAAATTCTGCTACTTCTTTTTTTATGATCATGTTAGCTACTTCTGCAGCTTTATAGCGCAAAATTCTACCTACCAAAAAGTTTCTACAGAGTACATCTTTATTTAATAATTCTAAAAAAACTTTCTCTTCAATGCTTTCAAATAAACTTTCTTGATCATCCAGGCCATGCTCTTCCAACTGATCTTTTATATAACGACTCATGTCAAAATTCTTATTTACGTCAAAACACTGTAATTTATTCAATTTTATAGAACCAATGTTTTTCATTAACGTCAGCACAATTTGTTCACTATATTGAGAAGTAATACTCAATAATTTTCTCATTAAAGGAATACTTACTTCTGAAATAAAATCACCGACTACCTTCTGATTTTCATCGTCTTCATAACCATTTTGAACGTCATACCAAGCCTTAAAAATTTCTTTATTGTTTTTCTTGTTTTTTAACCTGTCTAACATAAACTCACGTGCTTCATTTTGTGCTTCTGAAAGTAATATTTGCCTTGGAGGAGTGAATCTAATCTTTGGATCAGGATGAATACCTTCCAGTGTACTTAACATTCTGTAGACAATACCAGTAAAACAGGTGTTAGGAATACGCTCTTTTCTAGAGAAAGTTTGGCTATCAAGCAAGTTTGTAATTAACGCGTCTTTTTTATTTTTTGCAGCTTCTCTATCTCCATCATTGCAGGCTTTCAGAACTAAAAGTAAAATCTGTCCACCTGTGAAACCAGAGCTATGCTTTTGATCATCTTTGCAAAAATCCCCTAAAAACTCGATTACTCTTCCTTTATCTTCATCACTAAACTCATATGAACCATCTATATATCTAATGAATTGAATATATTCATCGTTTTTGATTACGTCTTCAGGTACTTGTTCGCAATACTTATCTTTTAATTTATCAATATTTTTAACGATATCATCATTTAATTGATGGGGCAGTAAATGTTCAAGCGTAACATCAAAATCATTAACCATACCACGTAAATTCTCTTTTATACCTTCCAAAAAGAAATTTATAGAAGCTTTAAGCAGCGTAAATGGGTTAAAATCTTTTGGCCTTAGTTCACTCTGCAATAAAATTAATAGCATTGTAAGTGGTATAGTTCCCAGTAACGAAATAAGCAAGAAAGTGGTAGTGAAAGCTAGATATGTTATGAAAGCAGAAAACAAGAGGAAGGCTGCTACCTTGATTGTATTGTTCT
This sequence comes from Trichonephila clavata, assembly GCA_019973975.1. Lineage (NCBI taxonomy): Eukaryota > Metazoa > Arthropoda > Arachnida > Araneae > Nephilidae > Trichonephila > Trichonephila clavata. The sequence continues at coordinate 51,755 of BMAO01029477.1, read as the reverse complement.
TAAAAAATATTTCCCAATATTCCCTTTTGCTCATTTTTTGCTGTTTTGCCGTTTTTATTTCTTTGTAGATATAAAGAGTTTTAATTTCAGACCTGAAGAACATAGTACCAAGAGAAAAAAGAACATTAACAGGATTAGTGATAATGATTAAAGAAACAAAAGTTGCAGAATAACCAACAAACTTTAGCTTGCTAGATTCCTTTGAAGGAAATTGCATTTGAGAAACGCCTATCATAGCCTACCTTTGACATCATTAAACTCTAGTAATAGCATAATAATTTAAAACGTCAATGTTTAATTATTTTATTATCCGCACACTCATCGTATTCGATCTCGACTGTAGAGTGTGCTATCTCGAACCTATTTAGTAGTATTTTTTTTATCTCATACAAAATATCAGTGTGTTGTGCATCTTGCTTTACTTTGGCATGCATCGTTATGATAAAGTAATTATCAGACAGCGACCATGCATGTATGTGGTGCACATCTATCACTTCAGGTAGCTTAGATACAATTTTACTTTTTATTTCTTCAGTTGATATACCCTCAGGCGTACCTTCAAGGAGTATGTGGCAAGAATTCTTTAGAATTTTATAGCCACTGTTTAGGATGATTACACTGACAAATACTGACAGAATAGGATCTACTACTTGCCATCCAGTAAGCATGATAATTATGGATGCAAGTATAGCAGCTACAGAACCTAAAATATCTCCAATAACATGCAATACAGCACTTTTTATGTTTATATTGCTCTCGCATTTACTATGTAATATAAAAAAGACTATTATGTTAGAGACAAGACCGAGTGTAGCAATTATTAACATTACTTTCCACTCAACATTGACTGGAAAAATAAACCTCTTTATTGATTCAATTATAATAATTACTGCAATGAGGAATAGAGTTAAACCATTAACAAATGCTGCAATTATCTGCAACCGATGATACCCGTATGATCTCTGCAAATCGGATTTCTTAGCTGAAAACCTATGTGCTAACCAGCTTAAAACTAAGGCAAAGAGGTCAGTGAGCATATGCCCTGCATCTGATAATAGAGCAAGCGAATGTGAAATTATTCCACCTACTATTTCCATAAACATTGTTATCGCAACTATTATTATGGAATAGATTAAGCGCTTGGACTGCGCTGCTGAGTGTTTACCGTTATGCACTGCTGTCATATAAAATTTTTTCATAAACAAAAACGTGGGTAACACTGGGTTCGAACCAGCGACCGCTTGCACGTCAAGCAAGTGCTCTACCAACTGAGCTAATTACCCATCGTGGTTTTAGTATAGTGCTTTGGTGGAATGAAAGTCAATTTGCTTTTAAATTCTTACCCTATCCTAATGTAACGTTAGAATTTAGATTTTTTTTGTGGTCAAGCTATATCTTATATTATTCATATTAAATTAATTACTTATACTTCTTCACTAAGATATAGATTATATCAATATGAAAATTCACACTTTTTTAGTAGAGATCACCTTATATTTGAAGAGTTAATAAATTAGAGGTTAGAATTATGACAATCAATCAACAAATAAATAAAAATATAACTAAAGAAGAATACTTTAACAATAACGGCAAAGGGTTTAATTCGCCACATGTTGTAGAAGTTAAAGATTTAAATATTAAAGTAGAAGTTTATTCTCATAATTTAAGAGCAAGTAAAGTTGCTAACATTGAAAGTGAGATAAGAGAAACAGCTACTAATTTTAAGGACGCATTCAAGTTAGAACGCAGCGACTCAGAACAAACATTTAAGATTTATATGTTTGATGACAAGGATGATTATACTCACCTTGGTGGAAGCGAGCGTTTCGGTTCTTACCTTGGAGATGAGGGTGGTAAATGTTACTACAAAGGGGAAGCTGATGTTTTTGCTGAAATGTACGTCTATCAGCAAGGTGGCGTTCATAATCTTCAGCATGAATTTGCACATGGTTTAACTTACTTGGCTACAGGAGGCAAATCTTTACCTACAGTATTAATGGAAGGAATTGCAGACTACTTTGAGCATCATTCAGATCATAAATTCAATTCTCAAGGATCAAGTATCGACAAAACTGAAGCTGCAAATTTGGATTTAGATAAAATTTTAAGTTTAGAATACTCAAAGGACAGCGAAGCAAATAGCTTGGTTTATAAAACAGGTCATGCGTTGATAATGTACTTACAGGAAAAAGACCCTAGTTTACTAAGAGACTACCTAGATGCTTTACGTCAAGGTGACTCACATAAGTCAGAAAGTTTCTTGAAAGGCATAAAAGGGCATGATGTTGACTTCAAAAGTTGGCTTGCTGAGAATGATACAGAAACTGCAATGGAACATCTCAACGCTTTGCAAGTTACAAAAGGAGATTTCATAGCAATTGGTCAAGAAATAGTGGGTGGAGAAATTAAAAACGTATCCTACTATAAAGCAAATATAGAAAAAATGGATGGAGAAAACGTTGGAAATTTTTCTCCTGTAGAACACGTTGCATTTTATGATGTTGCTCGTGCTATAAATAGGGCAACAAATGATACACTTGATATATCAAAGGAATATCATTTCCTCAAGGTAGTGAAAACTTCCGATGGACAGGATAAACTAACTTACTCTGACCAACAAGGTAATGAATACCGAAACAGTCAAGAGTATAAAAATCAGGCTTTAAAGATATTATCAAAGTATGATGAAAACTTAAAGAAAGCTTATGATGATGCATTAAAAAATCTGGATGAGCAGAGGCAAATGGAATATCCCAAGATAAATAGAGAATATAGTGAAGGGAAGATTTCTTACGAAGAGTATTCAGACAAATATTATTCAATTCCTTCTCATTACAAGGAACTGGAAAAAGCCTTGCTTGATAAAATGATAAACACTGGCTTAGAACAAGTAAAAGCGACTAAGAACATCGATGTAGAAAAGATGTTAGAAGAGATGATCAATATCAATCCAAACTTGATAAGAGGTACAAATCATATTGATCTACAAGAAGGTAAGATTTTTTCTATGCAAGCTCATGGTCAAGGAGATATGGGTGCACTGTCTATATATGACGGAAATACTAAGCTTGGAGAATTATCGAGCGAATCAGGATTTTTTAAGCAAGTTGAAGGTCAAACTAAAGAAACTTTTGTTTTTGAGGATATATTGCACAACTTAAATGTTTCATACGAAGGCGGTGCTTACATGGCAGTTACAAAAGAAAATGGTCAGTATAAAGCTTCTTTAATAGACGGCAGAACAGTTGAACGTGATGAATACTTTGATGAGGCGCATTTACATGAAAATGAATTGTTGCATCCTAGCACTGGACACATCCAAAAAGATTTAGATTCTCTGCTCCTTAGAGGTACCAAAATTTTGAATCATCAAGATTCAGAGCATGCACAATATTCTGATGAGCAAAAGGCAAATGGAGTAATCGTGGAAAAAGGAACATTACTGGATAATAAGGGAACAGATAGGACAGACGACGATGTACACGAAGCGGTTGTAAAACAAGGAGGCGAAAATTTACATACATTCAAAAATATGGGCTTTTATATTACCGAAAAAAGTGATCTATTTATTCATGACCATGGAGCAAATGTAAGGTTTCAATTACCAAACAGCATTACTCATCTAAAATTAGTGGAAAAAGATGGACAATATAAATTAGCACCGTCTGATTCTGAAGGGAGAGAGTATAATGGCATACCAGACGAATATAGATATATAGATCCAATATTTGCACATGAATATGAAAAGAGAGATTATTCTCATAAACATGTAAATATAGGTCTTATAGATTTCAATAAATATAGCGCCGGTAAACTTTTTGCTATAAAACACGACCCAAATGATTACCACATACAAAGAAACTCTAGTGGTGAAATAGTTAGAATAAAAGATCAAACATATTTCACTAAAGTAAAACTATTTGATGGTGATACTGATGAAGAAATTGGAATGTTATCTAATAATTTCCATAACTTCAAAGGGAAAATATTCTTTTCTGCTGACTACAACTACAGTTATAACGATTTCCTAGCGTCTGTTTCTCCTCAAGTTGAAATTGAGAACATGGAAAATGGAAGTAAAAAAATAACTTTTGATCAAGGCAGTGGCGATATCGGTGATACTAATAGAGGCTACACGGACTATCAGAGAATATTCACAAAAGAGAAACAAACCGAAAGTCCAAAAGGGCAAGTAAGTGAAACTAAGACAGAAGTTAACATAAGTCACAATACTGCTAATGTTGTTGCTGAAGAGAAAACTGCATCAAACGACAATAGTGAAATGCAGTCTGATCAGCCACAAATTCCAACAAGGGCAAAAAGGTCAGCTCCAGTGGAGGAGAAAGAGCAGGTATTGAAAGACACAATTCTCAAAATAGAGAAGAGTCGCGAGCAGGACTCAGAAGGGAAGCACAAGGCAAATGTAACCATAGATTATCATGACCTAAAAGCTTTGTACAATAGGGCAGAAGGAGCAGAAAAGCAATCTGTGTTAAAGTTTTGGCACAAATTGGCTGAATCAGGATATAAGGTTGGTGCTTTGCCGGAAGACAAATACTATTTTGAAAAAGGCAAATTCATAATCCACGATAGTGGAACAAAGAAGCTTATAGTGTTACCTGAGGACAAGGTATCCATCAAGATAATGAAGGATGGCGATCATTATGACTTAGCTATATCTAATAAGGAGGGCAAGGTAATAAGTAGTATCACCAAAATAGATGATTTAAACTATGAGTTGCTGTCAGATTCAAGTGGTTTCAGCTTAGAAACACAAGATAGCACTACATTTTTAGGTCAACATAACGAATATAATCTTTATCTAGAGAATGGCTTTGCAAAAATGTTCGATTGCGCAAGCGACCACATTTATCACGACCACAACTCGGCCTACATCTAATACATACAGGGAGGCAAGTATAGCTGACCCAAGCAACACGTCATACCGCGATTCATTCGCGGTATCTCTAGATCCCGCTAACAAGTAGCGGGATGACGATTGTCAGGCCAGCTGTCATTCCAGTGCCTCCCTCCCTTGTCATCCCAGTGTCTCCCTCCCTTGTCATCCCAGTGCTTGACACTGGGATCCAGTAAATTTACTTACTATATATGAAAAGTTATTATGTTTATATACTTACAAGCAAGCACAATAAGGCTCTGTATATAGGTATAACGTCAAATTTAACTAAACGAATTTGGGAACATAAAAATAAAGTTATTTCTGGCTTTACATCAAAGTACAATGTGCAGAAATTAGTTTACTTTGAGGTATTTCAAGATGTAGGTTCAGCTCTGAACAGAGAAAAACTTTTAAAAAGCTGGAAAAGAGAATGGCAAATTGATTTAGTTGAAAGGGAAAATCCAAATTGGGCTGATTTATATGATGAAATTACAAAATAAAATGAGATCCCAATGTCAGCTACTCGGATGACAGGAGAGGGAACTGGAATGACAAGAGAAGAATTCTGAAGCAAAAAACCTCAAGTAAATCTTATGTAAAATCTAGCATTAATGAAAATTACATTATTTTCATGCATGCTATGGTTTTTATAATTAACGGAGAGTGTGATATGGCGATTGGTTTAAGTTTTAAAAAACAAGATGGAACTGATACAACAAAATTAACTGAGATTAAAACTATAATTTATGAAGATAATACAGGTAACAAGTATACCTTTGGTATAGACAATGCTACTAATGTTTTCAACACTTTTAAGTATGACCCTAAAGGCGCTGATCCTGAAATAGATTATAGCACTACAGCAACAAAGTTCATGACTGGAGGTGCAATTGCTACATTATTAGGTATTGGAACTAATGTAGATGCAATAAAAACTAAGACTGACAAGATTCCAGCTAACTTAGGAGCTGATGTTACTGCTATAAAAACTAAGACTGACAAGATTCCAGCTAACTTAGGAGCTGATGTTACTGCTATAAAAACTAAGACTGACAAGATTCCAGCTAACTTAGGAGCTGATGTTACTGCTATAAAAGATGTTACAAGTGCCGCTAATTTAGGGGATAAGCTTACTGCAATAGAAACTGCTACAAATGCTGCTAATTTAGGAGATAAGGTCACTGCAATACAAGCTAAAACTGACAAGATGCCTGCTGATTTAGGAACTGAGTTAGGTGATTTAGCGAAATCTGCTGATGTTACTGCTATAAAGGCCAAGACTGATAAGATGCCTGCTGATTTAGGAACTGATATAACTACAATAAAAACTCAAGTTGGAACAGATCTGATATCAGGAATAAAGGCTAAGACTGACAAGATTCCAGCTAACTTAGGAGCTGATGTTACTGCTATAAAGGCTAAGACTGATACTATTCCAGATACCTTTACTGCTGATGTCGCTGCTATAAAAGATGTTACAAGTGCCGCTAATTTAGGGGATAAGCTTACTGCAATAGAAACTGCTACAAATGCTGCTAATTTAGGAGATAAGGTCACTGCAATACAAGCTAAAACTGACAAGATGCCTGCTGATTTAGGAACTGAGTTAGGTGATTTAGCGAAATCTGCTGATGTTACTGCTATAAAGGCCAAGACTGATAAGATGCCTGCTGATTTAGGAACTGATATAACTACAATAAAAACTCAAGTTGGAACAGATCTGATATCAGGAATAAAGGCTAAGACTGACAAGATTCCAGCTAACTTAGGAGCTGATGTTACTGCTATAAAGGCTAAGACTGATACTATTCCAGATACCTTTACTGCTGATGTCGCTGCTATAAAAGATGTTACAAGTGCCGCTAATTTAGGGGATAAGCTTACTGCAATAGAAACTGCTACAAATGCTGCTAATTTAGGAGATAAGGTCACTGCAATACAAGCTAAAACTGACAAGATGCCTGCTGATTTAGGAACTGAGTTAGGTGATTTAGCGAAATCTGCTGATGTTACTGCTATAAAGGCCAAGACTGATAAGATGCCTGCTGATTTAGGAACTGATATAACTACAATAAAAACTCAAGTTGGAACAGATCTGATATCAGGAATAAAGGCTAAGACTGACAAGATTCCAGCTAACTTAGGAGCTGATGTTACTGCTATAAAGGCTAAGACTGATACTATTCCAGATACCTTTACTGCTGATGTCGCTGCTATAAAAGATGTTACAAGTGCCGCTAATTTAGGGGATAAGCTTACTGCAATAGAAACTGCTACAAATGCTGCTAATTTAGGAGATAAGGTCACTGCAATACAAGCTAAAACTGACAAGATGCCTGCTGATTTAGGAACTGAGTTAGGTGATTTAGCGAAATCTGCTGATGTTACTGCTATAAAGGCCAAGACTGATAAGATGCCTGCTGATTTAGGAACTGATATAACTACAATAAAAACTCAAGTTGGAACAGATCTGATATCAGGAATAAAGGCTAAGACTGACAAGATTCCAGCTAACTTAGGAGCTGATGTTACTGCTATAAAGGCTAAGACTGATACTATTCCAGATACCTTTACTGCTGATGTCGCTGCTATAAAAGATGTTACAAGTGCCGCTAATTTAGGGGATAAGCTTACTGCAATAGAAACTGCTACAAATGCTGCTAATTTAGGAGATAAGGTCACTGCAATACAAGCTAAAACTGACAAGATGCCTGCTGATTTAGGAACTGAGTTAGGTGATTTAGCGAAATCTGCTGATGTTACTGCTATAAAGGCCAAGACTGATAAGATGCCTGCTGATTTAGGAACTGATATAACTACAATAAAAACTCAAGTTGGAACAGATCTGATATCAGGAATAAAGGCTAAGACTGACAAGATTCCAGCTAACTTAGGAGCTGATGTTACTGCTATAAAGGCTAAGACTGATACTATTCCAGATACCTTTACTGCTGATGTCGCTGCTATAAAAGATGTTACAAGTGCCGCTAATTTAGGGATAAGCTTACTGCAATAGAAACTGCTACAAATGCTGCTAATTTAGGAGATAAGGTCACTGCAATACAAGCTAAAACTGACAAGATGCCTGCTGATTTAGGAACTGAGTTAGGTGATTTAGCGAAATCTGCTGATGTTACTGCTATAAAGGCCAAGACTGATAAGATGCCTGCTGATTTAGGAACTGATATAACTACAATAAAAACTCAAGTTGGAACAGATCTGATATCAGGAATAAAGGCTAAGACTGACAAGATTCCAGCTAACTTAGGAGCTGATGTTACTGCTATAAAGGCTAAGACTGATACTATTCCAGATACCTTTACTGCTGATGTCGCTGCTATAAAAGATGTTACAAGTGCCGCTAATTTAGGGGATAAGCTTACTGCAATAGAAACTGCTACAAATGCTGCTAATTTAGGAGATAAGGTCACTGCAATACAAGCTAAAACTGACAAGATGCCTGCTGATTTAGGAACTGAGTTAGGTGATTTAGCGAAATCTGCTGATGTTACTGCTATAAAGGCCAAGACTGATAAGATGCCTGCTGATTTAGGAACTGATATAACTACAATAAAAACTCAAGTTGGAACAGATCTGATATCAGGAATAAAGGCTAAGACTGACAAGATTCCAGCTAACTTAGGAGCTGATGTTACTGCTATAAAGGCTAAGACTGATACTATTCCAGATACCTTTACTGCTGATGTCGCTGCTATAAAAGATGTTACAAGTGCCGCTAATTTAGGGGATAAGCTTACTGCAATAGAAACTGCTACAAATGCTGCTAATTTAGGAGATAAGGTCACTGCAATACAAGCTAAAACTGACAAGATGCCTGCTGATTTAGGAACTGAGTTAGGTGATTTAGCGAAATCTGCTGATGTTACTGCTATAAAGGCCAAGACTGATAAGATGCCTGCTGATTTAGGAACTGATATAACTACAATAAAAACTCAAGTTGGAACAGATCTGATATCAGGAATAAAGGCTAAGACTGACAAGATTCCAGCTAACTTAGGAGCTGATGTTACTGCTATAAAGGCTAAGACTGATACTATTCCAGATACCTTTACTGCTGATGTCGCTGCTATAAAAGATGTTACAAGTGCCGCTAATTTAGGGGATAAGCTTACTGCAATAGAAACTGCTACAAATGCTGCTAATTTAGGAGATAAGGTCACTGCAATACAAGCTAAAACTGACAAGATGCCTGCTGATTTAGGAACTGAGTTAGGTGATTTAGCGAAATCTGCTGATGTTACTGCTATAAAGGCCAAGACTGATAAGATGCCTGCTGATTTAGGAACTGATATAACTACAATAAAAACTCAAGTTGGAACAGATCTGATATCAGGAATAAAGGCTAAGACTGACAAGATTCCAGCTAACTTAGGAGCTGATGTTACTGCTATAAAGGCTAAGACTGATACTATTCCAGATACCTTTACTGCTGATGTCGCTGCTATAAAAGATGTTACAAGTGCCGCTAATTTAGGGGATAAGCTTACTGCAATAGAAACTGCTACAAATGCTGCTAATTTAGGAGATAAGGTCACTGCAATACAAGCTAAAACTGACAAGATGCCTGCTGATTTAGGAACTGAGTTAGGTGATTTAGCGAAATCTGCTGATGTTACTGCTATAAAGGCCAAGACTGATAAGATGCCTGCTGATTTAGGAACTGATATAACTACAATAAAAACTCAAGTTGGAACAGATCTGATATCAGGAATAAAGGCTAAGACTGACAAGATTCCAGCTAACTTAGGAGCTGATGTTACTGCTATAAAGGCTAAGACTGATACTATTCCAGATACCTTTACTGCTGATGTCGCTGCTATAAAAGATGTTACAAGTGCCGCTAATTTAGGGGGTAAGCTTGATGAAATAAAAACTAAGACTGACTTTATTCCAGATACCTTTACTGCTGATGTTGCTGCTATAAAAGATGCTACAAATGCCGCTAATTTAGGAAATAAGGTTACTGCAATACAAACTAAAACTGACTTTATTCCAGATACCTTATCAGCCGATGTTACTGCAATAAACACTGCTGTAAGCAAGCCTAATTTAGAGGATAAACTAACTGCAATAAACACTGCTGTAAGTGATGCCAATTTAAAGACTAAGTTAGATGGAATAAAAACTAAGACTGATAAGATCCCTGCTGACTTAGGAGCTGATGTAACTGCAATAAAGGCTAAGACTGATAAGATGCCTGCTGACTTAAACGCTGAGTTAATTAAGTTAACTGCAATAGGAAATGCTATAAATAATAATGGTAACGTCACTGAAGCTGCTAAAGTTGTACTAGAAAGCAGCTTCAAGCAAGCTATTACAGATGCTGGAACAGATGGTAGTAACTGGCTTAAAAATGAGGTAAAAACGATAGTGTTACAACCATCCTTTGAAATTCCAACAACTGATGATGCTGCACTTAACTGGACTTGGTAATACAGCAAGTAGTCACGCTACTTGGATGACACCTATAGCTCTGTCATTCCAGCGCGTGACGCTGGAATCTAGGTCTTTTTAGCTATTATAGGATGACAGAAGCAGACCCTCCACTTTGTCATTCCAGTGCCTCCTTCTCCTGTCATCCCAGTACTTGACACTGGGATCTCATTTTACTTTATGATGATGTCATGAAAGTAGCTGACACTGGAATCCAGAAGACTTAATTTCAACCAAATAATAAAGGCTAGATCCCAGTGTCAGCTACTCGGATGACACCCTACTAGCGGAAGTTACTCTCAAATGTTTGTTCATGTTAGCTACAAACATTAAGAAATTTACCAAGCGAAAAAAAAGGCAAAAGAAGCCCCGAGTAGCGAGTTTTGACTTCATATTACTGTAAATGGCGCTATAATAATGTGCTAACGCTTAAAATAAGCGCGATTTGGCTGAATGTAGAAAAAATTTAAAAGACATGCAGCCGCTATAATTTTATGTAATCCGCCAAAAGATACCCCGAGTTTTTTACTGAATTTTGTCATTGAGCCTGCAGGTCAAAAACAAGTTTTGAGTCATAAATACCCTTACTATCATAATAAGGGGGCTGGCGAGGTTTGTCAAGGAAGTTTTGCATTTAATCCGTTTCTATGGCTTAGGTGCCCTTGACTCTCGGCTGGGTCGAATTTGTATAGCTACATTGTCGGTAAATCTAAATTGCTTTAATAATTTTGATTGAAAAATAGTTTTTCTATTATATAAATGCTACTTTAGGGCAATCAAAATGGAAGACGATAAATATAGCCTAGGTTTAAGAGTTATCCATTGGTTGATGGCTGTTTTTATTATTAGTATGCTTTGCTCTGGCCTTTATATGAAAAGCTTACCACTTAGCAATGAAATTAAGTTCAACATATACGCTATTCATAAGGCTTGCGGTATCACTATTCTTGGATTAATCATAGTACGCATATTTTTTCGCGTCTTTACTTATGTTCCTCCACTTCCAGCAAATTTTTCTCGATTTGTAATCAATGTAAGCAAAACAGTACACTTTGGTTTATATTCTTTGATGGTGCTAATGCCACTATCTGGTTATGTTATGTCTTCTGCTTCTGGCAAAAAGATCAAGTATTTTTTTCATATCCCTTTGTTGATTAATCAAAACAAAGACCTAGCCAGCACGGCTAATCAGCTACATTCGACGCTTGCATGTTTTATGGTACTCTTTATAATCTTACATATACTTGGCGCTTTGAAACACACATTTATAGATAAACAAAATATTTTTAAACGTATGATATAGGTTATATGTTAAGTAGCCTCTGGAAAAAAGGGACAGATTTTCTTGGTAGTGAATTTGCAATAATGGGTGGTGCTATGAGCTGGGTTTCAGAGAGAAACTTGGTCTCAGCAATCTCAAACGCTGGTGGTTTCGGTGTAATTGCATGTGGTGCAATGTTTCCAGACCTATTGAAAAAAGAAATCATAGAGACACAGAAATTAACTAATAAACCATTTGGTGTAAACCTAATTACTATGCACCCAAAGTTGAGTGAGTTGATAAATGTGTGTATTGAAACGAAAGTAAGCCATATAGTGCTTGCCGGTGGACTGCCAACAAAGCCTAATATAGAAAAAATCAAGGGTGTGGGCATTAAAGTTATGTGCTTTGCACCAGCATTAAGCCTTGCAAAAAGGTTAGTGAAAATGGGAGTAGATGCGTTAATAATAGAGGGAATGGAAGCAGGCGGGCACATAGGGCCAGTTAGCACTTCTGTTCTTGCACAAGAGATATTGCCTCATTTTAAAAATGAACAAATACCAGTGTTTGTTGCAGGTGGAATAGGAAGAGGTGAAATGATAGTTAATTACCTGGAAATGGGAGCAAGTGGCTGTCAAATAGGTACATTATTTGTCTGCACTAATGAGTCAATTGCCCACAAAAATTTTAAGGAAGTGTTTATTAAATCAGCTGCGCGTAATGCAGTGTCTTCTGTACAGATAAGTGCTGATTTTCCTGTAATTCCTGTAAGAGCCATAGCCAACAAAGCAAGCGATGATTTTATGAAGCATCAAAAAAAAGTTATTGATGAATACCAAAAGGGCCAGATCTCAAAAGAAGATGGGCAGCTTGAAATAGAAAAATTCTGGGCTGGAGCTTTAAGAAGAGCAGTAATTGATGGAGATGTTGAAACAGGATCTCTAATGGCCGGTCAAAGTGTTGGCATGGTTGATAGGGAAAAGCCTGTAAAAGAAGTAGTGAATATGTTAGTTCAACAAGCAAACAATCATATTGAACGCAAATCTGTAGAAGTAGAAAGCCCAGAAAGCAAATAGTTAAGCGACCTTCCAATAAGCAAGTTGCCGCAATTATTTATAATATGGCATAATTGCCCAGTTTTAATGTAAAATTAACGCTAAAGAGGTATCTATACATTTTATTATGTATGGAGGAGTCTATGCTAAGTTCTAAAAAAGATATTAACCAACAATTGCACGACACTATATACAAAAAGGTAACAAAAAAAACACATAATCATGAAAGCCCAAAAAAAAATGGAGATGGAACTATCAAAAAATGCATAGAGTTGTTCAAGAAAGAGGCTGATCCTAATGTATTAAGTAATTTGAAAAAATTGTTGAGTGAAAAGATCGAATTGGAGAAATCACCAGAAAAAAAAGAGGAATATCAAAAACATTATAAGTATTATATCGAGTACTTTCTCCCAGCATTGAAAACAGGAGTAATGGAATTAGAGGTCAAACTTCCAGTATTTAACAATAAAATAGAACAATCACAAAGATCACCAACAAGAAGAGGGAAAATATTAGAAATAATTTCAGGGATTATTAAAAGGAGCAGCAATAAAGATCATTTTAGTAGCACTATTCAAAATCAAAACGATCGTGAAAATAGTCAAATCAGTAGTATAGAAGGCAGTAATGACAATGAAACAGATAGTGGAATAAATTCACCTGGCTTGGCATCAAGTAGTAGAAGGAGCAGTGTAAGCTCAATATTAAGCTCTGCTGGAGAAAATAATAATCTACAAAAAGAGAATGAGAATCAAATGCAACCAGAGCAAGCCGTAGAAGAAGAGCCACAGGTGTCATCCCAGTGCGTGACACTGGGATCCAGAGAAAAAGAAAGTATGGATCCAAATAGTCAAACTACTCAGATGACAGGCAGCCAGGCAAAAGATCCAATGCAACCCGAAGAAAAAGAGGAGAGAGCTGTTTCAAGCAAACAAGAAGCTTCTAAAGATATCCTATCTAAAAAACAATCCAATAACAGAAATCTTCACGTTGCACTTGTAGCAGGGTGTGCTCTCTCCACAATAGGGTGCATTATTGCAGGAGCAATGACATCAGGACTAGTAGGAGCAGGACTACTTGCTATGGCTGCAGTGTTTGCTATAGCAGCAGTAGCTGAATTGCATTCAAACTTCCTATCAAGCAAATTAACATCCATTAATGTGAGTCCTCTTGTTGATGATAAAGAGCTTACAGCATTGTAAAAATTAAATATGTGTTACCTGTAGTGGATAAGTGAATTCAGTTCTTGCCTATTATATAAAAGTTGTTATACTTGAGAAATGTTTAAAAGGTGTTTAGTTGATGCGCATTCAATTGAATAAAGTTTTGGTTTTTATAGCCTTATTAAGTTTCATTTTTGCACCATATTCTAGCGAAGCTTCGGTGAGTGATGAATTAAAGGATGTACAAGAAACGGTAAAAGATTTTATTTCTTCATTTTCAATTAAAGATACTGTAGAAAATATGAGTCCTTCAACAATCATAGGGTTGTGTATAGCTGCAGTGATACTTGCAGTAGTGTTCAGAGGTCTAATCTTTTTTATGATAATGTTTGGTGTACTGATCATGATGTTTGGTAGTACAGAAAAGGCAACAGACTACTTAAAAGAGAAATTTAATTTTGCAAAAGATATAAAATTACAATCCGATAGCGAAAAAAAAGATAAAAATTAAGATAGTATTTTTATCTTTTTTAATTATCTTTATTGAATACGCATATGCAGCTAAAAGTACCAGCAATTAACTCTAAGTTTGAAAAAAAGAACAACTTAGCATTACTAGAGAGCATTGATTTAGATTTCATTCCCTATGTTTGTCATTACAATGAAGAAACTATACTAACAAAACAGGGAGAGTTGTTAAAAATAATCAAGTTAGAAGATTATTCTTCTATTGATAACTACAGCGACCTTAGAACTGAAATTAGAAAAAGCATATCAAAAAATATTAATAGCCTACATTTTACTGTTTGGATTCATACTGTCCGAAAGCGCAATAAATTGAGCTTAAAATGGAATAAAACCGAAGACTTCTCTGACAATCTACATTCAGCGCGGTTTGATAAACTCACTGATAGTAAATTACAGTATATAAATGAATTATATATTGTAATATTGTTTAGCGATTTTGGTAAGCATACTAGTAATTCATTTTTTTTTAATATAGTAAAGAATAAGCATAAGTTGTCTTTACAAGAAAGCTACCAGGAGTTGCAAAAGATAACTGACTTAATTCAAAATGATTTAGGACCTTTTGGAGCTAAAAAACTGGGTCTAAGATTTAGTGAAGGTAAAATATATTCTGAAATGATAGAATTTCTCCACTATATTGTTACATTAATGCACAAAGATTATCCAATACATGAAAGGGACCTGTCGCAATATATTAGAAATTTTAAAATAGCTTTTGGTTTCAATACGTTTCAAACGATCTTTGAAAATCAACAGAAATTTGGCTCTGTTTTCAGCATAAAGGAATATCGAGAAATCTCCTTAGGCAATATAGATAGATGCTTGCAGCTTGAATCTGAATTTATCATTACAGAAATAATGATATTTACTAGTAATAGTAAGGCAGTAAAAGAATTTAATAAACAAATTAACATGCTGCAAATTAGTGAGGATAATACCTTACTTAAAAGTTCAGGAATTGAAGAAATAACAGAGCTTGAAAAGACCTCTAGTCTAGACTTCTGCCAACAGAAAATTATTTTTACAATATTCGCAGACGATAGGAATAAGTTAGCTGAAAGTATTGGTGATTTATCTTCTATAATGTCATTGATTGGCTTCATGACCTTTAGAACTGATCTACATATGGAAAGTCATTTTTGGGCACAACTTCCGGGCAATTTTACTTTCATTACACAACCGAAAAATATATTAGCAAAATATGCTTGCAGTTTTGCTATGCTGCATGATTTTACGTCAGGTACATTAAAAGGAGGAAGGTGGAAAGAAGCGGTAACAGTTTTTTTCTCAAAAGAAGGAAATCCTTACTTCTTTAATTTCCATGGAAAAAGAAATAATGGTCATACTACGATACTTGGAGCTCCAAATTCAGGCAGAACTTCACTCATTAATTTCCTATTATCAGAATCAAGAAAGTTTAACCCAAGAATTGTCATATTGGATAACACTGGAAAGTCGATAATTTTTACTAAAGCAGTGAGTGGTAAATATTATATAATCGATCCGAAGTATAAGGACAAAAGCCTAAAATTTAATCCACTAAACATTAAAGATAGTGCTTCCAATCGCAATATGTTGGTTGAACTGATCAAAAGAATGGTAGCCGATACGAGCTTGGTGGACGTAGAAGAAAAGATAAGAAAAATTGTGGATTCTATATTTGCTATACCCAAGGAGTCACGTTCTATTGCGCAAATTTCTGAGGTGCTTTTGCTCCTCGGGGGTAAAATAAGTAGATGGTGTGACGGTGGTGAGTTTGCTTACTTATTTCAAGATGGTAATGAATCAGATATTGACTGGGAAACAAAAATTATATCTCTCAACACCGCAAACCTCACAAAACGAAAAGAATGTATGTCCGTGATACTTTACTATTTTTTATATTCTTTTGAGGCAAAATGTGATGGATCACCTGCAATACTTGTTTTGGATGAAGCATGGGAGATAAGTAATATTTTTCCTACAGAGAAAGAGTTTGATAACTGGATGCAAAGAATGACGGAACTAAATGTTGTGGTAATCCTAAGTACTGAAAACTTAAACCTCGCATTTGCTAGCAAATTTACTCAATATTTAGATAAACATGTTGATACAAGGATCTTGATGCCAAACGTCAATGCAAATAGGTTATACATGAAAGCATTTTCTTTATCGAAAGAGGAGCTGAATATAATTCTGCAGACGCCAACACAGGAAGGTTTATTTTTGATAAAGCAGTATAAAGGGTTAGTAACTTTAAATTTAGATTTAAAGAATATGCAAGAAATACATGTACTTTCAGCTAACAAAGAGACGATAAAGTATATGTACGAGGCAATAAAGGAAAAAGGAGAAGAAGTTAATGAGTGGTTACCGGTGTTTTATGAGAAGTGTAAAGCTTAAAGCTAAATTTTTCTTCCTAGTATTAATTTTGCTAATTGCAAGTAATGGATATTCTGATACCTGTGGAAAGATACGTTTTCACACTGAAGCTGAAGCTGCGGCTAACAAAACTGGAAAAGGCTTAGCAAATTTTTTTACCTTTAATTGGAGCAATCTAGATTTTGATGAAAAGTTATTACAATACATTAGAGTCACAGCAATAAAAGACCAAGGAATTGATGGTTATTTCAATCCAAGGATTCAAGTCTGTGATTACGAAGGAAAAGATAACTGCTATCAATTAGGTAACGGAACATCCTGCCGCCAAATATATGGAACACAGACAAGTGGAGCTGGAGTCTCTGCAGCAGTGTTTATTGATTGGGAAGGAGATACAGTGTTAAATGATGGAAAATTTAAGGAAGGGATTGCAAAAGGTCTCGAGTGGGAGTGGGTAGATAATGTTACTGATGAAGAAAAAAGGAAATTTGCTAATTCCCCTAAGATATGTGCTTGCAGCCAAAAAGCAGCCTGTATGGGGGATTTTTTCTCATTTTTTACTAAAATAGGTGAAGGAGCAAATATTTTTCGCCCTGGATATATGGCAAATACCTGTGATACTTGCTATCAGGAAAAAGTAAAATGTGCCCCTGTGCCACTTGCACCTAGCCCCCCTCCGTTCTGTGAGCAACTTGCGATGTCGCCTCCACAAGTTAGAATTGTTCCTATAACAGATGAAGACAATGATTACTTTAACCCTAAAGTTAAGGTAATAGCTGGTGATCTAATAGAAGAAGACGGAAAGATTGGAAAAGCATTAGATTTTCCCAGGAAATACAAAAAAGATAAAGCTGGGGAGCGCCCTACTTCGGATGAAGTTAAGGAGCATCCTATTTTGGATAAAGATCGCACGACACATTACTTCAAAACTTATAGAGAAAAAGATAAACTCTGCGCTGAATACCATGGAACTCAAAGTATAGATGAAAATAATCCACAATTCGTCCGCTGTTTCCCGGCACCACCTGCTCCAGAACCTAAGGTAGTGAAGGTAGTAAATGGAAATACGTTAGAAATAGAAATGAAGATGAGCGAGAGCACTTGTACTAATAGAGCACATGGAACCTACAGTAATGGTGCCTGTACTTTTAATGTTAATACCGACCACAACCATCCTGTAAATATTGGCCCTCTATCTTTAAAAGTAGTAAAACCAGCAATAGTAGCAAAAACGACTGATAGTAATAACACAAAAAGTTATATTGATAATATTATAGAAGGTATATTAGAAAGTAATCCGCAACAATTTAAAGTTCTGAAAGAATATGGCTATGTTCCTGATATTGAAACAGAATGTAAAGAGTTTCAAGGAAATAAATGCAAATTGAACAACTTAGGACAACCAGAAATAGAAGTAAAGTATAAAGAAAATTCTAACAGTAAAATGCTTTGTCTTTCTGGTTGGCAGCCAGAACCAAAGGAGTTTGTCCTTAAAAGAGGAGATGAGATAATACCACTAAAATTAATGGGAACAAAATATATTGAATACAATGCTGTTTACTCAAAGGAATCAAATCAGTTCTATTATCTTCCAAGCGAGAAAATAGTTGACCCATTAAAAAGAACTCAAATTCAGTTGGATAAAATAATATTTAATAAGCAAGGGTATGTTTTCTTCCCTGAAGAAAATAAACAGGAAAAGGGGAAATGCAGTTACTGTGTAAAAAGAAATGATGAGATAGACGACGCATTTAAATCTAGTAAAGGACTGAAAGTAGTATACAAATTGACGGATGTAGAGCATAAAGAAGGATGCAAGCAAGGTGATGATGGTTGCATCTGCTTTGATGGAAAGTGTAGCCGTTCAAAACAATATTTGAATAAAAAAGATGATAAGCCATTTTACTTAAGGTATGAGGAAGTGGATTGTAAAAATAAGGATGGTAAAGTATTAAGAGATGAAAAAAATGAAGTACAAAAGTGTACACAATTAAAAGATCAACTAATTAAAGCAAACAGAACAGAAGTTTTTTATGCTGATAAATTGTGTAGGTTCGATTTAGAAGGTCTCAAAGAGAAGTTAAAAGAGATAATCGAGAAACAAGAACCGGAAAAAAAGAGCGAAAAGTCCCATGATTTTGGAAGTGGAAATCATGATGTGGATGGCTCACAAATGTCATCTAGCCATGTTGAAATAGAAGTGTGGGGATGTGGTGAAGCAGGTCACATAAAAGATACACCCACTTACTGCGGATCTTATGTAGATGATGCAACCAAGAAGAATGCCTGTTCCACTGAAACTAGAGCAGGAATGCCAGGAGATTATATTAAAGCTGAATTGGAAATTGATCTTGATTATCCTATCTTTGACATTGAAGCTTCAGAGGGAGGAGGTAACAGAGAAAAGAGATACACAGATAAGGATGGGGGTCCTATTTTTATAAGAAAGTGTCGTGTAGGCAAACAAGAGTGCAAGGATTTAATCACTATGGGAGGTGGAGGTATCTATAAAGAGTATGAGTATAAAGGTCGGTATAGGAATTATATGGAAACAATAATTGATGATAGTGTACAATTAAAAGAAAAAACCACACCAACAGGATTGCCGGTTACTGAAGATAATAGGATAGCATATATAGAAAATGGTGAAATCAAGTATGAAACAGTAGAATGTAGAAAGGGTTTTAGAAGCAGTAAACCTGGTGCAGGTGGTTGCATTGATAAAAGCAAAAGAATTTATGGTAAAGGCTCTGCAGGGCAGGTGAAGGTAACGCCTATTATAAAGGGATTTGACATAAACATAATAAATGATGCTATTGAAAAAATGATAGGAAATCGATATGATCCCGGGGAAGTTAGGGATTTTTCGAGGAGTGAGTTTGACACGAGTTTAACTAAGATGATTGAAGAGGAACTCAAAAAAGAATTGTTAAGGTAAAAAGATATAACTCTGAAAATTATGCTCTCGTTTTAATAATTAATTAAAGTAAAGCATGTAGTAAATGGTGTAATTGCTGTATCTTAACAAAAAGGTATAACGAATGTAAGGAGGGTACTTTATGTCTCTAAAGAATAAAATTTCTGAGCTAATAGAACAACAATTTAGCATTAAATACCATGACAATTATTTGGCTTACGCTATACATAAGTGGGCTGCAAGCGAAATATCTAATTCTATTGCTTTTTGCATAATTGGTTGTGGAAATTGCAAGATTGGATATCAAGATGCTGCAAATTCGTTCAACATAACAAAAGAAGAAATTGAACAAGGCAATATTGCAAGCATAGAAAGTAAAATAAAAAATGAAGCTGAAAAATCAGGTAGCGAGTTTTCTGAGTTGATTTCTAGAATGGATCAATCGCTAAAAGAGCAGAGTGAAAAGTCTATTGTACAAATTTTAGATTCATCCGCTGAGGAGATGTTAAGGAGTTTCTGTGATAGCCCTGTACAGTCTCCAGAGCCTCAAGAACCCTCTGCTTCATCTGAAGAGCATGCTACAGAAGGCCCAGAAACTAGTGTTAATTCAGATCTTTTGTCAACCTAATCAACCCCATATATATGTTTTTTTTGTACCCATGCTTTGCGTTTTGGGGTGGAAAGAAAGCACCATTCTTCGTTGCATTTTTCTATCTTCATCACAACAAACTTGTCTATTTTCATAGTAATCTTGCTGTCTACACTCTGTTTTTGATATCCATAAGTATCTTCTTTTACAATCGCGTAGCGCTTATCACTAAGAAGATTGCCTTTTATCCATCCGCAGTCTTCATCTATATCGCAGACCTTTTTCCAACTCTCAAACTCTTCTATCACTTTCAGGGGCAGATTTTTGCAAGTGTATATCCATTTTACAGGATAGTGAAACCCTGGCCCCGTTCTCATGTTGATCTTATTTGATTTGGTTGAAACAAAGTTGTTAGCAAACAAGCTATGGCTAAATAATAAAAACAATAGGATAATAGTACTGCCCAGTGTCACGCACTGGGATAACGTGAGGGATAGTGTAACAGACTTATTCATCATAATTCACGATTAGGTTGACATAAGATAAAGAGTAAATTAAAAATTGAATAGATCTTTAAATGCAAAATCAATGCCTATAGAAATATTAATGCCTGCTCTTTCACCGACAATGAGCAAAACTGGAGGAAAAATTGTAAAGTGGCATAAAAAAGAACAAGACAAAGTTGAAGTAGGCGACGTAATTGCTGAGATAGAGACTGATAAAGCCATAATGGAGTTTGAATCTATAGATGAAGGAGTCATAGCAAAAATTTTAGTAACAGAAGGAACAAGTGGCGTGTCTGTAAATCAACCAATAGCTTTAATGCTGGAAGAAGGAGAAGATGAAAGTGCACTTAACAACTATACTTCAACTTCCATCAATAGTGCAGTTAAAAAGGAAGTGACAAAAAGTGCTGTTGATAATCAAAAATCAGAACACCAAGATTTAAACGGAAAGCCAATAAGTCATTCTTCGGTGTCATTCCAGCGCGTGACGCTGGAATCCAACCCCTCAATGTCATCCCAGTGCTTGACGCTGGGATCTAGAAAAGAAGAATGGATCCCAGTGTCAGCTACTCAGATGACAGAGGGTTATGCAGAAGGTAGAACAAAAATAAGCCCATTAGCTAAGAAAATAGCTCAAAATGAAGGAGTTAATGTGCAGCAATTAAAAGGTACAGGACCATATGGTCGCATAATTAAGGCTGATGTGTTGGAGTTTTTAGGCAGTGGTATACATACTGAAAGTCCTGAGAAAGATACCATAGTTGAAGTAAGCAACATGCGCCAAGTGATAGCACAGCGCCTGACTGAATCAAAACAGAATGTTCCACATTTTTATTTAACTGTAGATTGCCAGGTTGATAAGTTAATATCGTTAAAAAACGAGATTAACTCAGCAGATGAAAACAATAAAGTAACAATTAATGATCTAATCATAAAAGCTGCAGCTTTCAGCATGAAAAAATTTCCTGATATAAATTCTTCGTGGATAGATAATAAAATACTGAGATATTCAAATATAGATATTTCAATCGCTGTGGCACTTGAAGATGGGCTAATTACTCCTATAGTAAAAAATGCTGATAAAAAGGGTATTTTATCTATATCAAAAGAAGTGAAAGATTTAGTAAGCAGAGCAAGATCTGGAAAATTGAAACCTGAAGAGTTTCAAGGAGGAGGGTTTACTATCTCCAACTTAGGGATGTTTGGTATAAAAGCCTTCAGTGCTATAATCAATCCGCCGCAATCTTGCATTATGGCAGTTGGTGCATCTAAAAAACAACCAATTGTTATGAATGAGAAAATAGAAATAGCAGAAATAATGACAGTAACGCTCTCTGTTGACCATAGAGCAGTTGATGGGGCACTCGGAGCAAAGTTTTTAAATGCCTTTAAGCATTATATAGAGAATCCTCTGGTGATGCTTATTGAAACTGCGGTAATCTATTAGCATTGTTATTACAAAATTAATACCTCTAAGTTTATACTTTTATTAGTTAATAGGTTTAGAGGTAAAAAAATGAATACTACAGTAGAAAAAAATAATCCAAAAATTTTTCCTCAAAATGAAGGAAAGATTAACTCAAAAGGCATGGTTGCCCCACCTGTTCCTCCGAAATCTTCCCAAGCTAAATTTGCTGGAATAAAAGCAATTTTTGAGCGAAATGTACCTCATTCTCAAGCAAATGATAGTAATAAAACAGTGAGTAGCAATCTTGGAAGAACATTTGGCCCAACAATGCAAAAACTCATGGAAGACAACATTCATAGCACTCCTAACAAACAACGCCGCAATTCAGGGGATAGTGGTATCAGTGATATTAGTAGCAGCACTTCTGATGATGAGGATAGAACAATAAAAGATAAAATGATGGAAAATGTTAAGCAGGATAACCATCAAAAAAGCTTTGATTTACATAAAGTACAAGCAACTGATGAATTAGAAACCGTAAAATTTCTCAAAACGCTAAGCAAGAAAGAAAGAGAAAAACTTGGTTTTTCTCCTAAACAGCAAAATAACCAAAAGGTTGAGACTAGCAAAAAAACTTATAATCCACTTGATTGGAATCCAATCTATCAAGGTAAAAAGCTCTTTAGCTTAGGCAATATGTCGAGTAATTCGTCTTCATGTAGTGAAAAAAGCAATATTTCAGATGTAAGCGATAAGTCTAATAATTCAAACATTGTTAGATGTAATATTACTAGGAGTAACAGTAAGGAAGACCTTCGTAAACCTGATGCTTCACATAATGACAAATCTGCAGGTAAAAAATTATCTAATGTCAATGTAAGCGAATTAATCAGAAAGTTTGAACAAGGTAATGACATAGTAAAAGGGCGTTAATCAAATGTTACCCTATCTTTGTATATGTAAAGGTAGGGTATCTTTTCAAAATAGTATATCCTTTATAGCTTTGTTAATTTTTGACTCCCTCTCTGCAAAAGCAGTTTCTAGAGAGGTTTTAAGTTTTTCCCATTCTTCTTGACCATTTAGAACTAAAGATTTATATTCATTTTCAATTTTTTCCAATGCTCTTTGATATGAAAAACCTAATTCCTCATATATATCAATATTTATCGATTGCAGTATTACCAAAAATGAAAACAAATTCGGATCAGGTAATTCTTCTCTTGTGTGATTCAGAAGACACAGCTTTATTTTTTTTACGCAGTATTCTATTGTTTTTAACGATAGTGACAGGCTTTCTGCATAAAATATAAAACTATCTACAATCAAATTTTTTGACTTTTTCGGTAATTTAATATTTTCAAATAGTTCTTTTGTAAATTTTTCTATCGGTTGTTTTGGCAAATGTAAAGAGAGATCAGTAAAAGATTTTAGGTCAAAATTTGGTCCAAGTATTGTGCTGATTGCTCTTTGTACATTACTCTTATCTTTACTTACAGAAATAATGAAAACCAGCCCCTCCACATCAAGCATATACTTTATAGATTCCAAAAAATCGACAACGAATTTAGGACGGCACACATCAAGATTATCCACCATTATATAAATGTTTTTGTCTTTTCTGATTTTATTAACCACATCCGCTAACTGTGTTTTAAAATCTCTAGTACTCTCTTTTCTTCTTTGGAGAAGACTTAATTCACTCAAGACAAAACCTATGTCTTTTTTATCAGCCTCTTTTGCAGCATCAAGAAATACTGAAAGCATAGCAAGTGGAGATTTACTGATCAGCTTTCCTAGTGTGTTTAGAGAAAATAGCTCTTGGTTTATGTTCTTGAACTGTTGTATAACACTTCTTTTTACTTCATACGATGCAAATAAATCTTCAAATAGAAAATTTAAAAAAGAAGGAAGTGGTTGATCCAGTGCATTGATATCCCATGCGTTATAGTAAGCTGCAATTTCATTTTGCTGTTTTAACTCTTTTACCCACTCTTTCAGAAAAAACGTCTTACCCCATCCATCATATCCTTCTAAAGATATTATTGTAAAAGACTGATCAATCGTTTTAATTATAGTGTTGAATTTGCCTGAAAATTGCTTATAGTTTAGGCGGTCATTTTCCCAAGCCGCCACTTGAAGTTGTGGCGCTGTTCCTTTCTTCTTGAACGTTATTAACGATACAAGTTTTTTTAAGCACATAAGACCCTTACGCTATATTTTACTATAGTATTTTATAAGTTAAGAGTCCAGACAATCATTTACTTAAATAATCCATGATTTTCTATCACTGCATAAATGGAAAGGTTCTTCAAGCTGCTTTTGGGACTATATTGAATATCTATGCCGGTTAATTCTTTTACCCTCCCTTCTGTATCTTCTGTTAATCTTTCTGCTAAACCATGTGCATTGCCAGAACTTATCATTTGCATAACAGAAAATTTCCCATTTGAAATATACTGCTCCTCTATAAGTGGGGATATTTTAATTATCCCATCTAGGCTTTTACGACTGTTTATTGATAATTTACCTTCTTCTTGAAGTAGATATAACTTTTCTATCATCTCAGCTCTATTACCGGAGTGATTCTTTGTAAGATCTTCTAATAGTGTTCCATGTCCATCTATAGGCACATGAACATACATTAGCCACAAAAGAAGAACTAAGTCCGTATTATCTTTTGTTATCTCCTTTATTTTATTTGCCTGACTGAGTGCATAAAAAACAGGATCACTCCCATCATAAGAATAACTAAACCTGAACCCAGTTAGATCTTCAATTCTCACTCGAATCACATTTTCCAGATTTTCAACAAATTCATGTTCTTGTTCAAGTACTTTAAACATTTTTGAAAAATCTTCTACTGGGTTATATTTGATTTTAAATAACTCTATTTTAGGCTCAATTACTGGGTTATATTTGATTTTAAATGACTCTATTTTAGGCTCAATCTTCAGATCTTTTATCATATATCCAATTCGTTTACTATCTGCGTATTCTTTGTTAAATAATGCAATGAAATCAAGAGCGGTTGATCTTAATTTTTTGATTAACCAATTATAAGTATTACGTACTCCATCTAGTACAAAAGTTAACATAACTCCCTTATTTTAAAACATTATGTTTTAAGTGTACAATATTTTCAAGATTTAGTAAAGCAAGTTTTTAGGCTGAAGTATGTCACTAAAATTTAGTATTTTATAAGTAGTGTTAGTATGATAAAAAACTTATAGCTTGCTAAAAAGAAATGGAATGACTGTGATAATTATTTAATATCCTGTCTTGAAGTAAGTGCTATCCTCAGCGTTCCTTCATCAAGATAGTCAATTTCTCCGCCCATTGGTATTCCGCAAGCAAGACGTGATATTTTCACATCCAAATTTTTTAGCAATTCAATTATATATTGTGCAGTAACTTGGCCCTCCAATGTCGGATTAATTGCGATAATTATCTCTTCAATTTTAGACTCTGTCACTCTTTTCAGAATAGTGTCAAGGTTGAGTTCTTTTGGACCTATGCCATTTATTGCAGACAATCTGCCACCCAAAACATGGTATAAACCTGAATATATATTTCCTTTTTCAAACGCCCATAGATCACCTAATTCTTCTACTACACACAGTAACTTAGTGTCACGTTTTGGGTTAGTACAAATAGAACAAGGTGATTTAGTATCTAGATTTCCGCAAACTTCACACTCTATTATAAGATCTGCTAGCTCTTTAATCAAAGATGCAAGTGGTAGCATAACTTTTTCTTTGTTTTGGAGTAAATGTATAACTAACCTGCGTGATGATGATGGCCCTAAACTTGGCAATTTAGAGAAAGCATGAACTAGATTCTTTATGTTAACGTTCATTCAATAAATTCAGAATAGGCAGTCAAATGGTAACATCAAACCCTTTGTAAAGAAAGTGGTAAGTTTCTCTTGATCCCACTTTGATCAGCTATAGAAAAAATTTTTTACTTTAACGAAAAAAATTACTTCCGCACACTTAAAGCCTGATTATAATAGACTTCTTGCATAACCATATAACAAACTTTTATTGGGAATAGAAACGAAAAACTCACTTGACAAACTCCGCCAGCCCCCTTATCATGAAACTGAAGTTATATATGGTCCCAGAGTATGATGGTAAGGATTAAGTATAAATAAATCAGGAAATTTTGTCCACTGAGAACATACAAATTCAAAAGGGGTAAGATCCTTAAGAGTTTTTAGTCTTTTAGCATAATTGTAGGCTATAACGAAGCTATAAAGATGCTCTTTGAGTTGCTGGTGTGATTTGTAGTAATACTTTTTAACTGTAGCATCTTTTAGCGTCCTATTCATACGCTCAACTTGCCCATTTGTCCAAGGATGGCTGATTTTTGTTAGACGATGTTCAATGTAATGTTCTTCACAAACTCTATCAAATATGTGTTGAAAAGCGTGTTTATGACGTTCTTGATTGGTAAATTGTATACCGTTATCTGTCAAAATAGTATGGATTTTATAGGGCAAAATTTTGATCAAATTACGCAAAAACTCAGCAGCTATTGGTTTTGTAGCACTGTTATGAAGCTCAACATAGGCAAATTTGATCGTAACCGTTCACGGAGATAAGGTGATTTACAAAGTAAATATAAAAGTGTAAAGAAATAGGAAGCTAAATATGGAATGGGTAAATGACAACAGCGCTGCAAGGAAAGATTGTAGCAGAAAACGCTAATCTCAAGGAAGAAATAAAAGCGCTGAGCAGAGAAAATGACAGCTTGAAAGCAAAAATAGTTGAACTAGAAGACAAATTGGGCTTAAATTCGCAAAATTCATCGCTGCCACCATCACGAGATATATATCGTAAGAAAGGAAAAAAGAAGAGTGATAAAAACCCAGGAGGTCAGCCAGGACATAAGGCGCATAAGCGTGAATTAATGGCTGCAGACGAGGTAGTGAGCTGCATAATTGATAAGATTTGTATGTGTGAAAGTAAGGTCATTTTAGAAGATGAAATTGTTCATCAGAAGGTAGAATTACCAGAAATTAAGCCAATTGTGACTGAGTACAGGTTGCAAAGAGGACGTTGTAGAGTATGTAATAAAAGAATTACAGCAAATTTACCCCAAGGTGTTACAAGAGATCTTCTAGGGTCTAATGCTAAAACGATCATAAGCAGCCTTAGTGGCTTTTTTATTAACTCAAAAAGAGAAGTACAACAGATTTTAAGCAGTATATTTAACCTCACTTGGTTTAGTCTCAAATACTGAACGCAGGGTATCAAAGAAGTGTGCATCTGAATATGAGAGAATGAAGGAAGAGTTGCAAGGAAGCGAATATTTGCATATAGACGAAACAGGACACAAAAATCAAGGAAAGAGAGGCTGGAGTTGGGTAATAACGAACAAAGCGTTGAAACTTCTGAAGGTAACTGAGTCTCGTGGTAAGAAGGTGTTGAAGAGTTTACTGCCAGAATATGATGGCATAGTTGTGAGCGATAGATACGCTGTATACAATTACTTCAATCGTGAAAATAGACAGATATGTTGGGCACATTTGGCAAGAGATTTTGAGAGATTTGCCCATAGTAAAAATGTTGAAGTAAGCAAAATTGGCCAAGCACTAAAATCGCTCAGCAATAAGGTGTTTGTAGTAGATAAGGCAAAAAAACAAAATTTGATAGATAATTTGAGATTTTATCGACTGATGCGAAAAATTCGGAAAAGGGTAAAACATTTTTTGCGTAAAATGACGAGGGTTGTAAATAGCACTCAAGCTTCAAGAATGGCCGCTAAGATGTTACGGTCTGAGGATATGATGTGGAAGTTTTTAAGAAAACCTGAAGTGATAGAAACAACCAACAACCTTGCAGAACGGCAAATTAGACGGTACGTAATTTATCGTAAAAACAGCTTTTTCACCTGGTCAGAACGTGGGGAAAGATTCGTGGAAAGAATGTTGTCGATATTTTTGACATCACGTCTAAATGGCCAAAACCCCTTTCAAAAGCTACAGAATCTAGTAGCTGTCACTGCTTAGTTCTTTATTCATTCTCACAATCCGTGAACGGTTACCTTTTTCTGGGTAAGGTCAGTCACGCGCTGGCCATTTACTGTGTGCAAATCACCTTCAAAAACAAACGTTCGTACACATATATTCTAGTTATATGATAAAATAAATGAAAAACATCCATTATCTAAATGAAATTCACATCTTAAAAGGATCATATACTTCGATTTCCTTAGAATTACTCTTTTTCAATTTTTCACTTAATAATCTTAAAATAGGCTGTAAATCACCATTAATTGATAAGCACAGCACTTCTTTATTAAGATAATTGGCTAGGTGATTCTTCTTTTTTAGAATTTCCGCTTCTCTCAGCAAGTCGCATTTGTTTAATACTACAATCTCTTCTTTTTTAACAAGATCACCATTGTAAAGTTCCAATTCATTATGGATACAACCATAAGCCGAAACAACGTCATCATGAGTTACATCGATTAAATGAAGTAAAATTTGACACCTTTCTATGTGCTTTAAAAATTTATGTCCGAGCCCAACTCCAAGGTGAGCATCGGTGATTATTCCAGGAATATCTGCTATTACAACTTCGCTATCATCCACTTTTGTCACACCTAAGTGGGGTCTTACGGTGGTAAATGGATAATCGCCTACTTTTGTATCAGAATTTGAGCAGCGAGTCAAAAATTTTGATTTACCTGCGTTTGGCATGCCAATAATTCCAACATCTGATAAAACTTTTAGTTTTAATAATACATGTTTTTCTTCGCCAGGCTGACCGTAAGTAAAATGTCTTGGTGCCTTATTAGTAGAAGATTTAAAATTAGTATTTCCAAGTCCACCTTTTCCACCCTGTGCTACTTGAAATTCCATACCAGGCTTGTCAAGGTCTACTATTATCTCCTCACTTTCTTCATCAATTATTTGTGCACCGACTGGAACTCGAAGTATAACGTCTTTCCCTGCTGTGCCAGATCTATCCCTGCCCGCACCATTTTTCCCATTATCTGCTTTAATGTGTCTTCTATAACGAAAATGAAGCAAAGTGTTAAGATTAGCGTCGCTGATGAAAACTATGTTTCCACCCTTTCCTCCATTACCACCATTTGGACCACCAAATTCAACGAACTTTTCTCGACGAAAACTTGCACAACCATCACCACCATCACCGGCTTTTAAACACAATTTTACTTCGTCTATAAAACCCATGCTAACCCACGATAATATTTAGCATCCTTTCCTAATGCGCTTTCTATTCTGATTAGCTCGTTATACTTCGCAAGCCTATCAGAACGCGATAGCGATCCGGTTTTTATTTGCCCGCAATTTGATGCAACTGCTATATGAGATATTGTTGTGTCTTCTGTTTCACCTGAGCGGTGAGAAATAACAGCTTTGTAGTTGTTTGATTTTGCCATTTCAATAGCAGCAAAAGTTTCTGTTAACGTTCCTATTTGATTTGACTTGATCAGTACAGCATTTGCCATTTTTTCTTCTATTCCTTTGCCTATTAGTTCACAATTTGTAACAAATAAATCATCCCCAACCAATTGAATTTTACTCCCCAATTTTGCAGTAAGTAATTTCCAACCTTCGTAATCGTCTTCACTCATTGCATCTTCTATAGAAATTATTGGATATCCTTCCACAAGATTACAATAATATTCAGTCAATTCTTTTGAAGTAAGCTCTTTATTTTCAAATTTGTAAATTCCATCTTCATAAAAAGTAGATGAAGCAACATCAAGGCCTAGTGCAAAATCACTTTGCGCTGAATAACCTGCTGATTCTATAGCGTATATGATCAAGTCAAGTGCTTCTTCAGTACTTTCAATATTTGGTGCAAAACCACCTTCATCTCCTACGTTTGTGCTATAACCTTTTTTCTTAAGAATGCTACGTAAGTTGTGGAACACCTCCGCAGATATTCTGATAGCTTCACTGAAAGTCTCAGCACCGACCGGAAGAATCATGAATTCTTGGAAATTGAGCTTATTGTCTGCATGTACTCCACCATTAATTATGTTAATGAGTGGAACTGGCATAACACTCATCTGCTCTCCTCTCAAATATCTATACAACGGTATTTTGAAACTGTTTGCTGCTGCTTTTGCAACCGCAAGAGACACACCCAAAGTTGCATTTGCTCCAAGTTTAGATTTATTTTTTGTCCCATCCAGTTCAATTAATGCTTTATCAATTGCATTTTTGTCCGCTGCATTCATTCCAATGATTTTATCTGTTATCACTCCATTTACAGCTTGAACAGCTTTCAGCACTCCCTTACCACAATACCTTTTCTCATCTTGGTCTCTGAGTTCCAAGGCTTCCAGTTTACCGGTTGAAGCTCCAGAAGGTACAGAGGCCCTACCTATTGCTCCATCACAGAGTTCAATTTCCACCTCAACAGTGGGGTAACCCCTGCTATCTAAAATTTCTCTTGCAAATACGTTGTTGATTATCTTATTCATCGCATTAAACCTTAACTTCCGCAATAAGTGCTGCAGTTTCCTTTGCCAATTTAGCTATATTACTACCAGCACCAATAAATAATACTATATCACCTGGCCTTGTCGAATCACTAATAAAATGCGAAATGAGTAGAGAATCATTCATAATTTTTGTGTTATTAAATCCATTACTGATTAAAGCTTTTTGTATATCATCAATTCCACAACCAGAAATGGGCTTATCTTCTGGAGGATGAACAGGAGTAAGGATGACATAATCAAACATCATGAAAATTCGTATGAATTCATCAAAAAAATTACGAATGCGAGCAAAACGAAGTGGTTCGATAATTCCTATTACTTTTCCTTTAGTAATTGAACGTGCAGCCGTTAAAGTTGCATATATTTCATTTGGATGATGGGCATAATCCTCAATTAACTTAACACCTTTAATATTGGCAATCAAAGAGAATCTTCTTGCTACTCCTTTGAATTCCAAAAGGCCTTTTTTAATCTCTGCATCGCTAATCCCGAGTTTTATCGCAACTGATATTGCAGCCAAGGCGTTGCTTACTTTGTGAATACCTATTGCGTTTGATAGTACTATGTTTTTTAAAGGGCTGGATCCCAGTGTCACGCACTGGGATGACAGAGGGTGATGGGATGACAGAAGGTGATGGGATGACACCTGCTTTTTTGTCATGCAAGTAGCTGATGCTGGAATCCAGTTGTTCAACACGTCAAATTCTATGCTGTTAGCATGCTGTTTAATGTTGCTGGCTCTTATGCTACCATTCTCAAACCCAAACGTTATAGAATTACTCGCATCATAATCGATGTCTACAGAATCAGGTAAAACTGCAGAACCTGCATTATTCACGAATTGGGAAAATGCATTTTTGATATTATCAAATGTGCCGTAATAATCTATGTGGTCATTGTTGATACTTGTTATGACAGCAATCTTTGCAGGGATTTTTAGCATAGTTCCATCAGACTCATCAGCCTCGATCAGAAAAGTGTCACTCCCTCCAAGTTTGAAGTTGCTCTTATAGGAATTTAATATCCCTCCTACAGTTACAGTCGCATCAATGCCAGAATGATCAAAAATGGAAGCAATCATAGCGGTTGTTGTTGTCTTTCCGCTTGAACCTGAAACCGCTATCACATATTTACCTTTCATAATTTCAGCAAGTATGTCTGATCTATGCAAAACGGTTTTATTGTTATTTTTTGCCGCAATTAACTCCACATTATCAGATTCTATTGCAGAAGAATGTACAACTATTTGAGCTTGGCTTATATTATTAGCATTGTGACCAATATAAACCTCTATACCTAGCTTTTGTAACTTATTTATATTGTCGTTTGATTGTGCATCACTGCCTTGAACTTTGTAATTGGAATTGTGAAGAATTTCAGCAATAGCGCTCATTCCGATTCCACCTATACCAATAATATGTATTATTCCTTTTTGAGTTTTGTTAATATTTAGCAGTAGATGTTTACTCATTACTAAATTTATTATAGTATAATTTAAAATCCTCATAGTATCGAACCCTCTTACCGAATACAATGATAAAAAACCTAACCTTTCTATGTCTAATATTTGGTTTGATAAGTAGCTGCAGTTTTAGCAACAGGTTTAACTGCACTGCAGGTCATTATAAAATTGGCAGCAGCTACACAATAAATGGTATAACTTATTATCCAAAAAACTGTAAACACTATGAAGAGATAGGGACAGCGTCGTGGTATGGAATAGAAGATCATGGCACGCTTACAGCAAATGGTGAAGTGTTTAACCGTCACTTGATCTCTGCAGCACATAAGACTTTGCCCCTACCCTGCTTTGCTCTTGTCACTAATTTAGAAAATGGAAGAAAGCTTGTTGTAAGGATTAACGATAGAGGGCCTTTTATTGAAGGCAGAATAATAGACTTATCAGAAAAAGCAGCTCAAGTCTTAGGATTTCATAAAGTAGGGCTTGCAAAGGTAAAAGTCCAATACCTAAGAAAGATGTCAGAACAATTGATACAAAATACTCCTCATTACAGAAAGCAATATGAAAAAGAAATGCAGAAACGTCACCCAAAACAAGACAGTGCAGAAAGTAAGGGATATGTTGCATTTTTTAAAAGTGCTCATGCTGCTAAATCAGCTGCATCAAAGCTTCGCAATCAAGGAATAAAAAATGTTAGATTGCTTTTTAAGAACGATCAATATTGCGTGAAAGTGAGTTATAGGTAGTGGTGAGTGCAGAATTCGAAAGATTTGGTTAATGTAAGAAACGCTGGCTAACTATTGTAAGTTAAAAATGTGATATAAAAAAGATATCAACAATTTATAGCTATACCGCCGCTGCTCTCCCTCGTCATACCGCCGTGGTATCTCTAGATCCCGCTAAAAAGTAGCGGAATGACGGTTTTTCAAATTGTCGTAAGTCAGTTTAGCTATAGCATTATAGAGACAAAGATTGAAATTTACTTATTTACGTCTCCAATTTCATCATGTATAATGGAGACAAAGATTTATATTTTGTATTTTATGTCTCCATCATTTATTGGTAGGCAAACTGAGTTGAAGCAACTGCTGGAGCTTACGGAAAAAAACACTGCATCTTTTGTAGTAGTCAAAGGAAGGCGTCGTATAGGAAAAAGTCGTTTAATTCAAGAGTTTGGTAAGCATTTCGAGCAATATTACTCATTTATAGGTTTGCCGCCAGAAAAGCATACTACAACATCCCACCAACTTAATGAATTTTCTAGACAAGTTGCTAGACAATTTAATACGTCTTTTGCTAGATATGACGACTGGAGTGACTTACTATGGGCAGTTGGTGAACGTCTACTATCAGGAAAAATATTATTGCTCCTTGATGAAATTTCTTGGATGGGCTCAAAAGATCCAACTTTTTTAGGCAAAATAAAGAATTTTTGGGATACACAGCTAAAAAATAATAACAAGCTAATTTTTGTCATTTGTGGATCTGCATCATCTTGGATCGAGAAAAATATACTTAGTAGTACTGGTTTTGTGGGAAGAATATCGTTGACCTTAACACTCGGGGAGTTATCACTTTCTGATTGCAACAGATTTTGGCCAAAAAATATTTCAGCATACGAAAAGTTTAAGGTGCTTGCAGTAACCGGTGGAATCCCAAAGTATTTAGAAGAGGTAAATTTTAAACACAGTGCTGAAGGAAATATTAAAAAGCTTTGTTTTACAAAAGGTGGGTTTTTAGTTGAGGAGTTTGACCAAATATTTTCAGATCTATTCATGCGAAAAACAGCTTTTTATAAGCAAATAGTGAGAGCTCTTTCTACTGGAGCTAAAGAACAGGAAGAAATTTGTACTGCTTTAAACATTGCAAGACACGGACGCATTTCTGAGTATCTACATGAGCTGGAGCTTGCCGATTTTATTGCAAAGGATCACACTTGGAATATACAAACGGGTACTGATTCACGACTCAGGAAGTACAGACTTCAAGATAATTATTTAAGGTTTTATCTAAAATATATTGAAAAAAATCTAGAGACCTGCTGCAAAAGGTGATGACAAAATGATGTGAGAGAGGTAAAAGAAGAATAAGCAGATTGAGTAAGGTAAAAAAATGAGCTTTAGTTACTATAACATAAAGAAACATCCAAGAAACTTTCGTAATATAACAGGTTTAACTGTAGAGGAGTTCGAAAAGGTGGTGGAAAAAGTGAGGTCTGAGTGGGAAAAACTTGAAAAACAAAAAAAGTGCCATGGTAGAAGATCACAACTACCAACTCTGGAAGATAAGTTATTTTGCGTAATTTTGTACTATCGCACTTACATAACACACAGATTTTTAGGGTGCCTGTTCAATGTGCACAACGCAAATGTGTGTAGGTTACTGAAGAAAATAGAGCCATTACTTGCCAAAAAAGTTACTATCACAAAAGATAGAAGTATGACGCCAGAAAAAACACTGAAGATTTTGGCTGATGTTACAGAACAGCAAATACAGAGACCAGAAGATAGTAAAAAACGGAAGAAATCATATTCAGGAAAAAAAAGAACCAACACTATGAAAACTGAGATTATTATCGAAGAAGGAGGAAGAATTTTATCAGTGTCAAAGTCATACCGTGGTAGAATTAGTGATTTTCGCATAAGGAAACAAGAAAAATATTTACCACTTGATAGCATAAAACATGCCGATTCTGGATATCAAGGTTGGCAAAAATTGCAAAGCAATGTTATAATTCCATATAAAAAGTATCGTAAAAAGCCATTAACTCAAGAGCAGAAAGAGCATAATAGAAGATTAGCATCATTTAGAATGAGAGTAGAAAATAAGATCCGAGAGATAAAGATATTTAAAATTATGTCGAATGTTTATCGCAATTTTCAGAAAAAATATAACCTGAGGTTCAATATTATTGCTGGTATTGTAAATCTTAAGCACGCCTTTTAGTTAACCTTGATTTTATTCACCCTCCTTCCCTTTTTTTTATCGCTTGATTCGCAGCAGGTCTTAGGAAAAATTAATCGTGACACCTACTCTATGAGATCTCCAGGAGAGTGGCATACAATTATTGGCCTTCAGTTTGAAAATTTGGTGCTTAACAATAGAAAGAGCATACATAATATCTTGAGAATTGATGGAATAGTAAGCGAAAATCCATTTTTTCAGAGGAAGACAGGTGCTGGTTGTCAAATTGATTATATGATTCAAACCAAGTTTAACACCCTCTACATTTGCGAAATCAAATTTTCAAAAAATAAAATTGGTCATTCAATAATACAAGAAGTACAAAAGAAAATAGATACACTAAAGCGTCCAAAAGGTTTTTCATGCCGTCCAGTTCTTATTCACGTTAATGGTGTGAGTGATGACGTTATAGATAGTGATTACTTTTCAAACATAATTGATTTTGGAGAATTATTGAATTGTAAGTAATTCTTGCTCTACTTTTTCAACTTTGTGTCGTTTAACATTGGAACAAGATTCCAGATGACATCTTTCGTGAACTCTTTTATAACAATGTTCGTACAGATGTGGATTCATTCGCGGTATCTCATTCGCTAACAAGAGATCCCGCTGCGGGATGACGGTTGTCGTTTAGCTACAAACATTAAGAAATTTACCAAACAAAAAAAAGGCAAAAGAAGCCCCGTGGTGCGAGTTTTGACTCTATATTACTGTAAGTGGCGCTGTAATAATGTGCTAACGCTTAAAATAAGCGCGATTTGGCTGAATGTAGAAAAAATTTAAAAGACATGCAGCCGCTATAATTTTATGTAATCCGCCAATAAATACTCTGAGTTTTTTATTGAATTTTGTCATTGAGCCTGCAGGTCAAAAACAAGTTTTGAGTCATAAATACCCTTATTGTCATAATAAGGGGGCTGGCGAGGCTTGTCAAGTAAGTTTTTTCGTGTAATAGTTTAGACTTAATCTGACAGGCGTGAATTAACTGACAGAAGAATTGACAAAGTCAAAACCAAAATCAGCATCCTGTTTAATGCTATCAATATTTTTCTGATAATACCAATTCTCATTGTTGGTCAGTCAAATAGGAGACATTGCAGAGTTCTCTAATTGCACATGAGTCAACAATAATTTTTATACAAATCAAAATAGCATATTTCCTCCATAATCTTTAATAATTTTACATAGATTAAAGTAGCAAGCTTCCATGGTTCTCTCCGCGGTCTGATATGGCTAGTCTGTATTTTAGCCAAGCCGCATTATACTTGTTAGGAGGAAGTGGACGGCAACATGTTGTTTACGAAGTCTAAGCTTCACTCTATAATCTTGCTTATCCCTTCCATCGGCATTACTACCTTGAGTGAAATTATTGTTTCATGCTCCTCCTACATTTTCTAATAACAAAATTCTGTTTTATTGACTAACATTCTATGCATAATTACAGCTAATTTTCTTGCTACTGCTACAATTGCTTTTTTCATCCCTTTTTTCTTTGCAAGCTTCAATCCCCAGCTTCTCAACTTAAAATTTTTCCTACTGATTGTAAGTAAGACTTGTGCAGCTTCATATAACATACTTCTACATTCCATGGGACCCATTTTTGATATACTACCATGTCGGTCAACTTCTCCAGAAGCGTACTGTCTTGGGCTCAACCCCATATAAGCTCCAACTGTATAAGATGTTTCAAATCTATATGGATCATCTATTGCAGCTTTATATGTCATTGCTACTATAACACCAACTCCTGGAACCGTAGTTAATAATTTACAGTTCTCTAATTGCACATGAGTCAACAATAATTTTTATACAAATCAAAATAGCATATTTCCTCCATAATCTTTAATAATTTTACATAGATTAAAGTAGCAAGCTTCCATGGTTCTCTCCGCGGTCTGATATGGCTAGTCTGTATTTTAGCCAAGCCGCATTATACTTGTTAGGAGGAAGTGGACGGCAACATGTTGTTTACGAAGTCTAAGCTTCACTCTATAATCTTGCTTATCCCTTCCATCGGCATTACTACCTTGAGTGAAATTATTGTTTCATGCTCCTCCTACATTTTCTAATAACAAAATTCTGTTTTATTGACTAACATTCTATGCATAATTACAGCTAATTTTCTTGCTACTGCTACAATTGCTTTTTTCATCCCTTTTTTCTTTGCAAGCTTCAATCCCCAGCTTCTCAACTTAAAATTTTTCCTACTGATTGTAAGTAAGACTTGTGCAGCTTCATATAACATACTTCTACATTCCATGGGACCCATTTTTGATATACTACCATGTCGGTCAACTTCTCCAGAAGCGTACTGTCTTGGGCTCAACCCCATATAAGCTCCAACTGTATAAGATGTTTCAAATCTATATGGATCATCTATTGCAGCTTTATATGTCATTGCTACTATAACACCAACTCCTGGAACCGTAGTTAATAATTTACAGTCCTCATCTTTTCTGCCTTGCTCTGAAAGTATTTTGTCAAGTTTTCTTATTGATTCTTCTATTGTTTTTAAGCTATGTAGTAATGCTTCAATTGAACTCCTACTGATTTCATCCACATTATTTATTGTCTCTTGTATTCTTAAAGCAAAAGTTTCAAATTTTGATCTTTTACCGAGCTTTATTCCATGTATCTTCAATAACCCTCTTATTGTTCCAACAATTTGCTGTTTGCTGCATATTAACTGCCTTCTACTTCCAAGTGCTACTTTAATTTGGCAAGATTCATCTGATTTTACTAACACTTCTTTGTATAGCCCAACTCTCATCATTTGTGCTATACCTCTTGCATCATTTTTGTCATTCTTATTGATCCTTGCAGATAATGCTGCTGCCATATGCCTTGCATCTACACAAACTACCGGTAATCCAAAACTCCTTAATTCTTTGCACATTGATATTGATAGCTGTCCACTTTCTATCCCTATCACTTCATATCTTTTATCTTGGTCAAGCAGGCACTTAGCTATTGCGTCACTCTCGCTTGCAACAACTTCTTCTTTAACAATTTTTCCTTTCTCATCAACGATACTGATAAAAGTTTCTTTGAGTGAGACATCTAATCCGCTATAATATTTCATGAGACTACTCCTACTGTAAAAGTTTAAATTGTTTTTGAAGAACTTATTCTACTGAATTCGTTACTTCGTGCTAAAATAATGGAGTATGTCTCTCCATCATTCAACAGCAATTACAGTATGTTGTTTAATTGTGGAGCTGGCAAGAGAAGTAATAAATTTGCACAAAGCACCCTCAAGCAGAGCAATTGTATCGTATATCTTATTGCGCAAAATGTTCTGTTTTATATATAACCAAAACCTCTCAACTGGATTGAGCTCAGGTGAGTATGGTGGTAGATATATAATCTCAACATTTTTAGGTACCTTTAAATTTTTTGACTTATGCCAACTAGCACAATCCATAACTAAAAAAGCCTCTCTTGTTCCTAAATATTGTGACATTTGCTCAAGAAATATATTCATACAATCAGTGTTAACATTTGGTGCAAGCAAACTAGAATTTTCTCCGTTTTGGGGATTAATTGCACTGTAGAGATAAAAATTTTGCCTACCTAATTTTATTTTAACCTTCGTCCTGGTGCCCTTTTTAAACCACCCATGTCCAACTTTCGAATGTGTGCCAAACCTTGATTCATCAAAGAAAAACAGCTCTTTTTTAGGATACTTGCCAATAATTTCATTGAGATTTTTTTTTGAATTCTTCCTGTCTGTTTTTATCTTGTCCATTATGAACTGGCCTTGGTGTAATATATGAAAATTTCATTCTTTGCATATTACGGTGCACTGTGGACTTACTGACATTCAGACCAAATTTTTCCTGAATCTTTATTCTCATTTCTTTAATAGTAATGTTGGGATTTTCTTCTATCCATACTTCAACTTGCTGTAGTTGAACCTGATTTAATTTAGTTTTTCTACGTCGTTGTGGAGGAGCAAACAGTTTTTCTTCTCTGCCAAATTTCAAGAGTTTTACCCACGAAGTTAGTGCGCTTCTTGAAATGCAATATATTTTTGCTACAGCCGTTATACTGTACTTTTTTGCTGCAATTACAGCATTTAGTTTTTTTGAAACATATGCATTATTCCTTACTTTCTTCAGCATTTCTTTTGCTGATTCTACTACTTTTTCATCCAATAATTTTGATCTTAATGCCATTTAAACCTCGCTATTTTACTTACTTCAGTATGGCTTTTTTTTTATTATTATCTATCCGTTTGTTGTGCAGTGGGAATTGGTATTAGTTTTTTATACTCATCTCTGCAGAAATAAAGACAGTGACCTGACAGCAGAGAAGGATTTCAAATAAAAAAAATAACGATTAAAAAATTATCAACACGAAATTGCGTGTTTACTTAAAACTTACAGACAATAAACTTTCAATACTGCTATACTCTTACTGCAATAACTTTAAAAGGATTGTACAAGTATGTAGCTTAACACTCCACCATCCATCAAGTATTTAACCTCAGTTGCAGTTTGTACACAGCATTTGAGTTGAATTGATTGTTCAGAACTATCCTTTCTTTTGATGATACATTCTAAATTTCCACTTGGCACTATTTCACCTTTTATGCTTATTATCTCACTACCATCAAATATCTTTCTGGTTATTCCATTTTGGAATATAAGTGGAAGGATACCCATGCCAATTAAGTTGGCCCTATGTATACGCTCAAAGCTTTCTGCAATTACAACTTTAATCCCCAACAATAAAGTACCTTTTGCTGCCCAATCCCTACTTGAACCTGTGCCATACTCCTTTCCTGCCACAATGATGAGAGGAACATTACTTTCTTTGTAGCGCATTGCTGCATCAAAAATCGACATAGTTTCTTGAGAAGGAATATATTTTGTATAGCCGCCTTCGATGCTTACCATTTCATTTTTTATTCTAATGTTAGCAAAAGTTCCACGCATCATTACATTGTGGTTACCACGACGAGACCCATATGAATTAAAGTCCTGTGGCTCAATTCCAAGATTTTTTAAATATATACCTGCAGGACTACTTGAGGCAATATTTCCAGCAGGGGAAATGTGATCAGTGGTTACGCTATCGCCAAACATTGCCAATATTTGTGCACCTTTTATATCGATTTTATTATTTTTAGGTGATAAATTATCAAAATAGGGCGGATCTTGTATGTAAGTGCTGTTTGCATCCCAATTATAGATTTCACTTTTTTCACACTTTATCTTTCGCCAATGTTCATCACCAGAAAAAACATCCTTATACTTTTGTATGAACATCTCACGTGTTACCACACTTTTAACACAATCTTCGATTTCATTATTTGTTGGCCATATATCTTTGAGATAGACATCATTTCCATTCTTATCTTTGCATATTGAATCTTTTGTCAAATCAGTTTGCACAGTACCAGCAAGTGCATATGCAACAACAAGTGGCGGAGATGCCAAGTAATTAGCTTTGACTAACGGATGAATTCTTCCTTCAAAGTTACGATTACCAGATAAAACTGCAGCAACAGTTAAATTTTTGTTTTTAATGCCATCTTCTATATCACTATTTAGTGGACCAGAATTCCCAATGCAAGTTGTGCAACCATATCCAACTAAATTAAAGCCCAAAGCATTCAGATCTACCTGCAACCCTGACTTTTCTAAATATTCTGTTACAACCTGTGACCCTGGAGCAAGAGAAGTTTTAACCCAAGGCTTTGATTTTAATCCAAGTTTAATTGCATTACGAGCTACAAGACCTGCAGCAATCATCACACTTGGATTTGAGGTGTTAGTGCAGCTTGTTATTGCTGCAATAACTACACTTCCATCTTGAAGCTTATCACTTTCCTTTGATTCGTTAACTGAAAATAATTTAGAAAAAGACTCTGCCACTTGTGAAAGAAAAACCTTATCTTGTGGTCTTTTGGGACCAGCCATTACTGGCTTCACGCTTGATAAATCAAGCTCTAGTGTGTCAAAAAATGCTAACTCATCATTGCCACGCCACAGTCCTTGCTCTTTCGCATAAGCCTCAACTAGCTTTTCTGGCCTTCCGGTTAGGCTTAAATAATCTAGCGTTTTCTGATCAATTGGAAAAAATCCACAAGTTGCGCCATACTCTGGGGCCATGTTTGCTATAGTTGCCCTATCTGCCAAAGATAAATAATCTAAACCATCACCATAAAATTCTACAAACTTACCAACAACACCCTTTGTTCTTAGGATATTGGTAACCGTCAGCACTAAATCAGTCGCAGTTACTCCTTCCGGCAGTCTGCCAATTAATTTAAATCCAACTACTTCTGGAATCACCATACTAATTGGTTGACCAAGCATCACAGACTCAGCTTCTATGCCTCCAACACCCCAACCAAGGACTGATAACCCGTTAACCATCGTAGTATGGCTATCCGTACCAACCAAAGTATCAGGATACAAAACCCCATCCTTATTACATACAACTTGCGCTAAATACTCAAGATTCACTTGGTGGCAAATTCCAGTACCTGGCGGTACTACTCTAAAATTTGTGAAGGATGATTCTCCCCACTTTAAGAATTGATATCTCTCCAAATTTCTTTTTACTTCTAGCTCAACATTCTTACTGAATGCGGAAACACTTCCATAATTATCTACTTGAACAGAATGGTCAATCACAAGATCAACCGGTACAGAAGGATTTATGTTGCTCGGATTTCCTCCATTTTTCTTAACATAGCTCCGCATTGAAGCTAGATCAACAACAGCAGGAACCCCTGTAAAATCTTGCATCAACACCCTTGCTGGTTTATAGCTAATTTCGTGATTAGTGTGTTTATTAACGCAGTCTGCTAGTACTCTTATGTCATCCAGCTTTATGTTTACTCCATCTTCATTGCGCAATAAATTTTCAAGCAGAACCTTAAGTGAGCAGGGCAATTTAGTCACATCTATTCCTAAAAATTCACTAGCACTACTTAGGCTAAAATAGTTGTATGATTTCCCGTCAATGTTTAAAGTTGTTTTTGCGTTTAAAGAATTATTCATCCTGCATAACCATTTTTAAGTGAAAAATCAACTAATGATGTCATTCCAGCACGTGACGCTGGAACCCAGCCTATTTCATCATAGACATTGTTTTTGACATATGTTCCTAGGATCCCCTGCAAATTGTATGATTTGCAAACACTTCTATACCTGGATCCCAGTGTCACGCACTGGGATGACAAAAACGGTGTGCACTGGTGGACATACAGACTACCTTCAAAATCATTACACATATTCTGCTTCATTTCAGATACTTCCTCCTTTGGTACCTCAGTAGCACAGCTATTTTCAGCTATATATTACACTACATTAGTTAAAATTGGAATTACTACCGTTACTTCTTTGTTGTTGACTTTGCTGCTCGTACATAGTTTCAAAATCTATAGGATCTAGCATTAGTGGGGGAAATCCACCACTGCTTGTAACTCTTGCAATTATTTCTCTTGCAAAAGGGAAAAGAAAAGTAGGTCCGCCAATAAACAAAGCTTGTCTTACCTCTTCCTCACTCAACTCTTTTAAATTTTCTATTGAAAAAATGCCACAATATTTCGTCTCACAAATGAAAGCTACGCCATCTTTTATATCTGCATCTTTTATCGTTGCTCTGACTTCTATATGTAAAGTAATTTCATGGAAAGATTTTTCTTCATTTACTCCTTCTTTGTTTTCCATTCCTTCTAATTTCGCTGAATTGATATTAACCATTACATTAATATCGGGAGCTTTATTTGAAGAAAGGAATGGCGAATTTGGATTCTCAAACGATAGATCTTTAACATATTGACCGTGAATTCTCATTTTTTGTTGTGGCATTTCTTACGTCTCCTTTAATTAAGTTGAGATATTTAATACTTTCTTATATAATATATTCATTTACAAACGAATAGCAAACCTGATTATAAGTTGATATGAAAAACATATTTTCATTAATAATTAATAATGTTCGGATACTTTATATGCCAAGGAGTTGAGTTACTATGATAGAGCTTGTAATATATGCTTTATTAGCGGCGTTCATTTTTTCACGTTTGTATAATTCTTTAGGAAGGTCAGCCAATCTCAACCTAAAAAAGCTAACTAATGTATTGGATGTAAGTCGAAGTAAAGAAGATGTAGTAGAAAACATGAGAGTTATATTGATAGCAATGATGAAAATTCAATAAAAGTTACTTATGAACAAATATTAAAAAAAAACAAAGATTTTTCTATTTCCCACTTTATAGAAGGTTCAAGCATAGCTTTTGAATTAATAATAAAGTATTTCAATCAAGGAAATTTGTCTCAGTTAAAACCACTTCTCGATAAAGACTTATATGATAATTTTACAGAGAAGATTAAACATCGTAAAGAGGTGCACGAGTCTATAATTGTTTCTATCGTTTCACAAAAGATTTTAGAAATAAAGCTAGTAAAAAACACAGTGTTTATTGCAGTATATTTCCTTTCAGAGCAAATTAACTTCGTTAAGAACAATGAAGGAAATATCATATCAGGTAGCACATCCACCATTAATAAAGTTGAGGATGTATGGCAATTCAAAAAAAATGTTAATTCATCAGACCCAAGCTGGTTGCTTGTTTCTATTAACTATAAAAAGACAAATAACGATAAGACAAATGACAAGTAAGATTAGTTTTATTTAGAGTTAACCATGGAAAGCAAGCTACGCGAAATAGTACTT
Organism: Trichonephila clavata; assembly: GCA_019973975.1. Lineage (NCBI taxonomy): Eukaryota > Metazoa > Arthropoda > Arachnida > Araneae > Nephilidae > Trichonephila > Trichonephila clavata. The sequence goes on along the minus strand of BMAO01029477.1, from coordinate 8,003 downwards.
GACACTGAAACGACAGGTCTTGACACTGGATCTGGTCATCGAATTATTGAAATAGGGTGTGTGGAATTAATTAATCGTATTCCAACAGGTAAAGTATTCCATCGGTACCTTAACCCAGAAAGAGATATACCTTATCACTCGTTTAAGATTCATGGTATTAGTGAAGAATTTTTAGAAGATAAACCATTATTCTCAGATGTTGCACTTGAATTTCTTGACTTTATATCTAATGATATTTTGGTAATTCACAACGCTGAATTCGATGTTAAGTTCCTTAACATGGAGTTAAGCAAGCTGAATGCTGGGTTAATTTCCTCAGATAGAGTGCTAGATACATTACCTCTTGCGAGGAAAAAATTCGTAGGATCACCTGCTTCTTTGAATGCATTATGTAAGCGTTTTGATATATCGCTAGAGAATAGAGAATTGCACGGAGCACTAGTTGATGCTCAATTGCTTGCAAAGGTATATGTTGAACTTACAGGAGGGTTACAAACCTTTCTGTTTGATAATGAATGCAATCAGAACAGTAACTCTACATTCGTTCAGCATAAAGTGCGTAATCTAACTCCCAGAGAATATTCACCAAATAGTGAAGAAATTGATGAACATAAGAAACTGTTAGACAAAATTAACAATACACTTTGGAATAAATATATTGAATAGGTTAACCAATAAAGATACAATTTGATTTTACTGAGAGCATTCTAATGGTAAGGTTTATAAGATTGTTATCTAATGTGCTAGCAGCATTAGCAGTTGTTTTTTTAGGTTATTGTTATTTTACTAAAAAAGGCATATTTGCCCCAGCAGCGATTCACAACGCAGAAGTTAAGATAGGCGGAGATTTTTCTTTGATTAATCAGGACGGACAGATTCTGCGCAGTAGTGATTTTAAAGATAAATACATGATGATTTTTTTTGGGTTTTCCTCATGCAAAAGAATTTGCCCTATGAACCTTGGGATAATTTCAGAAACACTTGCAAAATTAGATGAAAAAACCAACGACAAGCTGCAAACATTCTTCATCACAGTTGATCCTGAGCGCGATAGCACGGAAAGACTTAAAGAATTTCAGCAGCAATTTGACCATAGAATACAAATGTTAACTGGTGAAAGAGAAAAAATAGACGAAGTAGTTGCGAAATATAAAGTATATGCAAGCAAAGTAGACGGAGAAGAAGAAATCAACCATTCTTCGATAATATATCTTATTGGCCATGGAGGAAAATATGTTACACACTTTGCAGCTGATTTAAATTCAGACGAAAGTCAATCTGATAAGATTTTGGCTGAGATAAGAAAATACGTAACTGAATTATAGATTTTTCTGTTAATTAGTCGAGCACGCAACTGCATGAGCATTATGATTTAATCTTCACCAGGAAGACGCATTGGAATGACACTATTTGCTGTCTTCAAAAATAAACGTTCGTAAAGGTATCTGTTCAGCAGAGTGGCAAAATAAGGTAGACGAGAAAAGACAACTATAGGAACAAATGGGTGTCATGCCAGTGCGTGACACTGGCATCCAGTCCTTTCACACAGTTCCATCAAAAACGTTGTAAAGCGCTTTCGTGTTTACCAACTTAGTGCCCAATCTGGATCCCAGTGTCAAGCACTGGGATGACAAGAAAGGGAGCACTGGAATTTTTGTTTCAGTATTTGTACATTAGCCATGCATCTGAACAGATACTCGTAAAGTTGTGCTTTTAACATGGGTTATCAGTTTAAAAATGTTGCTAACTAGTATATCTGAATGTAACATCAATTAACTTGTATAAATAAAGCAATCTAAATGGAAAATAATTATAATGCCGATGCAATAAAAATCTTAAGGGGTCTTGATGCTGTAAGGAAACGTCCAGGTATGTACATTGGTGACACTGATGATGGATCTGGCTTGCACCACATGGTATATGAGGTTATTGACAACGCAATAGATGAATCTTTAGCTGGATATTGTGATAAAATTGAAGTTAGCATAAATAAAGATGGTTCAGTATCAGTAACCGACAATGGTCGTGGCATTCCAACTGACATTCATGAAGAAGAAGGAATATCAGCAGTAGAGGTAATAATGACTCAACTCCATGCTGGTGGTAAATTTGACAGTAATACCTATAAAGTTTCTGGGGGATTACATGGTGTTGGAATCTCAGTTGTGAATGCATTATCAAGCTGGTTGGAATTAACTATTTGGCGCAATAAGAAAGAACACTTTATGCGTTTTGAAGATGGTGAGTCTATTGAACCTTTAAAGGTAGTCAACGAAAATACAAACAAAGAGGAACTAAAGTCACGTTCATGCCATCAACAGAGACTTTTAATGGCATTAATTTCAGTTACTCAACGCTTGAAAGTCGTATAAGAGAATTAGCATTTTTAAATTCAAATATCGACATTACTTTACGTGATCTGCGCAATGAACCATATACAGAGTCTCATTTCAATCAGAGCAATCAATCTAAAGACAATTTTGGTACAGCGAATTTTGTGCGGTACTTAGATAAGAATAAGACACATGTAACTAAAATTGCCAGTATGAAAGGAGATGCAGAGATCTTGGCATCAGCTTGGAAATATCGATGGAATGGAATGATTCCTACTATGAGAATATGTTGTGTTTCACTAATAATATACGGCAACGAGATGGTGGTACGCATTTGGCAGGATTTAGATCTGCACTAACTAGATGTATCAATACCTATGCAACTAATGAAGGGTTCTTAAAGAAAGCAAAAGTAAATTTAACTGGAGAAGACGTTAGAGAAGGTTTAACTTGTGTTTTATCTCTCAAGATGCCTGATCCTAAGTTTTCTTCACAAACAAAAGACAAACTAGTTAGTTCTGAAGCACGTGCAGTTGTGGAGAGCATAGTTTCTGATAAATTGAGCACAATCCTTGAAACTGATCCCAAATTGGCAGCAAGCATAGTAGAAAGAGCAATTAGGTCAGCAAAAGGAAGAGAAGCCGCAAGAAAAGCACGAGAGTTAGTTAAAAGCAAAAACAATATTGATATTGCAACTCTGCCAGGAAAGCTTGCTGATTGCCAGGAAAAAGCCCCTGAGTTATCGGAATTATTTATAGTAGAGGGTAATTCAGCAGGTGGTACTGCAAAGCAGGGGCGTAATCGTAAAACACAGGCGGTGCTTGCCTTAAGAGGAAAAATTCTAAACGTAGAACGTGTAAGTTTAGATCGTATTTTTTCATCTGCAGAAATAGGCTCTTTAATTACTGCAATTGGTGCTGGAATAGGGAGTGAACACTTCGATATTGAAAAAGCTAGATATCATAAAATTATCATCATGACAGATGCAGATGTTGACGGTTCACATATCAGAACTTTGATTCTAACTTTCTTTTTAGACACATGCGTGAAGTTATTGAAAAAGGCTACTTATACATAGCACAGCCACCCCTCTATAAAGTTACAAAGAATGCTAAAGACACTTATATTAAAGATGACGAAACTTTTGAAGAGTATATAACAAACTCAGCAGTTAAAAGATTAACACTAAGTGGTACAGCTACAGAATTTAACGACTTGCGCCTTATTTGAATAAATGCGTTAGCATTTCTATATTAGCAAAAATTATGATAGAGAAATACCACAAAATCTCTTAGAGTCATTGCTAATTTTAAGCAAAAGAATGCATTGTTATCTGCTAATGAAATATTAAAATATTTGAAGTTAATGTACAGCGAATATACTTGGAAGTAGAAATAAAAGATGAAGAAAAGAAATTCACATCTCTAAATTATTTCAAGGATTGGCAGACAAATATATATTTGCACTTAGTATGCTTGAGGCAAAGATATGCAAAACATATTAAGTTTGCTTGATGATATAAGTAATTTATTTAATGGTGATTCATTTTTAAAGTCACAAGAAACTGAAATAAGAATCACTTCTCCAAGTACGCTTGCAAAAATAATAATGGACTATGGTAAAAGGGTTTAACTTGCAGAGATTAAAGGTCTTGGTGAAATGAATGCTGATCAGCTATGGATACTACGTTAAATCCTGAGGCTAGAACTTTATTGAAGGTTGAAATAAAAGATTGTGAAAGCTGATTCCATATTTTCAATACTAATGGGTGATATAGTTGAACCACGCCGTGATTTTATTAATAGCAATGCGCTCAACGTGCATGATGTTGATATTTGAACTTTTAGCAAAATGTACGAACGTTACGGGTTTAAGAAAAAACTGTGTCACTCAAATAGCTGACACTGGAACCTATCGTCATGCCACCGCGGTGTCTCTTAGCCGCTAACAAGCAGCGGATGACGAATTTGTCATTTTTCAAATTGTCGGTAAATCTGATTCACGCTAGCTACAAGTTTCGTTCTTCCCTTACAATGACTTTACTGTGTCTTTTTTCTGATTTAGAATTAGCAAGAAACGTTCTTGCAAGTGTCTACTAAATTTTACTTTATAAAACAATGTCTGAACTATGCATTAATACATTATCAACACAACTGATTCATAAAAGCAAATATTATAACCACGAAGAGAGTAAATGTTATGTTGAGTACAATAAAAAGATCTGAGAAAAAAAACGACTTATCAGGTGAATGATTCGAAATTGAAAGGAAAGATGAAAAAAAGTATTTTAAATTAGCATCAAAAATAAAAGGCAAAAAAAGTAGCATTGCTGAAGAACTAGAAAAAATATCTAAAGAAAAAACAAGATTCTTACTACGGAAGTAGCAACATCGGGGTAAAGAATCAACTATTATATCACTTGCTTATGCTATACTACGTAAAGATAGTATAGCTGTTGAGAAAAATGTTAAGAGTAGCTAAAGAAAACGGTATTCTGAAAGACATTCTTGACGCAACAACAACTATAAAATATCCAGGTGGTCAGGAAGAAACTTGCACACACTTACTTATGCCATATTATGTAAAAATAGCAAAGCTATTGAAGAAATTTTAAAAGTCTCTAAAGAAAACGATATTCTGAAAGATATTCTTAACGCAACAACAACTATGAAATATTCAGATGGTCGGAGAGCAACTGTTACACCACTTGCTTATGCTATACTATGTGGAGATAGTATAGCTATTGAAGAAATTTTAAAAGTCTCTAAGGAGAAAGGTATTCTGAAAGATATTCTTAACACAACAGCAACTATAAAATATCCAGGTAGCCGGGAAGTGACTTACACACCACTTGCTCATGCTATGTTCTGGGAGGATGGCAAAATTATTAAAGAAATTCTAGTAGCAGCTGAAGAGAACAGTATTCTGAAAGATATTCTTGACGCAACAACAACTATAAAATATCTAGATGGTCAAGAAGAAATTTACACACCGCTTACTTACGCCATATCATGTAAAAATAGCAAAACTATTGAAGAAATTTTAAAAGTCTCTAAAGAAAACGATATTCTGAAAGACATTCTTGACGCAACAACAACTATAAAATATCTAGATGGTCAGAAAGAAATTTACACACCGCTTACTTACGCTATATCATGTAAAAATAGCAAAACTATTGAAGAAATTTTAAAAATCTCTAAAGAAAACGGTATTCTGAAAGATATTCTTGATGCAACAACAACTATAAAATGTCCAGATGGTCATGAAGAAACTTGCGCACCGCTTACTTATGCTATACTACGTAAAGATAGTATAGCTGTTGAGAAAATGTTAAGAGTAGCTAAAGAAAACGATATTCTGAAAGACATTCTTGACGCAACAACAACTATAAAACATTCAGATGGTCATGAAGAAACTTGCACACCACTTACTTATGCTATACTACATAAAGATAGTATAGCTGTTGAGAAAATGTTAAGAGTAGCTAAAGAAAACGGTATTCTGAAAGACATTCTTAGTGCAACAATAACCATAAAACATCAAAATAATCAAAAAGTAACTGATAAGTTACTTGCCGCATTATATGATCGCAAAGTTATTCAAGAAATTTTAGACATAGCTAGAGAAAACGATATTCTGAAAGACATTCTTAATGCAATAATAACTATAAAATATCAAGATAGTGAAGAAAAAATCTACACACCACTTACTTATACAATATCATGTAAAAGCAACGAAGTTGTCAATATAACAAGAGCTATAAATCGAGATGGTCAGGAAAAAACTCACATCCCATTTCCTACCCTTGATAAAAGAGAAACTGAATTAAAATTAAAAGAAAAAAGACAAAAAAGACAAAGTAGAAGAGATGAGGGATTAAATTTTAACAATGGTAGTAGTGACAAAAGTGTTGAAATAAAAGTTAATGGGGATACCTTGTTGCAGCATAGTAGTGGAACTGAAAATGAAATAAATCATACTGCTGTACGTAATGATGTAGGGGGGATAAAGCCTCTAATAGAAAGTAGAACAAATGTTAAAGCACAGAATATAGATGCAATAATTGTAACTTCTGTGAAACTTGAGTTGATAGCTGATAAAATAGCATGTGTACTGTCAAAACCCACCACTAAATTGAAAGAAGTAGCTATAGCATGTCAAGGTTTAGCACTATATTTGTGAAACTTAATTTGTATGTGCTAAACAAGATGCTGATTAGTTTTATAGCTAACCCAAGAAAGGTTTCCCTACGTCATACCGCGATTCATTCGCGGTATCTCAGCCGCTAACACGTAGCAACTGTTCTCCCAATGGCGTCAACTTAAGGGATGTTAAGGAGTAAAATACTACAAGAAACAGCACTTTTGTTTCTATTTTATTTCAACAAAAAAGTTTAAAATGTGTCCTTTTTAGAGGATGCATGCAGAAAGGAAAAAATCTTATCTTACAAATTAAAAATACAATATACTCGAAAACTTTTCAGAAACTCCACTGTATTGGAAAAAATAGTTTCACACGAACAAGCTTTTACGACAGTATTTTCTATAGTTAATTAAGAAAAGTTTAGGAACAGAATGTGAGCTCATTGACTTGTACCCTCAAAGCAAGCTTTTTCTAAAGCAAGATATAAGATTTGTCATACAGGTTTTAAAGAATTATTAGAGCTAAGCATCCAAACAGCCTATCAAGATGAGCCTGAGTATGGAACTTGGAGAGGCTATAGGCTTATTGCAGCAGATGGTTCTGGTATTCGATTACCGAGCTCTGAAGAAATTGTATCCGAGTTTGGCCGTTTTAAACCAAATGGAACAACAGGTATAATGCCACCATTAGCAATTTGTTTGTTGATTTATGTGCTTCGCTGATTTGCAGTGCTCGCCTTGCGGCTTGGAATGTGGGTGAGCAAACGTTGGCAGAAGCCTGAAGTCGTTACTCAAATGCGTTCATTAAATCAAATTATTTATCTACGACCGTCTTCATTAAAATTCATTCAGCAGCATTATGAATTGAAAGTAGACTTTATTTTTCGCTTGCAAAAAAGAAATTATAGCAAGCTATGGAAACGAATTTCATCTGATGAATTAGATTTTGATTTTATACTAGAAAATAAAAAGCTAGAAAATAAAATGAAAGGACAAAAAGTCAGGGCTTACATTAGCCAATGGAGAAACAGAAGTGCTGATACCAATTCTCATTGTTGGTCAGTCAAATAGGAGACATTGCAGAGTTGTTTAATTGTGGAGCTGGCAAGAGAAGTAATAAATTTGCACAAAAGCACCTCAAGCAGAGCAATTGTATCGTATATCTTATTGCGCAAAATGTTCTGTTTTATATATAACCAAAACCTCTCAACTGGATTGAGCTCAGGTGAGTATGGTGGTAGATATATAATCTCAACATTTTTAGGTACCTTTAAATTTTTGACTTATGCCAACTAGCACAATCCATAACTAAAAAAGCCTCTCTTGTTCCTAAATATTGTGACATTTGCTCAAGAAATATATTCATACAATCAGTGTTAACATTTGGTGCAAGCAAACTAGAATTTTCTCCGTTTTGGGGATTAATTGCACTGTAGAGATAAAAATTTTTGCCTACCTAATTTTATTTTAACCTTCGTCCTGGTGCCCTTTTAAACCACCATGTCCAACTTTCGAATGTGTGCCAAAC
>BMAO01029476.1:0-125503 GCA_019973975.1 Trichonephila clavata | reverse complement strand
TCACGACCGAAGAGCATCTGGAGGGAGTGAATCCAGTGGTTTCATGGACGGCACTTCGATAGGCAAGCAGGAACATAGGAAGCTTCCGATCCCAGTCTTGTTGATTCATGGAAACGTGGATAGAGAGATGGTTTAAGATCGTTCTATTAAATCTCTCAACCATGCCGTCTGACTGGGGATGTAAGGGGTAGTTTGTGTCTTATCAATCTTAAGAAGGACACAAAGTGCCTTGAATACAGCAGAAGTGAAATTTCTGCCTTGATCAGAGTGCATCTGAAGGGGCGTCCCATAGCGAGAAATCCAGTTCTGCAGTAATACTTCGGCAACTGTTGTAGCTTCTGATCAGCGATCGGGTAAGCCTCGGGCCACTTGGTAAAATAATCCTTGACAACTAAGATGTATTGTAGCCATCATTTGAACGTGGGAGAGGCCCTAAGATGTCCAACGCGATTCTTTCAAATGGTGCCCCTACATTATAGCACCGTAATTTTCCACGGCATCGTGTTTTGGGTCCTTTTCGGGCCCCACATGCATCGCAGGACTTGTACCATCTTTCTACGTCATCTCTTACTTTGCTCCAGAAAAACCGCTCCCGAACCTTTTGGATGGTCTTCATTATTCCAAAATGACCTCCGGTTGGACTACTGTGTAATTGTTCCAACACTTCCGGTATTCTTGATCGTGGGAGTACTAATTGCCATTTTGATGTTTTGCCATCCTCAGACTCCCATTTTCTGTATAATACACCATTACGAATATGGAGTGAATCCCAGAGAGCCCAATAGCGTTTGCTATCCGGACGATAGCTGGAGATATCTTGCCAACTGGGTCTAGTGCTAGATGATTCAAGAAGTTCCAAGATAGGTTTTATGTCGGGATCCGTAAGTTGAGCTTCTCTGACTTCTTCATCGCTCCAACGGTCTATTTGTGTCGATACCGAATCCTTTATTTGACGAATGACAGGTGTTATCATGTCATATTTCTTCTCGACTGTAGTGCAGTAAGAACAAGCATTCGAGCATGGTCTTCTTGATAAGGCGTCAGCATTACCATGAAGGGACCCTTGCGATGTTTGATCTCGAAATCGTACTCTTCAAGTTTCTGAATCCATCTAGCTATCTGGCCTTCGGTGTTCTTAAAATTTAAAAGCCATGTCAGGGACGCATGATCCGTTCGGAGCAAAAACTTCCGACCGTAAAGATAACTATGAAAGTTCTCAGCAGCTTTTACAATGGCCAGTAATTCTTTTCTGGTGGCGCAGTAATTGAAAACACTTGAAAGAGACACTTGCTCCAGTATGCGATGACATGTTCTTGGCCGTTAATTTCTTGGGATAAAACTGCTCCGACACTTTCATGGCTTGCGTCCGTGTCAAGAATGAATTGCTTTTCGGGATCCGGATAAACTAGAATGGGAGACGATGTTAGAGCCGCCTTCAAGCTATTAAATGCTTCCTCGCATTCGTCTGTCCACAAGAACTTCTGTTTGTTTTCAGTCAGCCTGTGGAGAGGTCTCGCGATTGAAGAAAATCCTTTAACATATCTTCTGTAATATGTGCACAGACCAAGAAAACTTCTAAGCTCATGCACATTTTTAGGGCGCCTCCAGTCTTTTACAGCTGACACTTTCTGTGGATCAGTTCTAACAGCATCAGCAGAAATTATGTGACCCAGATAATTCACCTCGTGACGGAATAAGTTGCATTTGGAGGGGTTTAGCTTCAATTTGGCCTCTTTCAATTTTTCAAATACTCTCCTTAGGCTGCTGAGGTGTTCCTCGAAACTTTTCCCTACAATGATGATGTCGTCTAAATAAACAAGGCAAGCTTCAGGAGTGAGTCCGTTCAACACTGTCTCCATGAGGCGTTCGAAGGTAGCTGGTGCATTACAGAGACCAAACGGCATGACCTTAAACTGCCAAAGTCCATGTCCTCCTGTCGTGAATGCTGTCTTTTCACGGTCTTCAGGATGTATCTCTACTTGCCAATAACCGCTTTTCAAATCCAAGGTAGAGAACCACTTGTTTCCGCTAAGAATGTCTAACGTGTCATCGATTCGTGGAAGTGGATAACTGTCCTTTTTGTGACATCATTGAGCCGTCGATAGTCTACACAAAATCCGTAGATCCATCTTTCTTTCGGGCTAACACGATGGGAGAAGCCCAGGGACTCGACGAAGGCTCGATGACATCTCGTTCCTGCATGTCCCTTAGTAGATCTTTAACTTCTGTTGTCTTAGCAATTGGTAGTCTTCGGGGATTCTGTTTAATAGGAGAGTGATTCCCAGTTTCAATTCGATGTTGAGCCAATTTCGTTCTCCCGAGGTCACCAGATGTACAGGAAACAGTTCCTCGTATTCGTCAATAAGCATCCATGCTGCACTTTTCTGTTCCTCATTCAATTCAGTGGGCTTCAACAGATTCAGTTCGAGTTCTTTAGAAGGCTTTTTCGACATGATTTCGGATGTTTCTGTATACAGGTGACTGGAGCACATGTTGCTAATACGTCGCCTTTCCTGATTGTTTTAGGATTACCAGTTTGATTAACAACTCTGACTGGTACAGTTTCCTTCGAAAGATCTACCAGTGCGGAAGCAACCAATACTCCTTTTGGAAAATTTTCTGAGTCCGGAAATTCAGTTAGACCATGTCGAAAGTTTTGACTTTTCTCAGCGGCCCCTCTTACAAGCATCTCAATTCGAGCTGGAATAGTAATATCATTTTTACAAGTTATTCGATGACACGGTTCTCTTTCAACAGCTCCTAACTGGAATAACGCTACATCTTCCGAATTTGAGCGTAGCACATTATTCTCAAAGTCAATTACAAAATTATGTTTTGTTAAGAAGTCCAAACCGAGTATAAAAATGTCGGTGATTTCGGCTACAAACACGGTATGGCCATATAACACATTTCCAAACTTAATTGTTATATGCATCTTGCCAATAATGGGGATTTTATCCCCTTTCACGGTCTGAAGGGTAACGCAGGGCGGTGTCCGAAGAATTTTTACGCCAAGTTGTTGTGCTAAATCTTGGCGCAAAATGGTGACATTGGCCCCTGTGTCAACGACCATTCGACACGGAAATCCATTTACCTTCGCTTCAATAAACAGTCCATTCTCGCTGCTTGATGAAATTTGTAACACTTCAAAATGGGTCTTTTCATTCTCTGGCAACCTCCGCCCCGCGAGACCGCCACTACCTAGTTTTCCTGAGTATTATTCCTCGACAGGCTCCTAGGCCGTTGATCTTGGCGAGCCTGGCATTGCCTTTGGAGATGGCCTTCTGCTCCACATTTCCAGCAACGGGCGTTGTTTCTTATAAATTTGCCTGTCTCCTCTCCAGACCTCTGCTTCATCCCCCTGAACTCCTCTAACAGTTGTGTCATAACTTTAAGTAAAGGATCCTCATCTCGTTTCACCTCCGCACCTCTGATAAAGTGACGATCCCTTCTCGATGCTTGTTGTGCCGCTTCAAACTTGATCGCGTAGACTAAAGCGGACTTCAGATCCTTAGTTTCCGCCATTCGTAGTGCCTTTTGTATTTCTACGTCTCTGACGCCATCGACGAAATACTGCACAGCTAAAGTCTCTCTTACTTCAGTAGGACAATCGGAGAAGGCGAGGTGGGACAGCTTTTCAATGTCCGTTGCGAGCTCTTGAAGGGTTTCGTTGGGTTTTTGTTGGCGAGTCTTTAACTGAAGTCGGCTATAATCCTTCAGGCATTTCTCGCCAAAACGCAACTCTAGGGCACTTGAAAGAGCATCAAAATTTAACTGTTCATTATCGGGAATGGTCCTCAGTATATCTGCAGCTTCGGCTCGGAGAGAAGAAGCCAATTGGCGAGCTTTGGTAATTAGATCCCAGCCATTAGCTTCTGCAACAATGGCGAACTGCGTCTTATACACCTGCCAAGATGCTTGTCCGTCATACGGCAGTAATTTCATACAGGGTCTGTTGACAACAGGCATATATCGAGCATTTTGAGATTGATTTGCAGCAGCCAATCCAAATTCTTGAGGAGTTTCATAGGACTCTCTTGATTCTTCAGTAACTTGAACTTCCATTTCTTGCTTCAATTTCTCAAATTTCTTTTCCATTTCTTCTAATCTTCCTTCAAATTCCTCTACTTTAGCATTGGCTACCTTCACGGCGTTATTAATTTCCTTCATCTCAGATTTCATTTCTGCTTATCCTGCTTTCATTTCGACTTGTCCTGCTTTCATTTCTGTTTTTATTTCAACTTGTCCAGCTTTCATTTCTGTCATGAATGACAAAAGTTGCGTTAATTTGTCTTCCAATGCGGATTCTTCCTTCTGCTTTTCTTCCGCAGCTTTCTTACTCTGCTCAATCGTTTCACCAACGTTGTCGGATATACCACCACAACTTTGCTCTCTTTCAAGAGCTTCTCGAAGACGTTCGATCAAGTCATCTTTCAGTCCTGATGTGGGCAAATTCCTCGCCGACAGTTCGTCTTTCAATGCGGCCACAGTGAGTTTCGACAGAGATTCTCGATGAAGATTAGCCATTTTCCTTTATCTTCACTATTCGATCCCATTTCTGACGCCAATTTGTTACGAATTTCCTGCGATGTGCTTAGAGTAAATTCAATAAGCAGAATCCTTTTTAAAAAAATAAATAAAGCTATTTATTTAACGAAGACTACAAGAATAACACTGCGCATTCAATAGCTCAGTCACCAGCCTACAGCTTGCTTGCTGTCTAAGGCTCCAATATCACTCCTAATCTTTCGTGCTTGTTTTTATATGCTCTCTGCCGGAAGTGACGTCACTAACAGGAAGTTATGTCATATTAGAAAAATCCAGAACCTTGGAGAGAATTCAAGAAATCAGGATCCCTCTAGAAAATTCTCTCTGTCGCCAAGGTTTCCAACTTCCGTCGCCAAACTTGGCGACAAAAATTAGTTGCCTAAAACATCGCCAATGAGCCAATATCTCGCCAATTTGGCGACTTGCTATTGAAATACAATGGGATACATATAACATTCATTATCATAAGACAAATTACACCAATTTACAGAATTCGTAACAATATTAAATTTACGTAATGGATTACTTAAGTAAAGTTAATATGCTCTTGACACAATTTTGAACGATATACTAATGCTTAAAATGTTAAAAAGGCTGTAAAATTTTTATAAATAATTTTCGCTCAGAATCATAAGTAAAACATTTAAGAAAAAGTTTATGTTTTGGTTATGAGAAGGTTGTATAAAGTTATACAAACAAAAAGTTTTATCGATATAAATTCAGATTTTGTAATGAATTCTAAATTCTTGTGTTAAATATTATATATAATTAGGTATACCAACCCATGAAGAACTACTTAATGTACAAATACTTTTTGTTACTTCTACATCATTTCTTAATTATCGAAATTTTACTGGGGTATTTTTCTTCTGTCATGGTAATAATAAACTGTAGGGGAAATACGAAGGGATATTTAAAATTAATGGTTAACAATACAGTGTTTGTTAAGTCTTTTTGCCCATAAAGGGAATAATTGTGTTTCTTTTACCAATTAAACGTTGTAAGAAGTAATTCTCTAAAATGTACATTTATGCTTTTTAGTTTCATTTGAAATTCAATGTAACTACGAGAGAAAATCAGTGTTAATTACACGATATATTGTATGTAATGGTTTTATGTATATATATTTCATTAATCAAGGATGATTTCTTCATTCTATTATACATTCCGCTGCATGCACAAATGGATGTGAGCTTTCACAACCAGTATAATATCTTTCTGAAATAATATTTAATATAGATTATCAACAAGTAATATAAGAAAAAATTTTAAGTCAATTCCTACTTAGATCAACAGCAAATTTTTTTTATTTTAGTTACTTTTTATTAAATAGTTACAATTAATATAAATATGTACATACATATGACAGAATCGCAACATTAAGTGGTAATTAATTTTTATTAATTATCATTAAAGTATCGCATTGTTATCCAAAACAATCGTATATATAAAATTTCAGTTCAACTGTTCAGCCTTGAAACGTGAAAAAAAAAATTTTTTTTAAAGGTTTGACCCAAGTTGCTAAAATAAAGCTAACGGGGTTGTATCTGTAATTCTTTAAATAATTAATTTCAGTCAATAATTTTAATTAATTATAATTAAATTATCGTATTGTCACCCAAAACAATATTGTATAGAACATTTCAGCTCAAAAGAGCGCTTTAAAATGTGAGAAAAAAACCTTTAAACCTTTTCAAGTTTTGACAGGCCAAAATGGTCGCTAAGTCACCCAAAATGATGCCAATGGGGCTGTATTTGTAATTCTTTGAATAATTAGTTTTAATCAATTAATTTTTATTAATTGTAATTAAATTACATTTTTGTCATCCAAAATAAGCGTGTTTATAAAATTTCAGCTCAATTGAGTGCTTTAAAACGTATTTTATTGATGATAGAAAATTTGAACAAGATAAATATAGAGAGAGAGTGTGAACTAATAGTAGGGAATGAACAATAAAGGAAGAAGTTTTTGAAATAATGCTGCAAAAAGTCGAAAAAGATAGAGAAAAATAAGGCTAATTTTTAAATTGCATGAGACAGTAAAAAAATTAATATTTACTAATATATTTATTTACTGATCTATTGTATATAAAAATAGAAAAATGATTTGAATGCTATGAAAATCATGCTTTATTACTTAAAATTTAAAATATAGAGGATGATAGCTAACACAAATATCTCAGACTTTTATTTATCACGATAGTTTTTAAATGCTTAAATTAAATAGGAACAGGAGTTCCAGTAAATGTCTTGCCTTATAAATTTTTGTGCAGTATCAATTATTCTAGGGTTCTTCAACCTTTTATGCCCAAGGGTCACATAAAAAAAATCAGAAAGATCCACGAGCCGCACGTCTGCCAAAAAGGGAGAAAAAACCCAGCGTAATCAGTGGGCTTGTTTTACCGGACTATCAGTGATTCCTTGTGAAGAAACGCTGTTAGAGATTTGTAGATATATATAACGGTTTCAAAAAAACTTAAATGGAAACTTTAACGAAAAATTTACAGTACAGTGAAATTTTTGAAACATTCGCCTTTTCGAGAAAATATATTTCCAACAAATAGATTTAAAACATATAAATGGAATGTTTTGAATATCAAGAATGAGAAAAAAAAAAGTGTTTTTACGACAAAAAGCTGACAAGGTAATTTTTTTTTACATTGCCTCAAATTCAAGGGACTCTAAAATGTCTTCAGTAGGCCATTCGTGTCGCGCGGACCACTGGTTGAAGACCTCTGTATTATTCCATCAGTCATATTTAACTTCAGCTCTAGTTTGTGTTCAACCTATTTTAATTAAAAGCTCTGTAGCTAATATGTTTTAATATGAACTCAAAACACATTGTGGAAATGTTGATAAGAAATATAATATTTTTACTTTACTCATTATCACTGCCTGATGACATGAAGACTAGGAGCATCATAATGAACTACACTTACGTTCAAAATAAAGAGAATGAGTTAAATTCATGTGACGTCATATTACGTGATAAATACAATCACGTGTTCTAGCCAATCAGTTCATGCGTTTCGCTGTTGCCAAAGTTTGCTTTTTAAAGAAATGTTCTTTTAAATGGTACATATTTGTCAACAAAATAAAAAATTTTTTTTGGTAAACAAAATGCATACACTTTAAAAGTACACGTGTAGTATGAGAATTTAAAAAAAAAAAATTTGAATAACTTTGTGACGGATCTATACACCGCTCTACTAACTTCTTGGGGATTCTTTAAAGGAAATAATTATTTCAACCAATTTTCACCGACGGTAAGAAAAGGTGATTATGCAAATTAAGTTTATTATATAAATTCGGTACTCGCGAGTTTTGAGAGTTAGTGAAGTGAGAATCTAAGATTATTAAAGTGAGAATTGAAGATTTCCAAAGGGAGGATCGCTCGGATGCGAGGTGATCACACAAGCCAACCTTTAGTGTTCAAGGCCTCAGCTGTAGGATTTTTGAATTACAAGAGTTCAGGTATTGTGCTCATTATTTAAATAGAAGTTAGAGAGTAAATTGTTAGTGCGCGTCTGAGTTAAAAACGAGCTTGTATAAGTTATCGTAGAAATTAGTTGAATGTCTGTAAATATTATCCCCATGCTAACTGGTCTCACCTTCGCACTCTAGTGATTGATCAAAACTATCTTAATTGGATTATTATTGTGTCTGTGTTGAATATTGCGACAATAAAACAATTTTAGTGGATCATGTCATCTGATTAATTAGTTCCTCCCACACTTCTAGCCGGGTCCGAGAGTAGACAAGGGGGGTTAGAGGGAAGTAGGAATAGTCCCTCATTACAACTTTTGGAGGAATTTTAATACTTGAACATCTTTACCTAACTTACTTACTGAAGTTGTATCTAAATTTTACAAGTAGAACAACAAGTGCAAGTCCAATGTCAGTTTGTTTTGATTTCAATGGAGAACACGTGACTGTATTTATCATGTGACCATCATGAACTTAGCCCATTTTCTCTTCTGGTTAATCATCTGAAGAAGTACTGGGAGATTTTTATCTTTCGTTTTGTACGTTTCAAGAAATTCAATTAAATAGGTAAATTTTCATTTTGAACACTAATGCATTAAAAATTTTTGGTATTTTGAAGCAATATCTTCTACATACAGAGGGAAAAAAACCAACATAAAACTTAACTTATAATGCAACATAATAAAAGGTGTAAAAGATGCTTTTTAGAAAAGATTATAACCTTCTGAAAAGCATCTTTTATACTATTTATTAATTGTAGAGTTATTTTTTTTTTCATATTTCAATAGCTCGTCAGAGTCTTATTCGCTAGTCTTAGATTGGATGAGTCAATGCATTTGCTGAATACAAGTTTCTTATTGCAAGAGGACATATAAATGATCAGAATTGTATTTCATGCTGTTTTATTTAATGCACTCATCAAATGGCATAGTTTGCAAAATAATAAGTTATTAGAAAAATTTATTTTTGGATATAATTTTGCAGAAATGGTTGGTAGTAATAATCCCTAAAGTCTATTTTTCTATAATGTTGTCCATAATTTATTTACTCTGTTCCCGTTCAAGCATGTGAGGCATTGCTCCAGTTTCTTGCATTTGATTAATGGAATATTGTAAACCTTTCCTTCAATGATTTCTTGAATGTCTTTCTTGGTTAGAGCTAAGCGTTCAATTTTAACAAAAGCCATTATTTATACTTCTTCAACTGTCTTTCAACATTATTCTGAAGAATTAAGCTACATAATTTACTTTGAGTTTTAAATATTCAAGAAAATGGGATGATATAACACTAGAAAATGTAAGTATGTAAATGGATTGAAGCACAATTACGGCAGAAACAACTCTACGAATCAATATAATATTGGACGATATCCAGGTTTACTTTAACCTCTTAAGTGGGTTAAAGTAAGTCCCTTAAAACCATAAAAAAAGGCTGGACGAAAAGCATTTCAGTACCATTAACAAACTCCATCGTCTTTTCAAAATACTAGCACTAAATAAAACACCATAAGAATTAAAAATAAGCTCAAGTTAAAGAAAGAAAGAAAATATCAGTGCCCATACAGTGTACGAGCAAACCAGTTGCGGTCAACTTTCGGTAGCCCGTACGTTGTACTGGCAAACCGCTTAAGGGGTTAAAATGATATATTTACATTAGACATATAAGAATCAGCAATTAACCACTGTAAGAATTAAAAGTAAGTTCAAATTGATTTCACAGCCGGGAGACCACTTTCGGGCCACTTGTAGAGATCGAGCCACCTTCGCTTGAGACTGGCCAGCCTTAAGCTTGCCAGTAGCTCTCCATCTAAAGGAATAATTTAAACGTTTACGAGAAGTTATCCTTACTGCTAACAGGCTAACTTATTTGTTTCAATGCAATATTCGCAAAACTGCAGCAAAAACTCTCATATACTTAAACGGTCTCTATCTAGTAATTCTACAAAAACTAACGCTAAACAACATATTTTCCTAAACTGAAGGTTGATATGGTGTACTACCCGTCCTTCAAAATATATAAAATACAAATTCTTAAAGTTTTTCTTTCGGCAATTTAAAATTATGACGAAAAACATGTTTGTGACCTGAAATTAATTATTCAAGAAGAATATAACATGAATAAGCAGATTATTTGAAATATTAAATGATCGGAATGATTAATCTATCAAAATACTTATTAGGAATTATTAGTAAAATTGAAAATAATTTTATTGTAAGAATACACACACACATCGAGATTTCAAGATAAAAATCTTTATAAGGAAGGGAATAAAATATCTATTGTACTATATATTACCAAAAAAAGGGTTTTAAAAGATACCTATTGCATGGTTTTAATTGCCCATTTCTTAAAAGTATTAAAAATTAATAAAATGTTACTATTTTACATTCACTATCCCCGTAATAATAAATCATGAAGCTTTCTATTCTTTTCTCTAAAAAAATTGCAAACAAGAAATGTTTGGGGGTGAAGTAATAGCTCATAATTCATTTTCTTACGTCATTGCTTTTCATGAACTAGCTGGGTCGACTTTCTGAGTGCAAGAAGGCATAGGATTCCTTATTCCTGATCTCGAAAAAGTCAGGCGTTTGACCGAGAATGATGGATCGTTCTATCGATCGTTTTGTTCCTAAGAGTTGTTTGTGTGGTTTTTGAAGCTGGGAACAAAGCGAAATGTCTTTCGTTTGTTAGAAGAGGATGAGTTTCGCAGTCATAATGGCTATTGGCTTTCTTATACTTGAGAATAATTTTATGTGTAGCAAACTTTTATTTAAAAATCGAATAAGTTTCAAAACAAATTGATAAAGTGTACCTTTGAAATATGGTTTTGTTAAATTCTTGAATTAATTATTCCCTTAAAAATATTAAATATCTGAGGATCTCTTCTTCTCTACTTCTTAGTTGAAATAATTTTAAATTTAAAACGAGGTTATGGAAGGTTATTGAAATCAATGTTAAAGAAATCTGTGTACACTAGAAATTTAATTATCTAAAAAAATTGAAGATGTTTTAAATGAAAATAAAGAAAAACAATAAGTTTTTAGAGAAAATAAACCGATAACAATATAAGACACGAAATATATAATTAATAATTAAATACTTACTTGTAAAAACATATGTGGAGATATTATAGGGGTTTTTGATGTAGAAGTAACCTAATTCCTTTGAAAGTCCACCAAGTCAGAAGGATCAGCAACAATATATCTAATATACTGATTACTTTATCATAATTCCATATTCGAATCTCACTAAATTAAAAGTTGCAAATCAGCAGACGATTTGAGTTGAGCTACCTCAGAGAGGTTGCAATCAGATAGATGTTAATTTATATTTAGCTGGCTCAAGTTCATGATGGTTGAATGCGATTTTACAAGTGCCGCTACATGTAAGTAAAAAATACGAAATGTGCAGTGAATTTTTAGAAGTAATATAGAACTTCAAATTGTATTTAAAGGGGAGAGGGAGAGAGAGAGAGGGAGAGAGAGAGATGTATTATATATTGGGGGAGGGAACTACGTTATTATAGGAGAACATGTTTTCTAGAGTTGAAAGACTATTCATTGAAAGGCAAATTTAAAGTCAAACTAACGAACGGTATAATAGGATTGTACACATAAACAAATACTTGTAAATGCATTCTACATAATTATCTTGTGGTATCTCCTGTTATTAAGTTCTTATGCCTTAACATCGCCAAATAATTCTGACTCAAGCCTTCTCCAAATATTTGTGAGACGGCTATACTAATTGAAAATAAAAATGAGATTTGGTGAAATCACTCTTTTTTTTTTAAACAAAATAGTTATAAATGCTAACATAGCTCTGACTAAAAATGAACACTGAAATTTTATCAACATTCAAAATGTAGTTGTACTTTGATTTATTTTGTGTATCTACTCGTATTTAGTCTATTAAAAGCTTGTAAAACTGATTCTACCTTGTGAGTTACTTGGATTTTTGAACGTCTCATAATACTTTTATCATCTTCTATTTGATTTTATCTCTTAAATAAATTAATAAAAAAAAATCAGAAAAAAGTTTATTGTGCCATCTAAATGCAGTTTCATGTTGCAATACTTTTTTGGGGTCTTTGAATGTAATTTTATTCTTATTTTCATTTAAAATACATAAAAGAAAGATCAAAGTAAGGAATTCGTAAGAGAACTATTATTCTGTGTTTACTTATTTAGAACTACAAAACATTATCTAGTAGAGATTAGTAAATTTTTTAGTCTGAAATATATATACACGTAACAACAAAGACCTTTTTCTATGTATAGTATTTCTCTTGATACAGTATATAAATAAACATTTTCCTGGTCATAAATATAGGCTCCTTAAAGCAATTTTTCCTGCAAGAGCTTTTATTCACGCTTTTTAATGGGGTTTTTAAAGCCAAACACAATATGAAAAAAAATTTTTGGTTAACTTCTTTTTGAAATATTTATACGCATAAAAACCTTTGAAAAAACTTAGAAATGAATTCTGTGAAGAAACCATTAATAAGAATTATAAACGATACTTTAAAATTTTGCATTGAATTTTAATAGCTTTTCTTTAGGTGTAGAATTCTAATTTTAAGTTCACTCTTCTTAAGAGGGTAATGTATAAAGATTACATAATTCAATTGTGGTTTTAGAAGTATCTTTTTATGATACTTTGAGATTATGTTTCAACAATATGTTTTTTAAGGTATTAAATGTAGAAATGTACAATAAATTTTAAAAGCTTAGAAATCATCTAACTTAATATTATTTTATAATGAATTTACTTGAACACAGAGGCTGTATTTTACGATTTACATTTATGAGGAACAAGTTCCGTGTAATTATTTTGTGATGACTTAACCTTTGTAATATTTATTTCAGTTCTTTTAAAGCTTTTAAACAGTTTCTGTTTGTTTTTAAAACTTTTATTAACACTAACTTAAATTCCAAAGTTTAAAAAAAAATTCTACTAAAAATGATTTATAATTTGTGTATGAAATATTTATACCGAGTATATATCTTAGAGTCGGAAAATAATATTGGATTCGTTGAGATAGTAGATTTAGTGGCATTTCTTTAACCAACGTTGGCCTTTTTTGCAATTATTGTTTTTCTGCAAGTTTAAATATAATTAAGAGTTTAAACAGAACTTTTCATATAATTAAATTTGAATTACTGTATTTTTGTTTTGAATATATCGAGTGATCCAAATTACTCAACTGCTTAGTTAAAATCCAAATATGCCATGTAGTAAACTGTAAGCAATCTTATGTATATTTATTATAGAAAATGTAATAATAACTACGCAAAATGAATAAGCCATGAATGCTTCATCAAGAAATGGCATTAATAGGTAAATAATTAAATTTACGATAAAATGTGACCAAAAAGTAGCCCTCTTGACAGAAAATTAAATAGTCAACATATATTTTATACAACAGTTTATTGATTTCTCATTTACATACTAAATATTTATATATTACGATATTATTATGCTATTGTTCATGTATTTTTACTCTTATGGACGAAACAGACATTTAAAAATGTTTTAATCCTTATAAAGCAAAAAAAGATAGCTGGAGAGGTACATTAAAAACCATAGGTACACACGATTAAAGGTTAATTCTGAAAACTACGATTGAGAAAAAAATCCCCATTATTCACATATTTGTGAATTCAAATCTTGAGTTCATATTTATACAGAAAGCTTTAAAAATAAAACAGCTACTAAGAAAAATGGGTTCGAGCCTATTTAAAAAAATACTTTTTATAAGATACCTATTTTATAATATATACTTATCACGGAAAATATAATCTTACATTAAAACAGCGATAGAAGATGATAATTGTATAATTATCAAAAAAAGAGGAATATTTATTGAACAGTTTAGATTAACGTGGCATAAGTAGAAAATTTCCAAAAATGAAGATTTTTGAGATGAGGACTTTTTGCTTATAAATTTTGCCTGACATGTTTGTTGAAGTATTTCAGAATTATTGCAATGTTTTACATATCTCAAACGCTTTTGGTTTTTAAATTTGCTTACCTTTGTTCTTCATCTGAAATTTAAAAAGAATTGTGTTGCTGTTTTAAGTAAAAAGCTTCTTTTTACTTTTATAACACATGTGCATAGTGACTTAAGAGAAAGTTATTTGAAAACATTTCTCTACTAAAATTTGTGCATTTGTTTGCATAAAAGATCTATAAGAAAATCAAGGCCTTTATGCCAGTCAGATACAATTTAAAATTTTGATTGAAAAATGGTGTCACATGCCTACATTTGATGCCAAAATTGATCAATATCGTGCGTGATGGATCAACTTATTTATCAAAATGTTAAAAAGCATGCTTCCCGATTCCAGAAAAATAAAAGTTTTATCATCAACTCTCTTTGAGATTAGATTAAATTATGATCATACGAATAAATTCGTTGTAGTTTTTTCTGAAATTCGATAAGACACAAAATAACAGCTGCATTGAATCGAAATAAAAATATAAGTTAAATTTGCCAATTTTGATATTGCTGTGATCGAATCTGGCTCTATATTTATCATATTATTACAAATCCCAGAGTTAAGTTACTTTAAATTATGTATTCATTATATATATAATATACATATTTGAAGAATTTTCATAATAACGATAAAAGTATACGATTTTCAATAGTTACTTACTAAACATAATTTCTCTTTTTTTTTGGTTGAAATGATTTTGATTATTGTGCAGGTAATAAATTATCTAACAAATAAAAAGTTCTCATACATACAAAGTAAAAGTAACATACTCATTAACATGCAAAATTGGCGCAGATTCAGGAATTATAATGAAAATTACTTTTCAAATATTTTTATTTAAGCTTTACTAATATAATCATTCTCAATCTTTCAGTAAAAAAGTTTATATAAAATTCTCGTTAAATGAAATGTTCTTTCCCTGTTAATAACTTTGTAACATTTTGTTTCATGAAGTGTGCAAAAAAAAAATATTTGATACTTATGTATCGATTTAAAAATGGTGTTAGGTACATTCACAAAGACATTTATTTAATCGGAATCTTTTAAATGTAAAAGAGTTTTTTACCTAAAATTCCAAAGGGTTTTCTTAAATTAAAAAATACATTAAACAAAGTTTCATAAAAATCTAATTAAACACAGGAGGGAAAAAGCTTAATTTACTAAAAATGAAAATAAAAAAGTAGTGTTTTCAATACTTGGGCAGTGGAATTTAATGAAAACTGCGGAGTATCTGAGAAGTAATTACTAAGGAAACGATTAATTACTTTAATTTTAAACATTAAAAAAACCCTTCACTATGAATCTAATTTCTCTCTTCAGAATTAATCGGCGGAATTTAAAATACTCATTAAAGAAGTAAAGAGTTTTAGAAAATGTAAGCTGGAAAACGTGTTATAAATGCATGTTTCTGAGAGTAATGGAAGTTTAAGTTTATATTCCATTATAAAAAACCTATGTTGAGAAGGAGTAATTTCATTTGAATTTTTTGTGTTTTGGAAAAAGGAGTTGGATAATTAGCTTTATTATTTCATCCATTTCCTTCAAATGTTTGTCACACTTATTTTAATTGGCATAATTTTTGTTATTCGTATGAAAAGAATTATTTTTTGAATAATTGGATTGAATTTTTTTAAATTCATCATCTACGTAAATATAAAACGGAGACGCACAGACTTGTTGAAATTAGCACCTTTGAGACATTCAAGAGGTTCACTAGAAAATAGAAAAGCTGTATATTTTTTACTTTTTTTTGAAACTACTTACTTGTATCAAATTATATACTATATATTACTTACGGTAAGAAGAAATAACAAGAAATAAGTAAGAAATTGAATTTGGTTTTTGGTATGGATTTGGTGTAATATATGATTGAATTTTTTCAATAGATAACGTTAATAAACAATCAATCAATCTAATACATATGCGTTAGTAAATGAAGATGAAAAAACAAAAATAAAATAGTGTAAAATGTTTAATTTTAGTAAGGCGAAGTATAACATGTAAATGATTACTATTTTATCGATTATTATCTACGGCTTTCTTGGGGAAAAATAGAGATAATAGAAATGTGTTCTATTTTTTAGGGAAGAATTCTATAGAAATGCTGTGAACTGTTAGATAAGTGCAAAAGTTCTCACACTTTTTTGACAGTGAAAAAGTGGAAATGTATATATCTAATAATATATATATTCATCTTTGCTATCAATAACCTCTTGCCATCTTTCTTACGGTACATGAATCTCACGTCCGTACAAGTTCTGAGGTTCAGAGCGAAAAGAAATATCCTAGATGACAGTTTTCACACCATTAAGATCATTAAGGACTTTTCGGCTGAAAGAGTTGGTCAACGCACCAAACAGGTAATAGTCGGTAGGCGATAACTCAGGAGAATAAGGAGAGGGGAATAAAACCTCCCAACCATCCCTTTTACTTGTAATTTTTTTTTTGACGAATGATGATAGCAGTATGCGGTAGCGTGTTAACGTATTAGAGAATGACACCTTGTCGACTGAGCCAACTGATGACTCTGGGGCCTCTTTGCAACCAATGAAGTTCTTATTCTGATTAACTGAAGACTCTTGAAGAGATCGCATTCAATTCACAACCCAAAGTAACTTAGCACCTATGCATGAATGCTTTCGGAAACTGTATATAATAATTAAATACAAAAATAAGTATACTTAACATAATTAAAAGCCACACATCAAGAAATTTATATAATTTAATTGTTTTCTACACAAGCTTAGATAATATTTAAATAGATATATCATTATTTTCAGAATTATTTATAATTTAGTGTAAACTCTTTATGAAGTTTTTCCATGATCAAGTTTTTCTTTAAAAAAAAATTCTGAATAAAGAGTGACTCAAATATACAATTTTTATATATAAATTTATTTCTCATCGCATTACCTTATTTAAGGTTTGGTAAATAAGACTCGAAGATCGTGTATCTTCTTTCCGTTTCCTCATGAAGCTTATATTTTTGATTAACATAGGTAACGTGCCCAAGGGATATCTTAACGATTTTTCTCTGTTTTCGATCTTTCTATCTTTCTATCTCTAATTTTTTTCATTTTTCTAATATGAATAGAATCTGCTTAAATCACTACATTTTTTTCTTTCTCTTTTTGATGTAAATTAATAAATGGCCAGATAAAAACTGCGCAAGTAAAATCAATCAGTAGTGAATTATGAAATCTTTGTTTTTCGGATATAAATATAAAATAATATGACCCAGAGCTTTTTTCTGCAGTTTGTTGAAACACATCTAGAATCATTCAAATGATTAACAAATGATTAATGCATTACTTCAAACACTCACAGAGTTGAACAAAATACCATGAAATAGGGTCGCAATATTAACATATTGCACAACTAGCGAAAAATCATGCTGGTATACAAATAAACTAAATTTTGTGTGATTGAGCATGCGCAACTAACCATCACAGGCGGTGCAATCCTGAAGTACCATTATTGATATCGTATTGTACACACCGGCATGCAAGACATTGACTGATGCAATATGGAAGTCGAATAATGCTGTTTAGACCCTTGATACGATGTTTGATCATTTGCTAGAGACTCCGTTAAATATGTCATCATTGGAATGAAAAGCGCAGGTTGGTCGTCACTGGAATCGTCCTGACAATACTATCAAATAAAGCTAGTAACAATGGAGATGTTGAAGAAATAAGAGGCGAGGTGAACCTATTGAAAAAGGACCAAATAAAAATCATTCTCAGGGCACGTACAACTTTAATGACTACTCAGTCTTCCATTCATGAAGTAGGGGAGGCGCAAATGAGTGTGAAAACCATTGAGAGATGACTCCAAGAAGGGAATATCAGATTGAAATTAGAAGAGACAGCAAGCATTGGACAGTCTGCCCAAATCAATATCAAGCATTCGCTTGGATTAATGTTACATCGTATTGCTCATTGAATTACAGCACGTGGTAGTGTAACACACTAATGAAGAAGATTTGTCTAATGTATATAATTGCTTAACAAATTATTTTGCTGCTCAAGTTTTGAATCACTTGTATCTTTCATATGAATCGTTATGTTTATCCAATGCCTTTTTCTTGATGCCCTATTATCATTGATAGTGAAGATATTTTATTTTAATAATTTATGTAATGGAATAATGTAAAACAAAGGAATTCAAATGGATTTCGTTGTTTTTTAAAATATGTTGAATCTACCACAAGAACATTCAATTTACAGAATGTTTATTACCATTACATTATTCCGTTGTTCTTCTAAACAATCTATTTGAAAGAAAAGAAATTCTTAGAATCACAATTCTTGAGAAACGATATATTTTTAATGGAAATAAATTAAATTTCTTTCATTTTTGATCGATTTAAATTGCATTTTTTACACAACAACATCTTTTACACCCCAAAATATAAATAAATATTTAACAAAAATTCCTCTTATGTCAGCTGAATCCATTGCCATTTTTCTGTAACCTTTTTTCAGACAAAAATGGTGAATCATTGAGCAGATGCACATAAAAGAAGGCGGAAAAACCATAAAGATATTTTTCAAAGCAAATTATAGCAATTTATGGCTTTCCTCTCAACAAAAGAAAATGGTGCAATATTTCATTTCAACGATCTTGCTAAAATAAAAGACGGCGAGAAGAATCAAAAGAAACGAAACCACATAAGAGAAAGGTGATAAAATGAATTGTTTTATTGATTTGAAATTCTATTTTTTGTCTTTAATAAATCCGTCGCTAACATTAATAAACCTGTAAATTATCAGCATAAATTATAAGGGCAGTTAAGATGGAACTACATCTTTTATCAAACTATTTTAATACAGTTACTGTGTGTGGAAGAAATATAATTAAGTGACTACATTGAACATAATTAAATTTTTAATTATTTATACTAGAAAGAGGGATTAATAAATTGTTTATTAACGTTTCACTTCAAAGAAATACCAGATATATTATCGACAGACTTCATAATTTTGAATCACGGACAAGTAACGAGGATGTCTCTTGAAGCTGGCACACATTTTTCAAACTTTCGGTTTCACATCATGCTAATAGGAACGATTTTGAGTCATGATACACTTAATGTGCATTAGCCTTTTTTCAGTAGCACCAGGATTCTGCAGAAACAATTCTGGCCACGAGTTTGTGACCATGGTCACTTGGCCACCATAGTTACCTGAAAAGGGAGAACCTACAAATTAAAAAACAAACTTTTGCCTTTTGAGACAATGTATGCATTTTTTGCTTCTTACTATTATATTTGCCGTTTTATTTGTCAACTGAGTAATATTACCTCACTATCATTTATTATTAAAAATTAAATGTTGTAAATGTTTTGATATAGTTTGCACATGCGAGACCATTTAAGCCTTATTTGTGCTTAGGTTCTTGTTTATAGTGAACTAGCCGTTACCCACCCTCTTCGCTAAATACTCTATGACGTTGTACGAATATATAAACTAAATTCAGTTACGCAATAGCCCATGAGAACCAAGATCTACTGCGCCCATCTCAGTTTTCATGACCTTGGGCAGTGAGATGCATGAGCAGATGTTCCGGTCAGGGGGTCAACCAAACGCGAAAACTCTCAGGACTTAGTGCCCAAGCAAGGTAGGTACTCAAGTATCGCCCCACTGAAGGGATGGAAGGTTGATTCGACCTTGCCCAGTCCGGGGTTTGAACCCCTGACCTGTGGCGCATAAGCGCGAAATTCTACCACTCAGCTATTGGGCTTTGCATGAATATATAATGTTTAAAAATATGCAAATTATTGTTATCTAAGATGTGGCTTTAAGAGTGCTATTGCAATGAAAAACATTCGTATAACTCTCACCTCTTAAATTAAAAAGGATAGAATTTCTAAATAATAATTTTTAAAATTGAAGTAAAATTATCTTTTGCGATCTCTTAACCACTTGTCCCATAGTGGATTTCCACAAAAACCATTTTTAGTAGATTTCTACTCATGCTTACCAAATTTCAAATCTATATCTAATGGCTCAAAAACGGAATTTTTTTTTATCAATATGCCCGTAACTCCCCTTCCCCTTTGAGAGTCTATTACCGGTAGACAGATTATTAATGGATTTCAATTCAACAAAACCTTTTATTGGAGCGGATATCCACCCCATGAAAGGATCATTGTCAAATTTCAAGGCTTTAGGTCTAATAGTTCAAAAACAGGAATATTTACCTATAACGCCTCTTAAGCCCTCGCAACGCCCTTTGAAATTCAATTTTCACAAAATTTCTTCTGCAGAGAATATCTACTCCATTAAAGAAACGTGCCTACCATATCTAAAGTCTGTGGGTCTAATAGTTTCGGAGACATCATGATGAATGCGAGAGTGAGTCACTTTCTCTTTGATAGATGAACGTGAATACACACCACACCACTAATGTTCAAATCTAATAATAAATAAGATTCAAAAATTTGAAATGTATCCTACATGAGAGTTAAATAATTGATGCCATTAAATTTGAAAGACACAACTGATGCAAAGCTCAAGTTCGCTTTATTGAAGGATTTCTTGATTAAAAATTTATTAGTCTGGAAATATATTTATTCTCTGTAATATTAATAACTAAACTAATGCTACCTGGCTGTTGGAAAATGTTTCCATCCTTCAACATTACTAATTAAATTATTAACAATGTACTTGTATGTGAAGTACTTATTCTGTTGTAAAAGTAAATTTAAATCTTATTCAGTGAAGAATAACGCTAATTTGACTGCTTGGCAGTGGATTGATAGCTTCAGAGTCGTGTATAAATTTCCTAAGCCCGACGGGGAAAATAATGGAGCTGGTTCCTGTTAAATCTAGTTGAATTTTAGAGTACTTCGCGTTATTAAAATAACCTGGAAAATGGATTATAGTTTGGAGTTTGTGTTACATGGCTCTAAATTATAAACACATCTCAAATATTTTGTAACATACTCAACCTTCTCTCGGACCCGGTTAGAGGTGTGGGAAGAAGTGAAGGACGACAAGCCATAATACTTTTTAACTTTTCATTCAGCACACTAATTATCAACAGACACAACTCAAGTAATCAATTAGGATGAGATGTTCCAATAAAGAAAAGAGGTAATTTTACTACGAGAGGCGCGAGTTCTGAGAAGATTCCTGTTAAATTGATCCTCCTTTTTTTGGATCAATCCACTACTCTTATATTTGATTTACGATTTAGCTATGGTGACCAATCGTCACCTAAATACCTTCATCTATTTATTACTGAAACGCGCTATGGATCTATAGTAGTACCTGATCGGTAGCTACCTTTTCTTATCGTCAACTTCTCTATATTTCAATTTCTAGGTAACTCTGTCTAACCATCTCTTCATCTCTTCTTCTCTCGACTAGCTAGAAAACATATTCTATATACAACCAACGTAATCTGTATATATCACGGTTTCTTCTTCTATAAGGGTTCGTTGTGATTGCTATTCCAAAGATTTCCAAATAGGATTAGTTGAAGGACGCGTATAGATCCGTCACAATCTCTCATCTATATATTCATTTGTCAGCAAAAATTGCTCAAATCTAAATTACAGAAATATAATGTTTAGTATACTTTTGTTACATATTTTAAAGAAGAAAAATGAGATTTTTAAATATTTTGAAAAGTTATAACAAATTATGGATGAGTACATGATATTTGCAAATGTAAATAATGATTTCAAAAATATTTTCCCCCCAAAAATTCTAGAAAATTTATAGAAGTTATGAAAATACAAAGGGATAAAGATTTAACTTTCGTGTGTTTTAATAATCTTTATAATAATATTTTTCTAATTAATTCCCTCTCCTAATAAATTTTGCAAAAATTTTATCGCGTGTAATGCAAACGTAAGTCTCAACGCCTTTAATCTCATTATACGGACGCTAAATTTTTCAATATTTAATGCGAGAGAGAGGATAAAAATGTAACTCAATAGTGAACAAGAAAATGTGTTTTGGGACACAAAATTGATGAAGCGTCAGGCCAGTGGTGAGAAAGATATAATACTCAAAACTTCCCCGGGTATACTTTACTCTACAAATTATTTGTTTCCTTTTGGTAAGGTTCGAGTGAAATATTTGAAGATTAGAATTCGAGTGATTTTTCGGGTACACGGAAACCTCTAAGTATTTATAGATTGCCTTTGGGCTCCACATTGAACGGGGATTTTTATTTGCTTGGGAGACCTTTATTCTCACTTCCAGTTTAGACTATCATTTAAGTTACACCCAGCCTTTACATATTAATTCTAATAAAGTAAAATGACTTATTAGAACATATCAGCTCAAATGAATGAAGAAATAAGTAGAATTTTGTTGTTCAAGATTCAAGAAATCTTAAGTCATAAAAGTGATAAAACAATCCTAAAATTATAACCAGTACATTAAGTAGTAAGGATGAACTGTGACACAAAATCAGCTTTATGACTTCAATTTCACCTTTTAATTCCACATTTAATGAAAGTATGAAAATATGAATGAGGATATATATGTATGATACATGATTATTATTATTTCAATATTAGAATGAACTAAATAACTATAAATTCATAAGCCATTCATATCACAGTGCTTTGAAGTTGTATATAAATCACTGAATTTGGCAATAAATTGTTTTTTGTTCCTTGATTCGAGCAGTGATCCGAGCAGTTTCGAATGCTTTTTTGCAAAGGAAATCTTTCCTAAGTAATAATCGATTTATAAGATATATATGCATTGTAATCCACTTACATTTATTGTGTTGGCTTATCTCAAAACTGGTCTGAGCTCACGAAACCTACGCTGCTTATACATTCTCTAGAATAGATCTTTAACATCCAAATGTAGATATCTATCTCATCTACATAGTTTTGACACACACACACACACACACACACACACACACACACACACACACACACACACACCACACACACACACACACACACACACACACACACAACACACACACACACACACACACACACACACACACACACACACACACACACACACACACACACACACACACACACAACTTTATATAGGATATATTATTTCACTACAGCTTAGCCTGCATGTCTGTAACTATATCAACGAGAATTAACTAATCTTTTTTGCATTTTTAAAAGTTTTTTTCCCTTTTTGCATTTGTTACATTAAGGTACTCCAATTCCACTTGCAAAACTTCCCAGAAAAATATTCATTATAGTTAAAATCAATTTTTTTAAAAGGTCTAATTATGACTCATTAAATAAGAGATTTAATTTATTTTCAAATAAACATTACATTAATAGTAAAACAGGATATTGATGACAACTTTCGAGATTTTATCTGAAGTGAGTTAGTGTTTATCAACATCGATATAAGGCAACACGAGAGATATTGGCGACGGACTTCATAATTTTGAACCTTGGTCAAGTAATGAGGATGATACCTGTGAGCTGGCTCCCTTTTCTATACCACACCACGACAAAGGGAGGACTTTAAGTCTACGCATATTTAATATGCGTCAACTCCTTTACACGGCAGACCTTCAGGGTCACTAGGACTTACGATACGCCGACCACGAGTTCGTGACCACAACCGCGGAATTTTTTGTCAAAGAAAGTTAACAAGGTTGATGGTGGATCAAGGTTTACATTCTACAATTTTACATTACGTGACGTTAGAATATTTTTTTTTCCTATTTTTGCATCAACTTCGAAAACTAACGCTAAATGTATAATATTTTTACAACAGCTGCGTCATTGAATATTTAATTTAATATTAATCTTGCAATTTTTTATAATTTAAAGCATCAAGTGTAATATTTTATACCCCGTATGCACTTTAGATCATACGTATTACAGGTTTAATAAGGCGTACTGATCACTTATAAAATATATGCATGTTTGTAACAAGAAGAAAAAGGTAAAATTAAATATACTAGAACAAGTTCATCTATTTAAGTGTTGTTTTTGAGGAGGGTTATCAAAAAATATATTGCTTAAAGTTATAGTTGCTAATTACTTCAATTAACGTTAAGGCAAGAGGGATATAATAGCATCTTCTCTTCAGTTCATTTCTTTTTCTTTTTAAATAAAAATTACATTAAGGAAATCGATTATAATTGAACCAGGCGGAGCATAAAGTACCAGTCATAAAGCAATTATAGGAACCTAATTTAGCGAGTGAGAAAATTTTTCTGGTTGCCATGGTTACAAAAAGTGATTTGAACTTTTCATAGGATTAATAGCATATTTTTAAATTGAAGCCCGCATCCCTTTTTTCGTGTGATAAGCTTATTTCAAAAGTTAATTCCAATAATGGGAAACTAAAAGTTTGTTGAATGATTAAAGTATTTTACTGTTGATTACTGGGTATCGATAAAATGCGTTGAAAATACAAATTTGTTTTAAGTACTTTTATCAGAAAATAAGATAAACTCCGGAAGGTTAATAAGGAAAACATAAAATTTTCATTATTATTTTTGGAATAGTTACTCGATAATGTATTACTTTATAGTGACAAAAAGTACAGTTTTCGTTAAATAGCTGTGTAACTAATTTTATCAAATGAAAAAAGTCTTTCTCGACCTTGATTTGTTTTCTTCTATTATTTCTTTCTCTATTATATACATATTTTCTGATGAAGAGGTAAGTTGGGATCCTATAAAGCAAGCTTAATCCGACATCACTGTCCTAAGTCGGTAACAGCTTTAGAAAATATAATAGTTTCCTCATCTTTGACTTTATATATAAAATATATTTTTATTCTAATTACTCAAATTCATATATATATATATATACATTTAATATGAATTTGAATAATTAGAAATTAACATTTTTATAAAATGTATTGAAAGCTAGGGAAATATTTAAAAAGTATCTAGATTTTTCATCTTTTAATAAATTATCAAAAGATAAATCTGAATGTGTTAATCTTTTTTACAACACATTAGAAAATCAAGATTTTTTCTATCTTATTGTGATCTATTAAAAATAGATTTATTGACTTTCATATTTTTATATAAATAAATAATTATAGTTTAATGTCAAAATGATCTTATACCTTAGATAATTAATACCAGATTGAAAAATTCTACTTATTCAACACACATACTAATTTCAAAGTCAATCAACTGAGTGAATAGTTGCTAAATTTTAATTTTGAAGTAGGCCTTCGAAATTTAAACTAATTTTATTGTAAATTTGGTATGCATATTTTTCCGTGTATATTTACTTTATAACTTTCACGGAATTATAAGAAGGTAAAAGCGAATTGATCTCTAAAATCCAATTAAATCCAGTGAACGTTTTGTATCATGAAAAGCAAATTTCGAATAAGTTTTAATCTATTTGATGAAAAGTAAAAGATTCAGCACATGACAATTAAAAGAATATAAATTGTTTCAAAATAAAAAGGCGAATGCTGAAAAAAGGAGAATTTATCAAATACGAGAAGAATCAAAATTACACTTGGCTAATTAAATATAATGTTAATGCGCTAAAAAAATAAAAAAAGAATTTGTGATGGTAAAATTTAAAATGCTAAAAGCAAAATTTGGGCTAGATTGAAATTTTGAAATTAAGGGATTCATCTGCTTAAGGTTAACAATAGCAGATTATATAAGAAAATTAAAAAATTCTATACTATACTATATCAAAAGGCAATGCGATTCTTTTTCTAATTCCACCCACAATTAAAAGCAATAATATGTTAAAATGAAAAGAAAGGTAAAAAATAAAATTAAGTTTTACCATTGAAACCATGAAAATCAGAAAATCCTAATTACAAATGAAAATACAGTTCCATCACAAATAAATTCTTAACTATATTAGTTACCAAAAATTCATTACTTTTGAAAATATATTTAGAAAATAAAAGTAGTTTAGTTAGTAGTGACTTTAATGATTATTGAATCTTTGTTATTTGTAATTTAATTATTTTATGACTTTTACCCTAAAAAAGTCCTCAATAGTGATATACGCATTTGTAGATATAATTTTTCTATAAATTTTGTAATTGTAATTCTTTTTTCTTGTTCTTGATTGAAACTAACCAATGTGTACCAACCTCAATTATACAGCTGTTCACACTCATTACTCAAATTATTAAACTGAAGTTTACATGTATTATGTATGTCTATAATTTGCCGTTTGGTTCAAAGTTTTTTTTAATTATTCAGGATGTAAATTTTCAACTAATCTCTTCTTTAAAAATTTCTGTCTGTCTCACACTTTCTTCGTTTATTCTTATTTTCACAAAATTTGTTCGTAGCGCTTCTCTTGAAATAAAAACAACTTACTAACTATACCTTATGTATATATAAATTTATTACAGCATTACGATTTTTTTTTGTTATGAACAGAGAGATAAAAATAAAGAATAAAAGTTCCAGCGATGAACAAGTTTTAATTGATTGGTTTGTTGTTGTCTTGTCATGGATAATAATTAAATAGGACTGTAGACAGCATTGGAAATCGGGATACAGTTTTCTTCGTGTAATTCCTCACAGGGCTTGTTGCTAATGTGCCAAAATTTTGCCGGAATAGTAGGATGGGGAAAAAATGCTCTGTGCTGATCTCCATGTCGTGACAGTGTTTTCAGAAAGATTACTTTCTTGCCCAATTCTTTTGAGTTTCCATGCCCCCAAAGGGTCCTGTTCTAAGCCTTGTTTATGTGCTTACAAGGCTTCTATTTGCATTAATTTCAGGAATTTACAAGATTTAATTGAAATATGAATTTTAAAAGGAGATTAAATTACGAAGGACTTTAAAAAGTAAAATTTGAGTATCATAAAGATGCACCTAATTAGGTGACAAAAATCAGGAAGAGTGTTGCAAAAATTTCAACAATAAGATATAAATATAAGATCCTAGAAATATTTAATAAATCTTAATTTATACATTGGGGCAAAAGATTCAATGGTTTTAACTAAAGAGTTATTTTGCAAGAAACAGTCTATGATAAAAAAACAATATTTTTTTTGACGCAAGGGCTTCTTCATACGTTATTTAAATTGACAAGACAATTGGATTCCACTCAAGGCTTTCTAG
The DNA here is from genome assembly GCA_019973975.1 of Trichonephila clavata. Taxonomy (NCBI): domain Eukaryota; kingdom Metazoa; phylum Arthropoda; class Arachnida; order Araneae; family Nephilidae; genus Trichonephila; species Trichonephila clavata. Next base: position 98,434 of record BMAO01029476.1, on the reverse strand, counting down.
TGAAGATTTTTCATGATGACGTGGAGCTCATTATTATTTTGAAAAAAAAAAAAAGTAGGGGAAATTAAAGAATTTTTAAAAAAAATTCTCTTTTATTTGACATTTAGAAAACAAAAGATAAAAGAAACAGATTTGCTTAAATGACACCAATCAGGATTAGATTTCAGTAAAAGAAAATTAATTCTTAATTAATTACGTTTAGTATTTATCGTCCCTTATTTTATAGACTCGTTTCTTAATTGTTTCTTTGGGATATCAGATGCGTTGAAAATTTTATTCTTTTATCATAAGATATTATTTGATTGTTTTCCCCTTTTTTTGAAATGTCGAGATTTTTAAGTGTTAGTTACTTTAGAGCATATTAAATAAGAAAACACACACAAACATATGTTCCTTACCAACCATATAAGGGGAATAATTGTACTAGTTATTTCATTATTGATGCAATTGAGAGATATTGTTTATGCCACATGTATGGCAGATTTCTTGTATGTATTTTGATGTTTTTCTATTAAAAAATTTTAAAGCTTTTTATTATTTAAGATTTTTACTAAGAAAAAAAATCAAATGCAAAAATTTCGAATCTGGAGAAACAATTGAAAATTTCTTTTTAAACGTTTCTTTCCTTATTGTATGGCAATGCTAATAGTTCTTTATAATTAGTATTTTAATTCGTTCTATAACAGGACATAATTTTTCTTTTGTATAGTATAAGTTTTATAATTTGTATAATATTCTTTCCTTTATTATTTACTTTTATCAATTATTTTGAATAAAAAACCAAGATTCTAAATAGCAGTGGTTTTTTTATTTTTAAGAAATAAATAACTTAAAATCATGAATGTGCTTCATGTGGATTTGTATTTACACTTTTTAGATATATTTTTACTTTCGATACATAAAAGATTCAGTACTTACAAGCAAAATTCATTTTTATTGAAGTCAAATTCAATATTTATAGAATCATTTTTAAAAGCATATTGAACCTTCTACATACCAAAATTATCAATAGTACAAACCTTAAGAAATTTGAAAATAATTTAAAATTTTGGAACGTATTACTTTATTACTTACGAATAATTAACCCCACAATAATAGATTTTATCAAAATAATATCAGTAACATTTTTTAAATGAGTTCTGGAAAAAATGGACCCCGTGGGAGAATTTCTGGTCATACTACAGCGATGACAATTTTTTTTGTGAAAGTGAAATATCCCTTAAACTTTTTATAAGATTGAGTTAATCTAAATCTTCACTTTATTTTCTGAAGTTTTTTATTTTTCAACAGAGAATGATTAAAATCGTTTGTTGAAAAATTGAAATTGAGTGTATTCTTTGAAATATATTTCTTATTGCTAATTCTTACAATAGATGGCATTCGGTAATTTAGGTGCAAAAGTAAATAAAAATGATTTGCAAAAGATTTAATTTAATTTGTAAAGAGGTGAATTTTTTTTCTTAATTTTAAGTTTAATTTGTAAAAGACTGGAAATTTTTTTGAGAATTGTGAATTTAATTAGCAGAACCATAAATTTCCTAGACGCATTTAAATATTTATTGAATATAACTTATTTGTAAATTTTGTATTAATCTCTCCAAAATTTGAGTGTGGGCTGTCAAAATCTATTTTATGTGTTTACCAATATTTCACCGTATTAAACTAAGATAATTTGTCTACCTTCCTTATCTCCAAGTGAAACAAAATTAAAAGTTAAGATTAGAGAAAAGTACATTACATAAATTACAATTTAATCTTGGATTTACATTAAATTACCATATTGGAGATAGAACTTCTTTGTCAAACTGAGGGAAAAATTTGTGAAATAAAAGGGCGCGAGTGACAAATGAACCCCTTGCATTGAGAACGGAAGAGAAATTGGATGACATTAATAAGAAGTGTCAACAGAACACAATGCTCTCTTGGCTAGTTGACTATGTCCACGACCATTAATAAATAAGCTGTATAGAATAGCTTAGGAGTGAAAGAAATAGACTCGTTCTATTTGGGGGTAAATTGATGGATTGCTGTTTAGAAGAAAACAGGGCCGTAATGATGCAACTGTCATTCAGAAAGAGGCTGAAAGCTTTTCCGAAAAGCTTGTAATGCATAAGTGTTATAAATCAGAATTTCCATGACTTTTTACAACATTCCTATTTAATTCAAGAAAATTAATTAGTTTATGTAAAATATATTATATTTGAAGACCATTTTTATTGATATAACAGGATAAATTTAATTAAAAATGAATAATGAAAGTGAGTGTTAAGAAATATTAAATTACAATTCTTCAGCTTTTGAAAATTGAAGCATTTCTTTCATGCTTAAAAAAAGTTTCAAAGACTATTTTCATAGGATAAAGTACTGATAGACGGAGTGAAAAGTGAACTTAAAATGTAATAGACTATTGTAAGTAACTTAAAAAAACTATGATAATCCTCTGCATTCTAAAGTCTATTGCTCTAAGGCGAAGTTAATTTTCAAGCTTCCCATTTTCTATCATTTAGTTATTTCTCTTAATTATGAGCAAATTCCTTCATCTTTTTTGAATCAGGGAAGCCAATTCTTTCCCTTCAGAATCGACTTCAAAATGTTACATATATTTATTATTATTTTACTGAAAATAAGTGAAGGCAAAATATAATTCCGAAAAGTAAAGCTAGAATATAATTATGTGGTTTGATTAGTAAACTTGTTTTATCTCCGAAATGGCTCCAGGACGAAATTTTAATTTCAGTAACAAAGCTCTCTTTATCCAATTATCTCCAAACATTTCCCCTGTTGTTATCTCATGAGACTGAGAATCATTCATATCTAATTGTTTAATTAAACACTTATACCGCATTATAGCTTAGCAATATTTTATTGATTTGTACATACACTTCTTAATCACAATTAGAGGATGAGGTTGATACTTGACATATGGCATTTCAAATCTCTTATACATTTTCACAAGAACTAAAACTAATGTAACACGGGAGATGTGACAGTTTAACAGCTCGTATGACCAAACATAACAGTTTTGTTTAAAATATTATATTTAATATATAATCTTTTGCTTATAGTGGCTCAAAAATCTTAAATTCAGAATCCAAGGCCCTCAATTTATCAATCGAAACTGGTTCTACAGCATTGAAGTAAGATGTAGCATAACACAAGGCCATCTTATTGAAAAATGTAATTTCCAGGAATTTTTCTTTAAAGATTGGCATATAGAAAATCGGTAACTATCAGGTAAATAACATGAAACAATGGTATCTCTTTCCTGGGCCTTTTTCTTGTATTCTTGAACAAAATTTCGTAGTAAGTGCATAGCAGAATTATTTTCTTGAAACCAAAGACAGCATTTCGTTTACTCAGCACCGTTGTAAGTCTCCATTATCGTAATGCCGATAAAGAATAAATGCCGCTCTTTAAAAGATAGCGTCTTTTATAACTCCTAACACTATTTATGAATAGCTTAGGGTATATTACTACTAGTCTGAATTTAAATGGGTTAATTTCATTTAATATATATTTCGAAAGTTCTTAACTTACGAAATTGCCCAACTAATTTGTAGATACCCTGTATGTATATAATCATTTTAACACACAAACAATATACTTCTGAACTATAATTCTAACTAAGCAATATGAACGTAAATAGCAAAACAGTATAGAGAAAGGTTGTTTTTGGTTTTATTTATGCCAGACCGACAGTAATATCAGGTCAAGGTCCCCGAAATTCAGCGTGGCAAGGGGCTATATATATGCCTATCGTTAGCCGTAGCTTTGAACACCATTCAGGTGTGACAGTGCAATTTGGCTCAGTTCCACCCCAATTTTGAGGGAGAACACTCTGGGGTAATCAGAGGCCCCCACCCCTCTTCCCTTTCCACCAATTTCACGAGAGGACTTTAGACTCGACGGCTATTTCGAATATTCCCCTGCTGCAAAGAGGCATTTTCATTTTCAAACATCCATGCCTTCTCCGGGATTCGAGCCCAGGTTTAACGGCACAGTAGTCAGAGTCACTAACCACTATACTGGATGGGTGGATCAGATCAAAATAAAATATCCAACTAGACATACTTTGAAGTTATTTATTATTATTATTATTTATTTTTTTTGAAAATCAGAAAAACTTATTTATTTTTTGTCAACACAAAAAGGAACGGAAACCTACGAAACAGAAAAAAGTATTCAGTCTACCATAACTAAAATCTTTCTAGAATGGCTATTTTAAGCTTGTTTTGTTTTATTTGCCTTTTAAAGCTGGTTATATTTAACCTCACAGTAAGAAGTTTATTCAAGAAGTTATAAACACACCAGTATCCCTAAAAGCTGTTTAAGTGTCTTTCATAGTTTCATTTTCGCTAACCAGCTTAACTTAGCTTCTCTCAGATAGTTGAGGAGGATTTCAGTGACTTTTAAATGCTTAATTATTAAGCAGAATTTTCCTAGAAAAATTTAAGCAATATATATGTTAAAAATTTGCATGAATATTCACATGTTTAATTTATTTGCCGTAATATAAATCTTGTGAAGTATTTTAACTTCAAAATATAAAATTGTTTACTTTTTGACAAATATGTTCGCTAAATGAAAAACTGACCGAGAACGTTGTGTGTGTTTTTGATCTTATTTAGTTTATATAGATTCTAACAATTCAGAATTCTTTAATTAAGTTTGGTACTTTCTTTTTTTAAACTTTTTTTCCTACTGAAAACAGATAGTTTACTTGTATTTTGAACAACAGTAATAAGTTTTGAGGTGTTAATGCCTAACATATAATTTCAATTAGTTTACTTAATTTCTGTTTTTATTTACATTATAAAGTTCTTTAACTGGAAAAGAAAATCTCCGTAGTACTAATTTTTTTGGTGCTTTTGATTAGTAAAGCTTTCTCACAATAGACCAAGTTTCCCATTTTAAAAAGAAATTTTACTCTACAACTCAAAAATTCAATCTTAATGTTGTTCTATCCTTAATCTAAATATATTTAGTAATACTCTTAAGTATTTGAAATAATTATTTGCATAGTTCATAATTTTTAAATTTAAGCGTTTTATTGATGCAATTTGTTTAGCTGACTGAAATAGTATTTCCAAAGTGAGAAAAGACAGAGTTTTCTTTTTTTGATAAATCTGTAGTTAAACGCATGTAAATTTGAATCATTATTCATTTTAGTATTTCAGGATGGAAGAGTTTAAAATGATGCAATTTAACTGGTACTCTTGTTTTATTGAATATTATGAATGTGACTTTTTCCGAAATGTTTCTTAAAAATCATTGACCTAAATGTTGAAAACTAGAAATCTTAAGATAAAAAAAACTTAATACATACCATTTGATTTTGTTAGTCACTAAAAATACTCCGTTATGATCTAGTTCATAAACAAATATGTTTAACACTATGATCAATGCTTTGGAATCCTGTTTTTGATTAAAGAGATTCAAGACAGTTTCTACTTTGGAACAACTAAGAAGCATATATATAAGTGCATGATGTTGGAGATAGGGATGGAATATTTTAATTTTTTTGCATTTGAAATACATCACCACCAATTTATACACACACATTGTTATTGTATATAGTTCTCTTCAGATAATTTTAGAGAACCAAAATATTAGTTCGGCCTTTCTTACAAAAATTTAGTCCTCATGAAATGTTATTCATTATTTCACTAAATGAATTAAAGATAACAATACTTAACTGCTATAGAAACTTTCGCAATATAAATATATTTTAAAAAGATTAAACAACAAACATATTTCCTCTATTTATAAGAGAGACCCCATCTAAAATAGGCATCAGATGATATACATTTCTACAGCTGATTATTTTCTGTCTTGATTTTTATCTTACTTGTGTCTTAGATAGGATAATTGCGTTTCATACATTCAATGTGGATTATTTTTTCGGTATTTTAAGGTGCGATCAGAGATAATGTAAAAATGATTCCGAAGATATTTCATACTTCTTCATCACATGATTAGACAATATTCAGCTTATTTGAATACAATCTTTTAGAAACTTTCTCTTTTCCCTTGATATCCATTGACGAATTCGAATTAAATAAATGAAAAGAGGAACTCAAACTCTTAATTTTTAGAGAACTAAATATCGGTTGAGTTTTCTGTTAGGCAATAAACAGAAAAACGCTTCAATTTGTCGCCTACTGACCAGTGTTCTTGCTCCAGTGACACAGTCCAGGATGTCAAGCATCCAATATTGGCTTGTAATAAATTCTCTTCCGAAAGACGTACTCTCATGAATTGCCTACAAAAGAACAATATAGCGTGGCCTCCTCCTTTCTCTGCCTTTGTTCAGAGCAAATCTTCTTTTACATCGTTTTGTGCATATACTAATAGCATTTTTTTCTCGTATTGTTTAGATTGCAAATTTAAAATTATTTTATTTTATTATTATTTTTTTGTGTGTTTGCTAACATTTACTGTACGTGTATGTATATGTGTATATTTGAAAGTACGTATATATATATATATGTCTGTGTGTATATTTTTAAGTATTTGTGTGTATGTATGCTTTTTATGCATTTGTATTTTGAAAATCTTATTCTGATCACAATGTGCTTTCAAACCTTCACCGTAGTATAATTTTAATTACTGAACGTCTCCGTTTTTGCATGCGAGCAATCTTGTATTTTGTTCTGTATTTATTGTATTTGCATCCATTCTTGTTTCTTTTTACCTTTTTATTCCCATTTGTACTTGTATCCCTGTACTTAAAACTTCCTACCACTATTGATTGAGTATTGACTTACGTTTGTAAGCCTTGTGTTATACTTGTTGGACCACAAGGAATCTACCTAGAGTCACAAAAAATAAACAGAAAAGTTTTTGAAGGAAACATTCGGATCACTACGTTTTGAATTATATTTAGCTACCAAAACACGAAATTTCATATTACATATTGATAGAATATTTCACTTTTACTTAAAGAATACTAATAAAATATTTCGGAAAAATACTAGGCTAACTTTAGACTTTCGAAAAGTTGTTACACAGAATCGATTACATAGTTTTTTTTTTCAATTTTATACTCCACTTGTGTGCGAGAGATGTTTTTAAGGCTATTAAAGACGATCTGGGCATAAGTCCCGATAGAAAGGCCTTGAGACAAGGGAGGGGAGGAATATATTTTCACAAAACACTTACAAGCGAAACTAGGTCTACATTCATGCGGAAACATAACTTTTTACATAATACAACTGGAAAAAAATGCCAGTATATATCTATTTTTCTATTTAGTTACGATTTCAGTCTTCATAATGCTTAAAATGGTCATTTGGAGCAGACAAATCAAAACATTACATGATTTATCTCGTTCAGAAGTTTTTTAAAATAATTTATTTGCGTATCAAGAATACTGACCTACATTGGTACTTTTTATCGTGATTTTTGGGATTCATGTATTAAATATATTATCAGAAATAAAGAATGGTACGGTTTAGATTATGCTGAAATTATCTTTCTCTATATAAAAAGTTTTTCATGATGATGTAATAAATTTATTTATACACAAGGCATAGTTAAAAAAGGGGTCATAAAAAGTTGAATTTTACTGAAGAGGAGCACCAAGAACGAATTTTGCGGCAAAAAGAATTAATGAAGAAAGTGGATGAAAGACATAAATTTTTAGATTAGCTGAAAATTGTATGAATCCCAAACTAGAACTACATAATGCATGTAAATTACAGTTTTACAATTTGAGTAGTGAGTAAGAACAGTTGTATAATTTATACAATGGGGGTTGGTCTACCGTTAGGCGGACAGCTGCCCCTCACCATTAATGTTTAAAACTATTATTAATTTTCGATCACACTCACACTTTTAATCAAAGAAAATAAATACTTATACATGAAACTTTGAATTTCTAAATGATCATTCCCGGAGCTTTAAAATAATTTTTAAACTTTACACTTTTGGATTATTTTGGAACGTGGTAGATACTTTCTTACACAGTACAAGTTTCGCATTATTTATACTTCTGAAATTCAATATTTGTGTGCCATTTTTTATTCTACATTTATTATTACGTATTTTATTCTTATTTTATCCAAATTCAAAAAGTATATATTAAAGAAATTTAAAAAATTTTTTTACTACGTATTATAATTTTTTTTAAATACATATTTACAAGAACACGAATAAAAAATGCAATGAAGTAGGTTGTTGAAAATATGACATCTAGTATTTATTTTCACAGTCACCAAAATAACATTTATGTGCCTTGAATTTTAAGAATAATGATTTTGATTTCAAACAATATTTATTTTGAAATGTAAATACCATTTTTGAAATAGCAATATTTTGGGAAGAACCTTTTTATTTGTAGAAAGTAAAAGGTGAGAAAGATAAAAGGAAACCTTTCTATTCTTAAAAAATTGTTAAAATTGTTTTAATAATAAATTATATTTTCATGCTTCATTATACTATATTCTACTTTCTCTCTCTCCCTCTCTCTATATATATATATAAAGAGAGAGGGAGAGTAAGAAATTTATTTATAGAAACAAATGGAATATTTATATAATTACAAATTAGTGCTCTATCCGTGTAATCTTGATATTTACAGTGCTGCCTTTATATTATACAGAGTGAAGTTAATGGAAATGTGAGATATATCTCCGTGTAGTGTTTGCTCATCAGAAATTTAATGTCAGGCGCTATTGGAAAGTTATTCACTTCAGGAAAATTTTCTATCCCCTATAATGGCTGCCATATACTGGATCAGCATTGTGATACTTAACCTATGTTAGATACTATAATACTTTTAATAATGTCTTTTATGCAATATATAATTAAAATTTTTTAGATCTGTCTTATTTCAATTAAGTTAAAATACCTTCTTGGATTTAGCAAATATTGGATGATAGCTTTTATCTGATACCCTGTTGGACAAAAATTTGCTAAATGAATCAATGAAAAATTCTTGTTAATGGTTATTTTGTATATTTTACATGCAAAGGAATTAAGATACTAAAAGGCTATCTCAGGATTAAAATGATCGTTATAAGGTTTTGATGATTATTGTAATCGATGACTTTAAACTATGATGAAGTGAGTTAAATACACAGTGATATAGTAATTTTGTTGATTAATCGGGTTTTTATAGAATATTATTTAATTTGGCTTTTTTACGCAGAAAATAATCAAGTTTTACACTATTTCAAAGTCAGAAAATATACAGAGAATTCAGTAAAAATAGTGTGTGAGCATAATATATTAACTTTAATAATTCCAGATTATACTCCTGTTTGAAAAAACAATAACTAAAACTCATTAAGGAGCTCCTTTTTTAAGGAGGTATATATAAATTAAATAATTTACTTTATTCATTTTTTCATTTCCATTTATAATTTTATGGTAAAATACATTGCATATCATATAATTTGTTTTCTCCACACAAATCATGGAAATTATTAAACGAACAAGACATTTTAATAGTAATAAATATGTATTACTTCAAGTCAGTGTTGTAATAGGCATAGAAAAAAATGTAGTGTAGATCAAATTCGAATTAAATCATGTGCATTAAAAATTGCATGAAAGCATAAGTTTGAATAAGAAACTGAGCATTTGTAAGTTATGGGAATTACTCATTCGGCAGTTTGCCAGAAGTAATTGAGTTTCCACTGACGCATAGATAATGATTTTAAAGGCAAATTACATTTAAATTCAGTCGAAGTAAGAAGAGGGTTTAATTCATCGATGTCATGCTGCACAACTTCCTTTTCATTTTAGTGACAACAGTCTGATACAATCTTGAAATATTAGCAAACAGGAGAGAAAAGCAAATCTTTTCTGTAAGGATTGTAGACGATAGATATAATAGAATTGACATTATTTGTGTTAAATAGAGTCAGTATTCTAAATGGATAGAAAGTGTGTGAAAAAGATCCCATATAACTTCTAGTGATAATAAAGATGAATAACTACTCTGATATGTGATAATCTATCCTTGTTTACATTAAATTACATCTAAAACTAAAAAATTAATAATGTTCTTCACATAAGCGAATCTACTTCATTATATTACGCTAAATTGTAAATTGAATTATGGGAAACAACAATGCTCTATGCATTCAAATTTTTGAAAGAAATGTTTCAGACAGAATTTATATATGTAAAGCAAAAACTTAGTGAAGAAGGGAGAATTTTATATTTCATCCTTAGGCGGTTTGCTCGTACAACGTACGGGCTACCGGAAGTTGGCCGAAACTGGCTTGTCCGTATGCTGTACGGGTATTGATGTTTTCTTTCTTTCTTTGATTTGCGCTTATTTTTAATTATAATGGTGTATTATTTAGTGGTAGTATTGTGAAAAGGAGGATGCTGTTTATCTATGGTACTAAAATGCTTTTCTTTCGGCATTTTTTAGGGGGGTGAAGGCGGGAATTAGTATGGAGTTTAGTTATGATCAATAAAAAAAATTGCCTTTTTTGAAGTTTACTGTATTATAAAAATGACCATATATGGAGTTAATCTGAAAAGAATATTTCAGACGAAGAGTATGACAATAATATTGAAAAGGTTGCTTCCCACCGTATTAGTACGGCTACATATTTTCTAGTTTGCAGCAAATTGTTTTTAAAGCAAAATTTGACATTAACCGATTAATTAAATGTCATTAAAATAAATTTTGTATAACTGATTCCAAAAAAATGATAATGTAATTTAAAAATTAAAGCAATTCCATAAACTAAACCAATTAATATTCAAATTGGTGATGGCCTTTGATTTAAAACCGGAAGCTTTTATCCTTTCAAGCTCATTTTCAACAGGGCATTAGAGTAACCAATATCTCTGAATCTTTTCAAACTCTAAGCAAATAAATAAAAACACAAGCCAAGCAAATTTCAGATGGCTGCAGAAGCGAGATTGAATGACACACCAACCAATATTCCAAAATCTGCAAAATCTGGCCTTTTGCGATATAGCCTGAATCCCAGAATATTCCTCTTCCCATTCCCTTTATCGCTGGTCCCATGGAGCTGACAGACGTAATTTGTCCCCTTCAGTGCACTCCAGTTTATATAGAAGCGGAGAGATGAGATTGCACATCGACGTGAAGTCGAGATATTTATGACACTTTGAGCGGAAAGTTTCACAAAGATATCGATCCACCGAGATGTTATTCGAAACTAAAGCTGATCGGTTTCCAAGATAATGGAATGCTCCCTTTGATACTCGGAGATGCGGAGAAAGTTCTGGAGGTTTTGACAGAAGAGTTCGTATTTTGGAAAGAGGATATTGCTGTGGAGAATTGGGGTACAGGAACTTGTTCTTGAAAAAGTCATAAAGGAGCTATAGTTTAAAGATTTGCCTGTATTTCGAAATAAGCTAAACAAATTATTTATAGGTATTTGAATATTCCACTTGAGTTTTTTTTACATAATAGTCAAAAAATCTTAAACAATGATATTTTCCTATAAAAATAATTCTTTTGTTAAGTTACAGTCGTAGTAGCTTAGTAGTTAGGATCACGAACTCGAAGTCGGCGTATCTTGGGTTCGAGTCCTGGTACCAATGAAGACCTGCAGTGTAGAGGTGGCGAATACATATTGAATATGTCGAGCTCAAAGTTGTCCCATTGTCATTGTGTTGCAGTTCGGGGAAGGAACAGATCAAGTGTCGTCCTCGTCAATTGACCGCGGTTCAAAATTACGATTTGCCAATCGCCCTCTGTATGCTTAGTAGTGCGATGTTTATGAACTCTCATTCTCGTTAAAGTCGCGAAGTAAATAACAGTTTATTCAAATTCATATTTTGTCAAATACACTAAATTAGACGAATGCCTTCAATTGACTGAAAATATGAACAAAACTCGGTATTTTTTCTTACACGAAACAAATTCTTACAGAAATCAGTGTGATAAAACGGGTTCCCATTTTCTAAGATGCTATAAAAATATGATTTAAAAATAAAACTTATACTAAAGCTCATGATGATTTTATTAAATAAAAATTTTCTGAACGATTATTGATGTATTATCTTAATTCATACTCTAACTAGAACTAAAAAATACTGCTGAAAATAAAGTTGTTGCATTTTTTTTGAAACATTTGCCAGGTAACTATTTTTATTTCACGAGAAATATCCTTCTAAACTTCTTGAGACTGCGCTTATTTTTTGACATGTTTAGATGCAAAAGAAGTTGATACTTTCTCAAATTAGAGTTCCTTTGAATGACATTAAAGCTGTAGTAAGCAGTTGGCGATGACGCTTGGTCAGCAAAGCACACGAGTAGGTTGTTTGCTGCTTAGCCCCATATCCAACAGTGTCCGCTGAACAGTGTGCTCCGATACTATTCTACTTGGCCCTGCATTGTATTGGGCTGTCAGCTGAGCAGCCACTGTCTGGCTCCGGTTTTGCTTCGCCATGCGAGACAGTCTCCGACGACCTTTTTCTTTGATAGCGTGTGGATGTCCAACACCATGTCGTCTGCTGCTGGTTTCACCGTCATTCATCCACTTTGCATAAGTACTAACAACTGTGGATCGCGAACGCCTTCGACCCGTTACAATCTGCCCTCTATCGAAGTCGCTTAGATCCGCAGCCTTTCCCATCACTTACAGAAGTAAGTAAAAGAATGATTCTTCAGACTCTCCAGCAGCAGTTAAATACCACTTCCACCTGATCACGTGCCTTCCACGCCATCCTGGCAAGTTCATTGCAAAATGTAGGGGTGGTCATAATGTTTTGGGTCTTGAGTGTATATGCAAGAAAATAAATAAGAGTAAATATAGGGTGTCCGAAAAGTATGAATACACTTTCAAAAATGAATTAAAGATAAATAAACCGAGATTTTTATATTCCATGAAGGGAAGTAAAAAATTTCTGTTTATGAATTCAAATTAAATCACGTCTCGTCTACATTTTACAGCGATCGAGTATTCAAAATGGCTTCACCGCAAGAACAAGTGCAAATAGCAGCATGGTTTATTGAATTTAAATCTGCAACACATGTACAGCGTAAATGGGACACCACCACACTGAAGTTTGGAAATGAGACAGGTTTTAGATGAAAAATTCCCGGGCGATAGATGGGAAAAGGAGGTCCAATACAGTGGACCCACCTAAATCTCGGGACTTTTTTCTTGGGGAAATACGTAAAAACATTAATTACCAATCTCTTATTAGTGACCTTGATGAACTGAAAAGTCAAATTATGGTGGTTATTCAAAATGTTCATTCTGTAATGCTTCATAGGATGTGGTTAGATATCTCGTATTTACTTGATGTATCTCGTGCAAGTAGTGTGCACATTGAGATCGTGCAATAAAATATTGTACAATAAACTTCGGTATTTTTTTATCGAGTATAAAAAACCGTAAGTGAATATATTCACTTGTTTATTTGTAAATAATATTTAAAAGTGTAGTCATACTTTTCGGACACTCGGTATGTCCAATAAATATTTGTATTTTCTGATATTTTTTCTTTAAGATAATTTTTATCCCCTTTTAATGCAAGGCAGGGGTGGTCAAACTGTTCCACGGCACTGGTTACTAATTTTTTTAAGGTATTGTGGTCCGCCCAGTGGCGTAGGTATTGTAAGATAAGAAAAAGATCTGCAATATTTATTATAACAATAATAAATACGGAATATGTTTTACCTACATAATTACAATAAAATAAACTTACAGTTTATTTACTCGTTTAAAATAAAACGCAAGATACAAATATTATAATAACAGCCACAAATATAATAATATCAAATTATGCTTTTGTTACGAAACAATTCAAAATACGTTAAAAAATAAAACAATTTCATCTAATGTTAGTACTCATAGTTATAGTCAGTATAAGACTTAGTCTGCATACTGCCAGCCAAGCCAATCTTGAGTATTTCTCAGTATATAATTACTAGCTGCTAATCTTCAGGGGGTCACCCCAAAATGCCTTGGTGGTCCACCAGTCAACCGCGATCAACTTAATGCCCACTCCTGATGTAAGGTATAATAAGCTTTAAGAATCACTCACACATTCTTTCCTACATTTAACAAATAATTTCAATAATTTAACAAATAATTTATATTAACAAATAATAACTTTTAGGTTAAATAAAATTCTTTCAAAATTCAGAAAGTTTCTGTTTTTAAATATCTTATTTTTATTAAAGATTATACAGTCATCATTTATCATCCATGTTCATTCAAACCCAAATTCTTTTTTCACTTCATCCAATTTCTTAAACTCCTGCACTGCGTCACTATTGACCTAATGCGGAATCTATTCTGAAAAATCTTGACTTAAAGCCATTTTTTTAAAAAAAAATTAACAGTTATTTATATTTTAATATTAAAATATTGTAGTCATGTAGCAGTCGTTCTAAACAAACTGGACGAAAGGATTTAAAAAAAATTATAAAAATACAGGAGTATTTTCATATATTCATTTAATTCTAAGGCTACATGATGTAAACAAGTATTAAACAAAACATCGTGTTTTACATGAGTGACTTTATTGTCCTTTTAACTATTATAACAATACCAAACACGTACTAAACACCCCACACTCACGCCTTTGACATTCCCTCCTTTTGTTCACTGCTGTCTTTCTCGTGAGACAGAAACACCTTTTCATCCCCCTTGTATTTCAATATCCCTTCGTCCTTGGGCGTTCATCTCTAGACACGCTGTCTCTCGCAGTAGGGGCTGCTGAAGGCTACCAAAAGGAAAAATAGTTATTGGAATGTAACCAAAAGGGTTCCTGTATCCACGGAGACCCGGATCAATAACGCAGTCTACATTCACAAAGAACAGAAAGGATAAAAAAGCAAAACTAACTTTTAAAATTTTTCTGTCGAGTATAATCTCAGAAACGTTCTTGTTTTTAATATTTTCTTTTTCCTTCTCTTTCTCTCCTTCCCTATTTTTCTTTTAAGACGCGAGGAATTTCGCAAAAGTGCACGGGTCCATGAATTTGCGCTGGATGCAAAACTTGAATCGATATGATTAAGTCAGGGCTGGAATAGTATATTGATTGTGGTAGAGTTCTTCACACTTATTATATTGATGTCAAAATTACGGATATTGGTTTGAATGGCATGTAGATGTATATATACTGGTTCGTTAATATAGGAAATTTTCTCACTTTTATTCCCATCAATACCGTAAATTCAATTTTTCGATAAAATGTGTACGGTGTATATTTAGCTGAAAATTTAGAGAACAATTATCTAAAAATTAATAATTTATGCAGTTTTGTGATAATTTAAAAGATATAATAGTACCAATATTAACAGTTTTGCCATAATACATGTTACTATATACTTCAAACATTTATATTTATTATTACTAATGATATTACATATATTACAATGACCGAGGGTCATGGTCGCGAACTCGTGGCCAAAGTTGTCAAGTCACGTTTCGAAACCTAGTGTCACTGATGACTCATCGTGTAGAGGTGCTGACGCATATTACATCTATCGAGGCTCAAAGTCTTTTCATTGCGTGGTATGGAAGTTTGGAGAGGGTAAGGTAGCTCAGGTGCTGTTCTCGTCACTTGACCGTGGTTCAAAATTTCGAGGTCTGTCTCTAATAACCCTTGTGTTGCGTCAGAGTGCATCGTAATTTAAAATCAATTCAAATACAAATTGTACAACTAGATTTACTTATGCTAAAGCTCATATTGTAATAATGACTTTTACTTTAGAAATGATTTCTTATTTTTATAAAATACTGGAAACGTATGTCTATGAAATGCTTATATATTGCTTTAAGTTGTATGAAGTATTTACAATTACGAATTAATTTTTTTGTTCTTCGTATACTAATATTTCTGATTGGAAACATGCCTATTTCATTTTAAATGTGCTCCTTTATTTTGAAGATCTAATTAATATTCTTGTTATAACGATTTCTTCTTTTTCATTAAGGGGGTCACCCATGCGACGGCCTGTTTTTAAAGCATTTTTAGAGAATTTTTTTGACGACCAGTAAAAAGATGGAACTTTAAGTTTTTTATCATGTTTAGCCAAAAATATTCAATGAAACGTGAGTTATAGCGCTCTGAATACACCCTCCTCGAAAAAATGGAAGCTCACTTCTTTCACGATTCCGGCTGATTGGCTTATTTGAGGTTCAAAAAATTAACGGTGTTTTAATTTACAAGTTTAAATGCACAGAATGGACTATACTCAATTGAAAATATCAAAAATTGGATTTTTCGTAAACCTCTGATAAAAAAGTTTCGAATTTCAGGGTTTTTTTTGTTATGTTTTTGTTAAAAAAATAGAAATATTTTGAACATTGGAAGGATCGTAGTCTATTTGGTGCGTATATATGTGCTGAGTCTACCCTATAAATTTGAAGTCATTCGGTTCAAGCATTCTTGAGATCTGACGGAGGAAAGCTTAAAAAACACGATTTTGAGAAAACGCGTTTAAAGTTTCAAGTCCGATTAAAACAATGAAAATTTTAACTTACCCTCAGTCGGCGATACCTGGTGGCGAAGACTGAAACATTTTCGACGAAATATGCAATAACTGTAGATATTTTCTCTTTTAAACCTCTACAAACTTGTCTATACATGTATGAACATATATGTTAATAAAATGGCCAAAGGTACCAAGCCGACTGTACACAATAGGCCAGCCTTCGATTGCCAACTCAGCGCTCCGAACAGCTGCTCTTCTAACACTTGCTTCTTTATAACGACTTAGAATTTTAAAAAATCACTTTACCATCATATTGTAGATATGTTAAGAAAGCAATTTATGAAAAAAAATTAATTTTTATTTTTTGAACCCATCGCATGAGTGAACTCCTTAAATTATTAACTGAGCAATTTTCATGAAAATGCTTATTACGGACTACTTTAAGAACAATATATATATCTTTTTCTTATATAGTTTGAAACTTGTTTTATAACTATATAACTATATAAAAAAGATTTATATACGGGAAACAACAATTTTGGATTTATTACAACGAAACCAAATGGACGATAAATAATTACACTTATGAAAGATTACAGATGTGATCGTCAGGCATGAAATAGATACATACTGAATAAGTGTTTATTGACGTCACATTATAAGGCTATATGAGAGCTGCTGACAAAGAATATCGTAATTCTGAACCATAGTCAAGTGACGAGGACGATACAAGAGCTGGGGATTTCCCTCTTCAAACTACTACGCCACGCTAACGGGAGTATTTTGAGCCACGGCAGATTTAAAGCGATGTTACTTCTCTACATAGCGGGTCTTTCGTGGCATTAGGACTGGAGTTCGTGACATGAAATCCAGAGATCGTGAACATAACCACTAGGCTACCGGTCAAAGAAATAGATGGATAATCGGGTCATGTAAATGTCTTGATTTAAAAAACTTAACTATCTTATCATTTCTAGTAATATTTTTGTTTTTATTCTTTGGCTGTACAACTGATAAATTTAAAAGTCCTCTAAATAATATACAAGAGCTACAGAATTTATTTTGTACGATGAACATAAAAGTCAAACAGCAAATCGAAGAGACTTTCAGTCAATTACTACACCCCTCGCAGGCAAAGCAAATGGTTTGCCTTTGAGGGACATAACATCGTTGCTTGCATATCAGAAAAAGTTCGTTCGATAAAGTTCAATAGAGCCATTTCAAATTGAGGCAATTTTTTCGTTCGTTCCATTCCAAAATAAATAAACTGGATGGATAAATCACGAAATATCGAATATTTTTGTAATTGTAAAGTTGAAAAATCAGTACCTAGAATATTTTTAGCCCTTTCACGACATCTATAAACGCAAATCTAGTTTTTATTAAAAACGTGAAGAAAATTCTTGATTATTATGGTACTATTACTTACATATTATTCTGTTTTCAGTGATTGCATGAAGATGAATAAATTTATCGATCCAATGATCATAGAAGAAAACGGGTTTTTCTTTTTGAAAATCGTTCTTTTTTTCCTGATTGTTTTTCAAACTTTTATGTGTTTTAGATTAAACGTTAAAGAATTTCAATGTAAATAAGTCAAATCTTTTTAGTTGAGTATCATACATATCCAGTAAATATATGTTATTGCTTTTGGTGTTTATATATAATCTATTTCTTTGAAATTAGGCAACAAGAAACTTTTAATGAAACAACTAAAATCATGGTTTTGTGAACAATACGATTAAGTCAACTATTCGTTTCTTGTAGATAATTTTAACTTCCTCTTTTCGTTATTCACGATTATTGAAAGCTTTACTTTTTTTATACAATTTTTATTAAAGAGAACTTATGTTTCCCAATTGTGTTTCTAGATTTGTGGATACTCTTGAAATCCTGTGGGAAATTGATATTCACCCTGAAAGATGGCTTTTTCTTTATAGTAGATTAATAACAATATAGCTACATTTACAGAGTTAGATTGTCTCACCTTACAGTGGCTATACAGTGTGTACTGCATTTTGAGAAGGAAATTCTTTTTAATTTATACAATATTTTTTAAAATTTCTAATGGGCTAATATTTTACCTTTGCAGGGCCTAGTACATCCCGGGAAGCTGGTTTTTCTTTTTAGTGCAGCACATTATAGGCGAATACCATTAACCATAGGTAATTTTAACGCCCAGTTTCTTCCCTAGAGGGAGGCACTTGAGCTCTGACGATACGATTCTATACTAGGATTTAATTTTGCCGAGATCACCCAAGCCAAACAGACACTTAAGGGATATTTTACAAGACGTATAATCATATGATAAGGCCGCTAACAAATTTCCACATCATGAAAATCCACCGACTTGGGCCAGGATCGAACCCGCAACCTTTAGTGCAGAAGCCAGCGACAAACGAACTACGCCACCCAACCAGCTTTATTTATACAATATAACACTGGTCATTTTTTAGTAAAAGTATTCTACTAAGACTACAGTTTTTTTTTTTTTTTTTGCAAACATTTATAATTATTTCCTTTAGAAGTTAAATATCCAGTACAATTTGATTTTCAATAATTAAAAACTAGTAAAGTATTTTTTCAGCAATAATTAATACAAATTAATCACAATTTTTTAAAATAGTGATATTACTATTTTCAATCAACTATAAATATTTTATCTGGATTACATAATAGACTAAATAAAAATTAGTTATAGGAGCGTGGGAGAAAAACTATTTGTGAGAAAAACTATTCTCAAATGATTTGTTTAAATATGTATCTGTATTTTTAACATTCTTTCTATATGAAAGAACGATTCTTCTAAAAGAATATATCTATTTAATTTCTGAAACCTATATTCACGTTTAAGATATTATTTAAAATATAAATCATCGTATTTTATTTCAAATATCAATAAAGGGAATAATAAGCATATATAATGGAACTTAAATGCGTTCTCTTTGCATCAAGTACTGAACGGCAACGCGTAAAATTTATGATTAACACTATTTTTCGGATATCTTCTTTTTGAGCTGTGTGTTAGGAATACTTCTTAATATTAAGTAAAATTTAGTGCAGAATGTATTGGAAAGATTGTAATGGTTGCTAGGGCGTACCCTAATACTATTTTTATCTATTGTTACTTTCATACGAGCCAAAATATAAAAGGAACTTTATGCCATGTTCCAAGTACTGTGAAAATATAATAATCAAGAAATGCAATTTTTCTTGTAGTTTTTGGAATATTGCATTATAAACGGTGTTTGCAATGACAAGAAAATAAAAATAATTTCAATAAATATCCTATGGAATTATTGTTGTGTAGAAATCCGATACATTACTGGAAATTCATCAACATTGCTAAAGCAAACAAAAATATTTCATTATGCGATTGAATTCTGAATAAAAATGAGTTTGGGTTCATAAAAAATTAAATTTTCAATTGATCACTAATGTTTAAATGAGATAGGTTCATAAAAAAAATGAACTTATGTACTAAAATTGCTTGTAGTAAGAAATTCTAATGCCAAAAAAAAGCTGTAGAAATTGAGTTTAATTATATATATATCATAAGTGTAATATATTTATAGTACTCATAAGTTCTGACTGAGGCCAATATAAGAGCAGAGTCTACTCTTGTTTTTTTAAAATGCTTCCAATACACTGTTATTAGATATTGCTTCAACAATAATCGACAAACAGAAAATTGCATTGGTTATATGTACTAGTAAATGTCTTTGTATGCTATCTTCACATAAATATAATTAATACAATAGGTAGAAGCAATAAACACGCGTCTTCCTTAAATACACTCATGTCCATAAATTAAGAATAATGAAGTTCAGGCAAAGAAAGAGACAGAAGCAAAACAAATTTGACTTATTTGTAAAATCTATTTATTAAACAAAAGGTAAAGAGCAAAAAAGATACTATATGTTTGACATAATTAATAAAAATTGCGATTTTTACTCCTTGGAGCAAATTTCAAAAAAGAACCTATTTACAAAAAACAGTATAACGTATTTAGTATGATGGTTAATACGGAGTATGTCTCCCGGACGATGCAATACAAGCCTTACAACGCCTACGCATGCTGAGTATCAAATTATCAATCTGATCTTGGGGAATATTACACCACTCATCAAGCAATGCCCTCCGAAGTTCCGGTAGACAGGTGGGAGGGGATTGACGGGCTGCAATTCGTCGGCCAAGCATATCCCACACATGCTCTATTGGATTCAAGTCCGGTGAGTATGCTGGCCAATCCATACGGGTGATATCCTCCGATTGAAGGCATTCGTCTACAATGTTTGCACGGTGAGGACGGGCGTTGTCATCCATAAACAGAAATTCAGCATCCCATGGCGACCCGAAACAAACGTACATGTTGTTCCAGAATGACATCCGATAGATGTGGCCTGTTATCGTTACACTCTGAACATGCAGGTCAGTTCTGGAACCAAGAATAATTCCTCCCAAAACGAGCCATCCTGCACCACCGTAACGATGTCGTTTAATGGTGTTCTCTTGGTGGTAACGGGTACCTGGCGCTCTCCATATGAAAGTCCGGCGAGAATCAGACTGCAAACTAAACCTGGACTCGTCGGAAAACATCACACAAGACCACTGTTGCGGTGTCCACAATGCATGCTCTCTACTCCAGGTTAATCGCAGGCGACAGTGAGTTGCGGTAAGGGGAACAGATCTGACAGGCCTACGAGCATATAGACCAATGTGCCCTAAGCGTCTGTACACGGTCTGCCTTGAAACTGTCGTACCTGTAGCTGAAGAGAGCTGACGAGATAGGTCTGATGCTGTGCTCCGTCTGTTTCTTTTGACAGTAACTGCCAAATATAGGTCCGCATTCGGCGTTGTAACTCGGGGACCACCTGTGCTGTAACGTCTACTCACATTACCATCATCTTGGAATCGTTGCCAAAGCCTGGAGATGACACTCTGGGCAATTCCAAGTTCCTCGGATACTTCCAGCTGGGTACGTCCCCATTCCAGTCGTCCGATAATTCTACCACGTAAAAAATCATCCAAATGCTTCCTTTGTTCCATAACTATGCGGTTATTGCACTGAAAGGCTTTTAAAGCGCTTGTGAACAATTTTACTTCTTTGCCACCATTCCTTATATACCCCTCTCTTGCACTCTCGTCATTGTGACGTAATATTTGCATAATCTGGTGGTTTCCTGTAATTTGCATATTCTTCTTCAAGATGTGTGTGATAATTCTACAGGTGAAATATTTATTTTAGAGTTCAATTTCTGTGTGATTCTGAATTATCCTTAATTTATGGACATGAGCGTACTTTACATGTTTTCTTTTTCATAATGATCCATCTATCTTGACGCATTTTCATGAATAAGTCCTAACCCGAGAGCTTTTATATGAAACGAATCATAATGTTAAATAAATATATTTTGTAACATATGAAGATATAGGAATCTAGTTGTTATTAAGCAATACGAAGTTTTTGTCAATTCACTATGAGACAGGCTCGTTTCTTTATTAGTAAGAGACATTATATTCATGAAGTATCAGAATTAATCTTTAATTAGTTTACCGAAGCTTTCAATAATCAATATCGAAATAAATATGTGGAATTGCTTAGCTTAATTCGATTCTATCAAATGGGATTTTCTTACCTTGGGATCTGTTAAAAGTAGTCTTCTAATAACAGGATTCGATTCAGGCATATGCGCTCTGAATCTGTTATGGTAGGGTGCTGTGATCTCAGTTATTTCTTATATCTTTCTTTGTCTTTTTACATACTTTTGATTTAAATCATTTTTCTTAAATCCGAGTAGAACGCAAGGTTCCTACACCAGGTGAGGCTCACCATAGTAAAGTTTCTCCAGAGGTTAGTTAAAGGAAACTCACCATTTCTCTTTTTATATAATAAAATCTACAAGGAATTTACGATACTTTTCTTCTACAAAGCTGATTATTGCTATTCTCTTATAATACAAGGTCATGATGTACCATTTAACCAAATATATGGGGACAAAATGTATGTGGTGACCTGTATACACCCCTTACATTAATACCTTCCTGTCTATTTGAAAACCCGGCTAGATGTGTTGGCGGACTTAAATAATCGAAAGACATTATTCCAATTCAAACTGATTTATTGTTTCTTATCCGATATTATGAATAGACACAACACAATTCTAATTAAGATGTATAACTAAGGTAGAGTGGCAGAGGTGAGATTTAAATACAAGCGAGATAATAATACAGAATTTCAACTGAATCTAGGACAGCTTAAACGCGCACAATTGCAACTACACCTCACACTAATAATCTGATTTACTTAATCAAAGTCACTAACCTTATATTTTACTGCTGCGGTTTCGTCGTGACTAACTTCAGGCACTCAAATTAGCTGGATGAATTGACGAAGACTCCACGCTCCGTGACAGTGAATTCCAATACTTTTAATCCGCTTCTCTTCGCGCACATCAAAAACGTATCAAGCTCGCTTAACTTGTCAACAACTACGTGTCGACTTCTCAATATCTTCACTTTTCTTTAATTCACTTGACTTCTCACTTCCTCTTACTTAGCTCCCTTCAACTCGCGAAAACCGAATTTATATAATATTCCTTATTTACATAAATCACGCTTGGCTCTCAATGAGGTTGGTTGAAATAAATAATTTGAATTAAAGATAAAAAGAAGAGGTTAGTGAAAAACCGTATAGATCCATCACAAATGTATGGTGTTTAAAAGTTAATACACTGCTGGCCACCGTAAATGCAACACCAAGAAAGAAAAGAGATAGCAGAACAAAATTTATTTTGTAGATAACATATTGACCAAGTATCAAATGATTAAATTTATAAACTTCTGTGAAGTGTCGTTCCTGCCAGAATCAGCAGCCAGAGTAGCCGCCATTGTTGGAGATCACCGCTGCCACACGCCTCGGAATTGATTCAAAAAGACTTTGGATGTGTTCTTGGGGGTACAGCAGACCAAGCAGCTTCCAAACTTTGCTAAAGTTGATCTGGTGGGGCGGCTGTGGGGGTAATCTGGGTCAATCGTTGAGCAACCATGGACCACATGTTTTCCATCGGCGAAAGATCCGGAGAGCGAGACGGCCAGGGAGGCAATACAATCTGGTGATTGACGAAGAACCTTTGGACAATGCGTGCCACGTGTGGTCGCGCATTTTCCTGTTGAAATATGGCTGTGGCCAAGTCCTGAAAGTAAGGAAGGACAACTGGCTCCAACACCTCGGAGATGTAGCACTGGCTGTTTAAAGTACCGGCAATGCGTACTAGAGGAGTGCGAGAGTGATATCCAATACCACCCCATACCATAATACCCGGTGCAGGACCAGTGTGGTGGTGCATAACGCAGCTGTTCAGCATCCTCTCTCCACGGCGTCTCCAGACTTAAATCCGACCATCGTGGTGTTGCAGACAGATGCGTGACTCGTCAGTAAAGACAACTTCATTCCATTCTGCCACCCACATCCTTCTTTCATCGCACAATTGGCGGCAGAGACTTCTGTGGTTCTGCGTCAAGGGTAGACCAAGCAATGGACGTCTTGCGGACAGACCACTCTGCTGTAAACGGCGTCGAATGGTACGCGCAGACACTGAATGATGCGTTACAGACTCAATGTTCTGTGCTATGGTTCGTGATGTGACTGAGCGATCCGTCACTGCAATGCGCACAATTTGCCTGTCCTCACGTGAAGTGTTGCACTGAGGTGGATGCGATCGACCTCGTCGGTCCGTCGTACCCTCCTGCATTCAACGGTCACATATCCGCATTACAGTTGTTTGGTTTCGTCCAACACGACTACCGATTTCCCTGAAAGATAATCCACAATCTCAGTAGGTCACTATTTTTCCTCTGTCGAACTCGGATACTTGATCAAAAGCTGATCGCTGTTTTCTACGAGACATAACTGATCGTTTTTTGAAAAAACCACAAGAAAAACACAATTGCCGAACTTGAAATCGTCGAAATCTCCAAGCCTTAAATAGCGCTTTGAGGTGGCGCCACAGGCGTGCGTGATGTGTGTCTGCGCTGAAATTCTAATCATTTGCATATCTCACCTTCGCTAATGCATGTTGTAAATTTTATGTTATTTGCGAGCTTCCTTCAGGGTGTTGCATTTACGGTGGCCAGCAGTGTAGAATATAAGCTAAATTCTTTTGCTATAGGAATACAACCAATACAAGGTACTAAGTAATACAACTTGAGAGTGGGAGGGGGGGGGTCATTATTATTTTTAGCTATAGTGATTGAATGTTCATGGTCACGAACTTATGATCGGCGTTGTTGCTATAGAGTCAAAAAATGGAGCTCTGATGACATCAAGAAGCGTCTTATAGGGGAGCTTTTGCTCATTAAAATTTGTTAGGCTTAAAATACTCAAGTTTACGTAGTGTGAACATTTGAAGAGGGAAGTTGTCGTGACGCTGCTGTCGCGGGAGAAGTTTGGGACACCGAATGAACAGCCATTGTTATAAAAATAACTAAGTTTATTGATCTATTACTTTACTCTCAAGCAATAATATAAACCGAGGGAGCAGTCGAATTTAATCATTATCCTAAATTCCGATGACTGCATTGAATCCGATGTAACTGTACTCGTCAGGTCTCGTTCGGGTCAACTGGATATGCCGGATTCAAGCTTCTTTTCAAAGACTCCCGATAGTAACTTAACTAATCTAATTTTAATAGCAGCCTAAAGACTAACTCTGGCACTCCTTTTGCTAGAGTTAAAATAGCACAAATTATTGTAAAATCAGGTTCTCGCTACGGAAGGCCGTTTTAAAGTCAAACAACAGTCAAAGAAGTATTTCCCCCCAAGAGGACTAGTAAAAGGGCGCGATTAGGACCCGTCACAAAATGCCAACTCAGGTACGCCCTTTTCATTTGAATGTGATCTGAAATTATGAGTTTGCACCTGAGTGTGACAATAATGATCAATTTAACTGATCATTTCTTATTTTAAGCTATTTTATTATAGCTTTTAATTTTATTGTAGCTTTTTATTCAGTTCTATAAATTTAATTTCTTTCACAATAACTCATATTATGCAAGTATTCAAAGATATGAAGTGAGCCATATTTCTTCTCAGTAATCTTCACACCATCAAACATTATTGTAATCGAGAAGAAAACGGGTATTTTTTAAATTAATATACATCCTAATGTGTATGTGGAGTCTATAATAAACTACCGTCGTATCCATTACGTGGATTTAACTTCAGATGCATCGATTACAAATATAAGATAATCTTTTAACTCCGTAAATTATGGAAATGCAATTTGCGTTTTTTTTGTTGTTGTTGTCGAATCTTATTTTTTTCTGTTATTACAAGATTAGACTCGGTTATTTCATTTCTTAAGATTAGAATTTTGTAATTTTTTTATTGTGAAATGAGAGATTATCTTTAGTTTTTAACATGTTTCGTGTGAGCTGGACCTTACAGTAAGATATAAGGAGCAATAAAAACACTGGTAATTGAACCCATAAACCTTATTTTAAAATAAAGATTTCTATAACTTTAAATACAATTCTTTGACACTGGAAGAATAAAAGTAGAATTATACTATCGCAAAGTTTACATGCTGGAACTCAAACTAAGGAAAGAAATTTCACAGAAATTTTAATTCTATATACAGGGTGCTTAGGAAAATCACCTTAACCTCAAGAATGCTACATCTATACAAGTGAAGTTACGGTGCAGTACAGCGACTATACCCTACCTAATACACACGATAAAAGCGTCCCTAATGGCAAAATGAAATTTGATAGATAGACATTGCTAATCAGAAACGAAAAGAGATAAAGCAAAATTTCCAATCAGGAAGCTTTAGAGCCGGGGTGGGCATTACGTCGATCGCAATCGTTCGGTGGACCGCCGATACAATTTGGAGTGACCGCCTGAAGATTAGCCGTTAGTAATTGTATACGAAAATATTCAAGATTGGCTGACAGTACGCAGACTATGTCTTCTACTGACTGTAATTACGGGAACTAACTTTAGTTGAAAATGTTTCATTTTTTAATGTGTTTTCAATTGTTTGATAATAAATGCACCATTAGATATTATTATATTTGTGACTATTATTTTTATGTTTGTATTTTGCGTTTTGCTTTAAGCGCAGTTTCAAAAAAGTGAGTTTTTCATTTTATTTATGTAGGTAAGTACATATTCCGTATTTATTATTGTTATAATAAAAATTGTTGACTTTTTCCTTACCTCACACGCCAACGACTCTGGGCAGTGAGCGCACTCGTGAATCTTTCAAAGGGGGTGCGGCGCGGTGGCTCAGGGACGTATGCCTACCATTCTCATATACTACCCCAATACGCTGCCAAACATATATATATATATATATATATATATATATATACCTTTTTGTAGATTGCAGGGGAACAAAGAACAGTAAGAAAAAAAATGATTGAATAAAATTAACATTAATTAATAAAACATTATAAACAAATAATTAAATTTTATGTTCTCTATACATGGGATTATAATCGATCGAAAAAAATCATGGGCTATGGAGCAGGGTCCGGACCCGTGGACCCTCCCCCCTTGTGTGTGGCCACTGATAGTGGGTAGACCGCAACACCTTGAAAAAATTAAAAGTAGCCCGTACCCTGGAAAAGTCTGCCCACCCCTGCTTTAGAGCATCACGTAATTAATACGAAACGACTTTTGTTTCTCACGGAAGGGATAAATTGTCACCTGTATACTCAAAAATGTCCTAAGCCAATACACCCCATTTCGTTTGAAAGTTGGGAAAAAAATAAACATAGGTAGTATGAAGAACTAAACACAATTTATTACATAGAACACGCACTTTCGTCAATACAGTTTGATGGCATCACGCACCCTCCCCCCCCACACTAATAACAAGTTAATGTCGAAGAATTACTATTCAGAATGAAAGCATTTAAGAAGCATTTGGTTAAGGCAGAGATCCAAGGTTTAATTTCTTTCTTCATACTTACTTAAAAAGATATATAATTAATATATAAGGGAGCCAAAGGCAATAGGAAAAGCTCTAGAGCCTGATAAATAAAAAAAAATTCATCTGAAGCAACACAAGTTTGATATTAGCGTGTTTTATATTAAATGGGATCTTTTTTATTTCATATTTAATGTATTCTGTTTCAGGTAATTATAGAGAGGTCATTTGGTATTGCAATTAATTTAAGCTGCTAACAGTAATTTTATGAAGTCTTTATTAAAGGTTCTTACGATGTTAAAGTAATTTATTCACCGAATCATTTAAGTAGTGTGCACATCATTACAATCAATTTAAGTAGCGGATAATCAATTTTTTTAATACTGTGGATGACTTACAGGTTCTAAAGCTGTTTTCCCTTCTTTTTAGGTGAATTCGGAATACAAGAGGAATTTCACGTGGCATGATGGCTACCAGGCGACGAAAGTTGATGTTGTACGAAATGCGCCTTCAGTTCGTAAGTCTTATTTCCGTTCAACTTTGCCTGAATGCTTATAAAAGATAAATGCGCATATAAAGCGTTGCGGAAGTTTGCCAACAAATGATTAACCAGCTTCTGCTTATGATCATATTCACTAACAAGTTGTTAAATAAATATTTTATCATAAATTTTGATTAAAGAATCTAAGGAACATTTCTATATTAATATTAGTCTATGTTTTAATTTGTGTGTTGCATTCAATACTGAAAAAAAAAAGCAATTCATATATTGACTTGTAAAATTGCACTGATTAGATGCTTTCGTTAACTAACCATTTAATAAATTTTGATATTAATTGAAGCATTAACATTTATAGTCTTCAAACACAACAGGAAATTAAACTTGTAAGCTCTCATTACATATTAAGTGTAACTGACTGTCTCAAGCAGCAGAAGCGCTCTCTAAGAATTCCTAAATATTAGTAAAGGCCAAGTGAGGGAATAATGTGTTTGCAATTAAAAACCATAAACGTTTTTTGTCTATAGCGTTTGTTATTGATATTTATTGTCTTTTTGCAACCTAGCCTAAGCCAATAAATATTTGTTACACTAAATGAGACTTCATTGGACCCAACCTCGAATTTATCACTTTTAGTTTAATCTTTATCGGCCAACCAATTTGTATTTCACATTTATACTTTAGAATGCGTCAATTCAACAAATTTTGATTGCAAAAAGAATTATAAATACATACTAGAATTTTTATATTTATTGCATATCAAGTTGTTGAAACTGTTTTCACGCGTGCGCGTATTTGTTAGCATAAGTTATATGATAAAAAATTAGTATTAAATACCGCTCGAATTTAAAAATACCTAGGAGTGCATAAAAACCTTTTTTCATGAATTTTTAAAACTTCTTTTATTCTTATTTTTTTCATAATAAATACATTATTTCAAACTTCTAATTTTACATTAAAATTTAATAATCAGTTAACACATATTAAAATAAATCGTTAACTTCTTAGCCGTAAATCTTCAATCGAATGTGTTTCTCTAGAAAATAGTAACTTAATCAATAGTTTCTTTGAATGGGCATTAATCTAGTCATTAAATAATAAGTTATTTTTATCGTAACTTTCTTAATATCTTGCATTTAATTATTATTAACAACTTAATAAAGAGTTAATATTGCCAGAAACAGTTGTAATTCGTGCGAATAGATTTAACTCGAGATCTGGATTTAAGTAATAATTCAACTTTTATACCATCTACTATAAAGTTAATGACCTTAATCGTTGGGTTGTTAAGGTTTATTTGAACAGAAAGGGAATAGTAGCTCTATCTTAAGTTAAAAAGGGTTTCAATAGCATTTGCTGTTCATGAAATCGAAAGAAATGTTACAAAGTACTAATTAAAAGACAGAAATTCTGAGTCCAAAATGTTAAATAAATATTGATAAAACTATTAATAAAAGTTGTATGAATATTTAAATTGTTTTTTTTTTATCAAAAGATGGTATAAGTAAATTGTAAAAAGAGAACGATAAAGTGGAAAATAAAACTTTATCTAATTCTACTCGCGAGTTCAGTCATATTTTAACCAAACGATATATTTCAAAATGAATTGAATTCTGAATTACATCGCGAAAAAACGATAAAGGAAACTTTAAACGCTAGGCTTGATCAATAGCGCAGAATCGAAATGTTGTACTCTTTAATGATACATTGTATTGCAATATCGATTCGCGTAAAGATTATAATAAAATAACCATTATATATATAAAAAGCAGAGATATCACTCATGTCAGGAAGTACTGTTATAAATGATATTCTTTAAATATATTTTCTTTATAGTTGTTTGTATTCATTTAAAAGAGTTATTAATAATTAAAACAAATTAAAATATTCTAATACATTTTTCATAACCTCTCGGGTAATCAGGTAAAAAAATTATGTTTTCCGTGTTTAAGTTTTGAATTGTTTAAAAAAAATAATAATCGGAATAAATTAATCGGCTAAAATCAGGAAAGTTGTATAAAAGAAGGGATGTAAACAGATATTTACATTTCTTCATATTTGAAATTTCCCATACATTTATAACGTTTTTATTCTTTTAAATTATTCTTTTCTAATTTTTCAAAATTAAAGTACTTACGTATTTTCATGCAGATATTTTGAGAAATCTTATAACATTTGGTTTATTGAAAGCTATGTTCAACTACAAGTTACTTTCCTTTAAAGACAGTTTTTACGTATTTATAAATTACGTTTTAAATTAATTTTACGGCACAAAGAAACAAACTAAGCCGTCATTTATTCCAATAAATTCTTTTATTAATCGAACAGCAAAAATCAAAACATTCTTTTCATTTTATCTTGTTGAATAGTTCATATACTACTTCGCCAAATGATTATGAATTATTTATTTTTATTGTAGACGTAACAACAGTCTTAAAAAAGAAATTAAGGAATGTCTTCGGTCAGTGTTAAAGAATAGGACCCGAATTTGGAATATTTTTCAAATACAAAAGAACTGAAACATGAATATTATACTCTGGCTTCACTATCCTACAGATAATCATTTATTTTATCACACTATTCAATTTAATCTGATTTGATCCATTTTTCTGGTATAAAATGTGTTTTCCTTTTTTCTCCTATGCCGTAATGTTAAATGAGTTATCACTTTATATGTTAAAACAAAAAAAGTAATTATTTATGGAATATTTTAAAATTTTAAAAATGCTATATTATTAGCAGATGCATGAATTATAATGTTGCAAGTTTGCACGAAAATTGAGATATTTAACTGTCTGAAAATGTGCTCCGCGTTTAGTTCAAGTTCTCGTATATTTGACGAAGACAGTCTTAACAGAAATGAAATAAAGATTATTTAGAATAAGAATTTTAAATAAATTCTATTTGGTTCGATTATAATTAATTTTTATCTAAAATTGAAAAAATAAATAACGACAGTTTATTTGGTAAAAAGACATCTCTTTAAAATACAAAGTATTTTAATGTAATTTATTAAAATGATTTTAAAAAACAGTCCATTGGAAAAAGATATTTTTGATAGCTTTTATTCAAGCTCATATGGACTTTTAACTACTACTCATGTCAGATAAATTTCAAAGATATAGTTTTTTTTTTAGTTTATAAGATAACAATTAGTTCACGTAAAATAAAGAATTTTGGTGTAAAATGTCGAATTTACGAACTTTAGAGCTGCTGGGTTATTTCAACATAGCAGTTTTCTTACCAACATTTAGTTCGATATTGTATTATACATTTATTCTTCAGTATTTCACATTTTTTAATACAAAAAATAAGATTCTCGCATCAAGATTACAAGAAGCATTGACAACACTTATAGGGGGTATGGTATAGTATGGCAAACACTTTCACTTGCTTTGATAAAACTCATTAATCTTTTGTATAGAAAAGTATACAAAGAGTAGAAATGTTTTTCAATAACAATTTAATAAAAGAGATATTTTTCAATAACAATTTAGTAAAAGAGATATTTTTCAATTATGTTTTAAAAATAGAAATATTTTAAAGTTTTTTCATATTTTTTTACTCGAATATTATCTATATAATACTTCAATTTATACTTGATTTAAAATCGTTTAGTATTAACCTGTTTACATAAGTATGTTTAAATTTCTCAAAATTATGTAGATATTACTTGTTTTAATATATAATCTATATTCCCGAAGATTTTCTGAAATGTTCTAATGAAAAGATTTAACTTAATATGGGATCAACAAACCTTATAATACGGTGTGAATGTACTAACATTATTCAATAAAGGCAAAGACATTCCTCTAAACATACCTAATGGAGCCGATTAACTAAACCTTATTTTTTGTATTGTTGCGGCTTCACGCAGTACTTCCAGACGAAGCCGTACAGACACACAATCAATGACCTTTCATATGTGTGATCAATACAGTCTCGGTTTAAATTTTTTAAATCCTTAATCCTGTTGGCGGTATTTACTATGTTTCAACTATTAAAATATTTCCGTTAGTTAAGAACTGGAATAAATTACTCAGTGTTTTCTTAGAAGAGCAATGGGACATTTTTAGTTTTCCAACACAATGTGTGGAACTTGTAAAAAATAATCTTAGTATTTTCTTGATTCGTATTCCTATATATCTTCATGTTAATTTTCAATAGATTGAAATTTTAAAAGCTTCTTATGAAATCTGGTTGCGTTATAAAAAAGATTTAGTAGTAAATTTATGAAATTGACTGATATAATTAAGAATTTTTAAGTTCCAATTCGAAATGGCATGTTTTTTTTTTATTTCTTGTGATATGATGACGTTCTTGTATTAAAAATGACACAAAACTTTGAAATTTAGATTTTTATGAAAAAAAGGTTTTGTTTGTTTTGCTTAACCTAAAAAAATTAATTAATTTTTAAGTGAAATAAATTAATAGTCAGCTAAAAATGTATAACTTCTTTAGACACATTTATATTAAATGTATTTGTAGTTATTTCTATACAAGAAAAAATTCATAGGGGTATAACAGTATTAAGCTTAATCTAGTAAAAATGTTTGATTGTGTTTTTAATACTGTGGATATTCTTGTATTTTTTTAAAAATTATAGTATAATCTAAAATATAAAATAATTTTGACTCGTGATTGGAGGAAAAATAATTAAGGATATCTATAACAACAAAGGCTGCCATCACTACAATATTTAACAATAGAAAATTTGAGTGAGTAATGTTTGAAGTACTTATCATTTGTTTTATTTTTTTAACTGAGATTAGCTTAGTTTAAAAAATATTTTATAGTAACTAAAAACTTCTCTAAATGTTTTAAATGGATTATAAAATTTATAGAAACAGAGTAAATTACCAATAATTTTATGCGTATTATTTTAATTTACATGCAGTCAGTAAGCTAAGAAATAATTGAAAAATGCTACTCTGCTCAAACCACAATTAAAGGATATTGAGGTTGTGGAGGAATCTTGCGGCTATAGAAAATTATTTAGATGATTGATACATGATCAACAGATGTAGTAGGCTATGTGAAAAAAATATGACACATGTTTGGAAGAAAAAAAGGCATTTTATTGAACATTTGGGAACAAAAAGAAATAGAAACACACAATATGTGCTTATGAGAAAAAACGAAAAAAGGTTTTTCCTTGAAAGGGAGTAGTACGGAAATTTTTAGTAGGGAGTATGGTTTTTTCGGACGGCCAACAACGTTGAACACCTTTGAGGAATAGAGTTAATGAAATTATAAATGAGAAGCTGAGTTATTCTGTATCACTCTTCTAGAAGAGTCAATTCCAGTTCTTGGAGAGTGCGTGGGTCTAGTATGCGGCCAGCAACTCGACCTGCTTAGAATATCTCAAAAATGCTCCATAGCAATGGTTTCTAGCTCCCGGAGCGTGAACCGGGATAAATGGAGGGATCAAATGATGCCGGGCCACCCAAGGATCATGAAAGTATTTCCATTTTATTTACTGTGGTGTATTGCTTTCGGTTTTGTGCGACTTTCTATGGAAATGACTACATATTTCATGTTAAATTTAATGTAACTGTATTTATTTTATTCTGACGGCATAGTTAAATGCAATTAAACTAAAATTATTAAGTCAAAATAATCTAAAATAGAAACAATCAACCCCTCCTCAGTGGTTTGCGGTAAAATGATCAAACATTGACCGGTCTGCGACTTTAAAAAGGTTGGGAAGCACTGATCTGTAGGGTTCATACCCGGAGAACACACTGGCCTTCCATTTGTATGATGCCTTCCTAGAAAAGAAAACTCTCCACCAAATTAGCATGGTGTGGCCTGCGATTGGCGTGCATTAATATGAAACCATCTCCAATTGCTGCAGCGTAAGAGACTACAGTAGGTCTGATGATCTCATCCCTATATTGGGAACCGGTCAGAGCTCCATCTGGAATGATGTGGAGATCGGTACAGCCATCAATGGAGATGTCAACACAGACTATTACTTCTCCACTGCCAAAACTGACACTTCCGCGCACGAATGGATGGTTTCTTGAACCGCGTTTCCTACAGATGAATATACGCCTATTACCAGGATGAACAAAAAGACTTGTCAGAGAAAAGAATATCGCGCCATTCATTTCACCTCCAGTTCACATGCACTATTGCTCACTACCTACAGGCGCAACGGTGCTATGCTGTTAATGTAACGTATATCATTGGTCCGTGAGCATTTACTGTTTGGAGCTAGTTTTGGACACACAATTTGTGTCAAAACTATGGTGACTGTGACCGCGCGAAGGTGTTGTTGAAGAAGAGTGGCATTCGGATTTAGATGTCTCCGAGCTGTTAGCCTTAAATATGGATCTTCATTGAACGTTGTTGCACGCCTACGACCTTGCCTTGGTCTCCAGCCTGCATTTTCAATCTCCAAAAACGTTTCCCGAACCTGGAAATTACACTTTGGAAAACTCCAGTGGCTTCTGCTACTTCGGCTTTTGTTTGGATCTTTTCTAAGCAACCGATATCTCTACAAGCTTCTGATTCGGTTGAATTACTTCGTCGAGACATTGCACTTATCAAAATAACACAATTAAAGAACGTCTTTTATTCTTTTCTGCTTTGTATTACATTAATTTGAAAGTCGAACTTCTTTGGCTGCCACAAAGTGTCATTTTGGACGTCAAACTCAAAATTTGCATGCTCCGAAGTTTGAAAAATGAGAAAAACTAGCATTTGCTATCTCTTCTTCCATTTTCTGCCAAAAACTTTCGTTTATACTGTTATTTTATTTAAGATTTACGATATCATTTAATTGTTTTGAGCAGTGTATATTAAGTAGAATTTTGTGACATTTGTAAAAGCATCATTTTTGTCTCGATGCTTTCAAACCTTTTCTTCTTTATTACTTAGCATGTTTTGGAGCCAAGTGGTTTAGATATTGTAGTGAATTTCGACATTTTAATTTACTATTTACCATCCATTCAAAATTTTTGCTTAAAATTAATTCTGAAGAATAATTGAATATGTTCCCTGTTTATACATATTTTTTTTCAAAATTGACGTAATTTATTTGTGGTTACTGTATACACACATTTAACATTAAGTTTAATTAAGGTATCCGAATACCCTAAAATAGTGAATTTTGCCAAAAGTTGACAAGTTTTTTTATGATTTTATTTTATAGAACATCTTATTAGCTTTATAAAAATATCAAGTTCATTATTTTCCATTCACTAGAACAAAAACGACAAGTGTTTAAATAAAAGCAGATGTCATTACTTTAAGCAAGATACCATACTTTAAAACGCGTTTTACTCGAATTTTTTTTTTTGAAAGTGCTGAAACGGGAACAGCGATTGCTACAAAAGTTTTGAAAATAATTAACTGAAAATTTTTGTGTATGTTCTGTATAAAAGTGGAAGTGTTTTAATCTTTAGATTTATCAATACTGTTTTATTACAAATTTACAGTCCCTTATGTTAATATAATCACTGTTATTTTAAGCAATTTCATATAATAACTAAGATAATATGCTCTTGTTTTTGTAAAGATTAAAATATCTCTTATCTTGAAGGTCATTTCAAAAATGAATAACATAGCAACACATCAGAATTGAAAAATTGAAAATTTGTTTATAAACTTTTAGTACAGAATGGACCGCGTTTATGTTATTTTTTGTAAATGTTTACCCGTTTTTTCTCCATCTTAGTAATAATAATTTCTTTTTAACTTCTTAAGTTTAGCATATTTTTCTTATGATGTACTAAACAAATCTAAAAACCACAAAAAATCCCCATAACTTCTTTTTTTTAAAAAAAAAAGTTATCGCGCAAGTAATCGGATACCTTAAATCAAACTTGGGAAATTTTTTAAAAAATTTTTTTGTAGGAAATCAAAAATGGTTTTAGTGTTTTACTTTTTATTTATCCATTGGTGATGAATGATGAGTTGAGACTTTTTGTAAAATATTTGATTTCTGAAGTATATATTTTAATGACAATTTTACCAAACACATTGAATAATCGACTCTTACACAACACCTCTTTGTATCGGAAGGACATATTCTGAAACTGAAAATAGTTATTGCTTACAAAAATGCTCTGTATTCATATATGTACCTTTTAGACTACTCTTTTCTAGACTAGTTCCAGGATAAATAAGAAACTTGGCACATATTTTCATGTAGAAAAATTTCCTATTACTAATATTACCTACTGACTTTATTCTCATGTATCAAGAGCAGAATATTTGAATATATTACTTATCTGTGCTTGAATGAATCCGTTTTTTTTTCTGTTCTGTGTAAAATATCTTCTTTATTTATTCTTAATTTGTAATGGTGAATTCAAACGTTCGTTGA
Organism: Trichonephila clavata; assembly: GCA_019973975.1. Classification (NCBI taxonomy): domain Eukaryota; kingdom Metazoa; phylum Arthropoda; class Arachnida; order Araneae; family Nephilidae; genus Trichonephila; species Trichonephila clavata. The sequence goes on along the minus strand of BMAO01029476.1, from coordinate 62,270 downwards.
ATGCTTCTAAATTTTAATAATGCAGTGTGATTAAAAAACAAAGGTACTAATTGTACACACAAAAATTTGTATTATTATCAAAAGAGCTTTCTATGTGAAAAAATTTCCAAGTTTGAATTCTGTTTGTAACATTAGCCTAAGATAACCTATAGTTATTAGTACGAATTTGTTGTAAAACACGTGCTTTTTCTAAAAGATTTGGAAATAACGAAATAAGAGTATTCAATAATGGTACATGTACAATGGGCTAAATTCCTGTGACGTTATATTTACATGATAATGACAACTACTTGTCTCTAGTCAACCAGTTCAGAAACTCATGTGACGTCATAGTCACACGATAAAAGTAATCATGTGTTTCCAGCTAATTAGTTTATGTGCTTCGCTATTGTCAACTCATGCTCTTTGCAGAAACTTTCTCTTAAAAAGTACATATATGTTTTTAATAATAACGCAGATAGGTTTAAAAATGTTCTTTATTTAAAAATAGATGCATAAAAGAAGATTTTTTTTTATTAAAAATTTTTTTTGACGAAATTTTTTTTTATAGCATTTGAACATTTGTACCCAATTAGGAAATTTAAGTTTACTTAGATTTTACAAATGGAACAACAAATACAGCTAGTCTAATGTCTATTTTGAATCCAATGAAGAACACGTGTTTGTCTTTATCATGTGACCGTCATGAATTGATTCCATTGTCAAAAAAGGGAAGAAAGGAATATTCCTACTGACTTTCGTAATTTTCATCATGGCGTTACAAAGTATTGATGCTGATCTCTCAAAAGGAACTAAATTATCATGCTAATATATTAATTAACTTAATTACGTTGGTAATTTATTTAAAAAACGATTTTTTCAGATGTTTATTTTTTCGCACATCAGATTTGTCTTCATAAAAAGGCCTAAATTCCAAATTTCGTGAAATAGGCTAAAAGATTTTTGATTTAAAGTGACTTAAAACGAGTTCTTTAATATTTATTTGAGTCAAATATTTGACGGTAAAACGTTTTCTATTCAAGACGTTTCGAGTTCATTTACATTTTTTGTAAAATAATTAAAGAAATAAAAATTATGAATAGTAATTTTTATTACAAAAATATAAATTATTCAAAGATAAAAATTAATTGTAACATATTAAAGTTTTGCCATATTTAAATTTTCTTATATCATGAATTCTTTAAATTAAAATTTCTCTTGATAGTTTAGGAAATTTTCACTTAAAAAATTGTCCTTGGAAATCAAGAAATTTTAATTAGCTGTATACAAGTTGATAAGTCTTGATTATCAACACACTTATCTCTTTTTGATCAAAAACGGAAAATACATTATTAATCATTTCCATGAAGAAATCGAGTATATTGTCCCTTAATGACTTTTCCCAATTATTTCTATGTCTAATGGTTGGATTGAAATAAAATTTCACATGAGATTTTACACATAGGCTATTTAGATTACCGTAAAATCCGGAGCATAACGTACACTTTTAACACAAAAAATGAGATTGAAATTGACGGGGGCGCGTTATTCGTCGGGTATAAAAATGAGAGCTTTATAAATAAAAAAAGATGAGCATAGGAAAAATTAGACTTCTACATAGATCGAGATACTGTTTATTTAAAAGAAAGGACATTCCTTATTGAACTTAAAAGGTTGTAGTTCTAGAAGCATACTATTTTTTTTTTGTAAAGTTTGAAATAATTCCTCGAAAATAAATGACTTTAAAACATACGAGCATTGCACATGTAAATTTCAGGTTTCTTCGTACAAAACAAGGAGGGGAGGGGTGCGCTTTATACGGCGAATATATCTAAAAATTAAAAATTACAGCCTGAAAATATGGGAGTGCATTATACGTCAGATTTTACGGTATATTCTATCTAATCATCCAAACTAGTGGTTCCCAAACTTTTTTAACCCATGGATCACTTTTTATAGTCAAAACTTGCCCACGGACCACTTTTTAAAGTCAAAACTTTCCCCGAAGTGAAAAAGCTACATAAATGCATAGTATACAAATTACAAATTGAGAAAAAAACTTTTTGTTGAAGAATTAGTTTTAAAAATACAACTTTTGTTTGAAAAAAAATTTTTTAAAAATCAATGACTGGATGAACTTGATGACATGTTATGAGTGTATTTATGTCCGTCTCAATGTTTGTGAGTAGCAACCGTAAATCCCTACGAACCATAGTTTTTAGTTGGTTTCTTTTTTTGTGTGTGTGATGAGGTTTTTACGGCATTGAATCCATGTTCTACCAAATTGGAAGATGGGAAAGTAGTCAACAACTTCTGTACAATAACCCATAATGCCGGATATAAAACTGGGACCTGTTTTTGTAACTAGAATTTGTGTGTGTGGTATCCTTGTTCAAAGATTGGTTTAAGTCTATCATTTGGGGATATTTCAATAAGATGCTCCTGTATTAATATGGATTCATCTGTGTTTGCGATCTGAGTTAGTTCACTCGCAAAAGAGTTCAAAATACAGTCTGGAATATCCAAGTGAATTATTGTTATTTATTTAAATTTCCATAAAAATAAAAATGGATCAAATTTTTTAAAATTTATATTAAACTTTACTCAGACTCCCTGACATCATTCAGGAATCCTCAAATCAATTTTAATTTGAAATATAATAATAACATCGCGAAATATAATAATAACATTTGAATATAATAATAACATTTGAAATATAATAATAACAAATATAATAATAACCCGCCTGAATAACATCGCGGACCCCTGAGGGTCCGTAGGGACTACTTCAGGAACCCTTGATTCAAACAATCGTGTTTCTGTAATAAAAGTTTTTTAATCGTTAATTATTTCATTTAGGTAAATTTTTCAATTAATGAAACAACATCATATTTTAGTTCTTTGAGCTTTAGTTCTTATTAATATTCATTGTAATTTTTGGTCTAGAGGTAATGTAAATTGCAATAATTATTAAGGATGATCCACGTTTTTTCGAATTATTTTACATATTTCTTTACTAATGGCTCTTTATTACTGTCTTTATTAGTTTTTGTAAATATCTTAATACAATCTTGTGCATTTGAAAGATGTTTTCTACGATAAAGATAATATTTTCAAAAAAAAAAAAGAGAGTAGAAAATATCGTTCAACTAAAAATATATACAGGGTATTACCAAATTCGACCGACAAATTCAGAAGGGTGACTGTAAGCAGCATGGAGAAAACAAATCACCATCGAACATGGGGCCACAAACCACGTTTAGTCGGAGTAATTCGCATAAGCAATCATGAAGAATGTGATGTCGAATGGTATGAAAAGAGGCAATGAGAGGTAAGAAATAGGTACATTTGTTAAACGTAAAGCATGTTTACAATACGAACAACGCATCCCCTCTCGACATCAGAAATGCAACGACAAGTGGTTACCTCAGGAATTGTTTGAAATTGCTGCAACGTAATTCATTACACAGCTGACACCGACTTATGAAGGATTGTTTGACTTGTTCAAACAATCCCGTGAGTTGCTGATGTGAACTGAAACGACGATGATCCGTGACGGGAGAACCACGACTGTAGCCATCAGCGTCTCCTACACAAGTGATTTCAGGTGGCGCCAGAAGAAGAAATCCAAAAGATTGAGGTCTGGGAAGCGTGGAGGCCACAAGTCCACCACTATAAAGCATGAAGATGGTTACGTAACGCAATTGAAAAATGTGCTGATGCACCATCGTGGATGAACCGCAGATTCTGGTGAGCACAAGGGTGGTACTCCCTAGAGTAATTACGGGAGGACGTGCTATTGGAAACATATCGGATGATATGTCGGATGATATATGTATATCTCCGCGTTCGCCTGGCCCCTCCCCTCGTGACTACTGTTATTGTATTTTCACCGACTAAACGTGGTTTGCGACTCCATATTCTTCAGTGATTTGATGTTCCCATGCTGCCTGTTATCACCCCTCTAAATTTGTCAGTCGAATTCGTAACATCCTATATATAGAGAAAATTAAGCATAACTTATGAGGGAAAAACTTTTATTCAGTACATTTTTTTGTCAATAAAATCGTTAAATATGATTTAAGAACTAATGAAGCAATATTATTAATAATTATTCATTGATTGCAAATGCCTTTAACGATGTTTAACATGCCAGAAAGATTAATATACTCATTAATTACTTTCTGAAAATATGTTTGTGAATAAAAGCTTAATGATAACGTAGCTATTTATGATGTATAATAGGCACTTTAAAATGACGACTTTTTAAATAACATTGATATTTCTAGCTAATATTTTAGTAAGAATTTTTTCGGGAAGAGTAAAAAATAAATTATTGTATAAAAGAAATTAAAATTACATTAATTTACGCTTGTATATTGAAATACAAAACAGAAATGGATATATTATCAATTCAAATAGACCTTAATGAACCACATATGAAAATTTAAAAAAAGATTATCATTCATTATTTTTTAATTTTTTCTGTAACCAAGATTCTTTACACATTATTTTTAAAAAAAACTATCTTACTTTTATACCACATTTTTCCATTCAATAAAAGGAGTGTAAACAGGATAATTAATATGAAATAAACGTTATCGCCGTTCGTTTTAAATGAAAAATCAACACTGATGATACTAATGGTTCATTTATATTTTCGAGGAACACCGTTTAATGGACGAAATGCATTAACTCATCAAAAGAAGGATGTGTAACTCAATAAAGGATCTTAAATATTCAAGCGATGAGAATACAAATTGCGCTAATGGTTTCAGCTCCTGATTGAATTAACTAAGTGAGAAAGAATTAGTATGACTTCCCCCTTCAGTTAAAGATTCAGTGTTTGTTAAAGCATAATTCGTGTAGTTCGTACTTTTAGAATGTTTTATTTGTGAATATTTATTTTGGTTTCAATTTAATGTCTCCTCGAGTTTTTCGTAGGTATTCTGATAAGGTAAGTAAAATATAAAAGCCGTGTGTTAAAAACTGTAATGTAGAATTAATGATAAATAGACATGCTAAGATTATTGCCTTGAATTCAAAAATTGGATGTTAATTCTATAAAATATCTGACTATTCTTCTGAGATCCGCGTTTCGAAAATCATATTATTGTAATAAAATTCACCTAAAAAAATTACAAATTTTTAAAACTCATATGCTTTTTATGATCTCCCGAATTCAATCTACACGTAAAAGTATACATATATGTAACCAATAATCATATACTTAATTGCTATAAATCTTATAAATCCAATTATTAAATAGAAACTTAACAAGACAGTAATGATAAAAAAAAAGTTGCTCATATTAGTATAATAGCAAACTCTTAGACTTAAGAACAAAGCTTTCAGGGTTAAACATGGTTTTAAGAGGATTGTATTGGTATAAATATAGTTACTCATACACACGCTAGTGTGCAGAACTAAAGCAACTTCACGGATTGTGCCGTAATTACTAAAAAAATCAACAACGTGACAGAAAATTCACACTACAGAGACACAATGTAGCCTTTATAAGTGCTTCATAGCCAAATATTGTAGCCGAAAAAGGAATCATACCATGGAAAAAAGCAGAAAAAGGCTTTATTGATAGAGTGGCGATATGTAAAAAACATTGGCCATGAGAAAGAACAACTAATCATACTCCTTTAATAAGGAATATGATTTCCCCTAACTGCAATGTCTGTGTTGCACCGTCTATTCATATTCAATGCCAAATTGTTCAGCAGTTATTGAAGTAAGAGATTTTCTACTTCAAGAAGCATATGTTTCATCTGTCTAATGTGCTCCTGAAGAAACTATCTTGATTCCAGGCATTTACCCAAAGCATCCCAGATATATTCGTTAAGATTTTTATCTGGGCTGTTCATTCACTGGTCAATTCATTCTGCAAATATCCTCATTTTCTAGAGGCTCCTCAATAGCAGAGGTCCTGTATAAAAGTGCATTGTCATTCACAAAAATAAAGTCTGGACCCATGGCACCTCCCAAATAGACGCACGTGTAGGAAGATAATTTTATTGCAGTAACGATCCCCGGTAAGTGAGCCACTGTCAGAAATATGTAGCTTCATTTATCCATTCAAATGAATACCTCTCCACACAAGCACTCCAGAACTATCTTATGGTTTGTTTCTTTGATGTTAGTGGGATGAAAAATTGTTTCTACCTCCCTCCACTTCAACTGGAGATGGAGAATCATTCCTTGGACTGAAACGACTATCATCAGTGAATAGAACGGGATTTCATTGATGTGATATCAAGTTTTTGTGTACTTGACACCATTATAAATAGTGCTATAGATGTACTATTGTTAATGATTTACAGCAGTGCTTCTCAAACTTTCAATGCTTGTGACCCAATTTTCAATCATAATTTTCATCTCGCCCCCCTTTACACAATAAAAATACATTGAGTGCAGTAATAATACACTTTTTTTGACGGTTAGGCTACAATACGATTTTAATATATAAACCATACAAATTATCATGATATGTATTAAATTCTGTAAATGACAAGCCTGTTGAATCGCTAGTAATTTTTAAACTTGTTCTTAATTTAGTATTGTGAGTTTAATTATCAACTATACATTGTGCAATACTTACATTTATAAGTATATTATATCAATGTAAATGCGTATTTTATTTTTTATCTTGTCCGGATGTATATTTTGTTTTGCTTCCTTTCAAAATTCGTAATTTTTTTAAATCTTTTGTTTTTGACTTTTCGATATGCTCGCGCCCTCTCGCAGGGTTATCTTGCCCCACAGTTTGAGAAGCGCTGGTTTACAGCGTTAAGGATGGTGAACGAATTTTGCCTCTTTTATGTAGACGTCCGGTTTCCATACGCAGCTACTGAGTATTGTTGCCTAATATTCGATTCCGGTCTCTTTTCACCTGCAGAATGATATAAATGTCAACCTTTCTAATAACTGTATCTGTGTGTCATTTGGAAGACTATCGAAACTCTTGAAACTACGCTTTTGTCAATTGCTCTAATTGTGATACTACACCCCTCTGCAAGTTTGTGTATGATTCTACAACGTGTATATATATATATATATAAAGGCATTTTGTTGATTTCTTGCAGGTACTAGGAACGCGCTGTTTCTTTTCACTAGTAGGGAGTGTCAGGAAATGCGTGCTCTCTCTTTTTTTAATTGCCTTGACACTGAGCACGCGTATTCCACATGTTTGTGTGCCGCGATGTCCCCTCAGATGTCATAATATTGATATTTACATACGCACCGGCTTTCTATTGAGTTGCCTTTTCACTTTGCTGATCTCTAAAAAGCCTTATTCAAGAGTTTCATGGTTGTATGTTGGAAAGTGAACTTGTTGCTAAGTTTTGCATGCTAGTGTGAGTGTAAATACTTCTCTTTGTTTAGTAATTTATCAATTTTTTAAATAAAATGTAGCATTAGTTACTTAAACGTACTGAAAAGGATTCATTATCGGGTATTTATACCATATTGTTGAGTATCTCATCAATGAATTTTTAATAATTTCTTAAGTTCTTGTATAAATATATACAGGAATAAAAAAACAAAAAAGAGCTTAAGAAACACACAATATTTGGTTTATATTACAGAAATTCATAAAACAAAAGAATAATAGTTTAGTATTAAATATTCCTTTGAGAGAAAATTCTGAAAGTTATAACCAGGAACACGAGACATATTACGATGCATAAATAATGATCAAACAATAAAAGGAAGAATAAGATAAAAAAAAGTTTTCTGAAAACCAATTTGATAAATTCTCGAAACAACTGTTGTAGGAACGGATGTGTGAACACAAATAACATTTTAGATAAAATTAACTTAAAAATACGAAAGGCGCTAATTTTCGTCTAGACGTTCATAAGAATTAATATGAGAAATATTAAAATGCTTGCCTCGTAAGCAATAATTTTTATTTAAGAACAGTGAAAATTGTTCGTTGCAATAAAATAGGTTGATACGAAATGAATTGTTCTAAGTGTGTCAACAAATGCGGTGGTGTAATGAATTTTCTTTATTGGATTTCTCTCTGAAGGCGTTTTCAGAAGTCGTCTTAAGGAATTAATTAATCTTACTTATGGGGTTTCGAAATGTTTTAAAATAATATCTATGTGTTCCATTTTTCGGTTCATAAATTGTGTTTTATTTACACTTTCCTTTAAATTCATTTAAAAGTGCAAGGCTGGTTGATTAAAATTTCTAAAGGCATTATTTCGGACTTTAATAAGATTAGTTAGGGTATTAAGATTTCTCAGATATTAAATTTTTAATAAAAACTGGGGGGGGGGGATAACCGCCTGTACGCCTAACAGTGGACCAAATCCCATTATACAAATCATACAGCTGACAGCTGTTCATACTCACTGCTCAAATTGTAGAACAAGTATAATTTACATGCACCATGTAATTCTATTTATTTGTTCCTTTTTTCACAAAATTCGTTCTTGGCTCTCCTCTTCAGTTAAATTCATCCCTGAAGCTGCATCATCCAACACTTCAATGTTAAAGACCTCAGATTTTGATAAACCTGCATATCTTGCTCCTTCCTATTTAATTCCGTTGATTGTTAATAAGCCTTCGTATGAGACAACGCCTTCTTCTCACGCAGTGATTCCAGTCCCGGCAATCGTTGCGATATTCTTCTGCGAGAGCTGGCAATAATGTTCTGTAGCAACCGTATTGTTAACATTATATGAAACGAAGCACATGGTTGCCAATTCAGCGCGTACGACACATGCGAAATCAGGGTTGCCAACTTGGCGAGTTATCTTAAACATTGGCATTGTTGCGATAGTAAGTAATAAATTTATTACAGCATCTTGAAAAACCCTTTTTTTTATTCATATAGAGACTAAAAACTCTAGAATCGCATAACCTAATAGTTTTGAGTGGTAATTTTACAAAGTCAAGGGAATATTCAAAACTTCATTTATTTTTTTTCTTTTGCGAAGTTAAAAATTAAATTAAGCTATTTTAAAGATATTTTTGTCTGTGAAATTAATGTTTTCTTACCATAGACTAGTTGTTGCTCACCCGTTTTGCCTGTTATTTAGTAATATTGAATGATATACATTGTTTTTTCTTAAGCTATTGATATTTAAATCCTAGCATTAAACTCTGGATTGTATTCAAATACATGCTTGAAGCCCAGCTTCTTGATCTAAAAATAATTTAAAAGTAAAAAAAATAAACTTTTTAAAAACAAGCTTTTATTTAAACGCGCTAAAAAGAATAAAATAAACTTTTCCTTTAAAACTTTTTTTACTATCAACTTATAACGTCATTGCACAATTTATGTGATATAAAAGCTTGCCGAGAGATTTAAGTACACTTATTTACTTAGTTTGAAAATGTAAAAAATTAAATTCAATCAGATCAAGTTATTTAATTTACTTGTTTATTTACACAGGTAAATCTCGCGGCAAGCTTTTATATGATATAAATTGTGTAATGATGTTGTAATTTGATAGAAAAATAAGTTTTAAAGGAAAATTTTATTTTATTCTTTTTGGTGCATTTAAATAAAAGCTTGTTTTTAAAAAGTGTTTAAATTTTTAATTTATTTTTTACCTTTATTTATCGCTGGACAGGTTTATTTATCTCATTCAACGCATGATTGTTTCAAGGTCGTTTGTAGGTTAATTTCGAACAATCTAGCTAAATAAATTCTCGCAAAAAGGGCATATGGTGAAAAGAGCAACATTTCTCAGACTATATTAATTTATTGCGGTGCTCGCCACACATCGGTTTCGTGTGTTTACATCGCTCTGCGTCCGCCAGGCCAGATCTCAAACTATTCTAAGGGGTTGCCATATTCCGTAAGGACCCATGGTCGGTTTACCACAGGTATTAGACGAAAAACACAATTTATTTTTTTAAATCCGTAATTTTTAAGCAATTTTTTCAATATTCGTACAGATCTCGGATAGTATTGTTCTACACACGAAAAAAAGTTTCCTGAGATTGCTTTCATAAATGACGAAGTAATTAAATGTTTAATTAAAATTTTGAGTACTTTTTGAAAAATCGAAAAAAAAAAAGGTTTTCGGCATTTTATTGTTTAAATGACTGATTCTAAAAAAGCAAAGCAGGAGCTGTTAAAGTACGGAATGTCGATTCGGTTTTAAAAAAATTCATGCGCAACGATTAAGACATAATTTTTATAAAAACGCATCAATTTTGATTTATTTAAAAAAAATCGTAAAAAATACAAATATTATTATTTTGTAAAAAATGATATATCGTATCGAGGCAAAATAAATGATATTTCCGATTCTGTAATTATTTTTTGTCTGAGTTTCATAGAAAAATTAGATCACTGTTTTAAAAACGTCAAAACTGCAAAAAAATTTCCCCTCGTCTCGTTCTTCATTTTGCGTCGCCGAGCACAGCGGAATAAAAAGCCACAGGGGTAAAACAACTATGCGCTTTAAGGTTTTTAATTAATATCTTTTTAACTAATTGCAATATCGGAATATAAATGGGCAAAATATGCACTGTCATCCAAACTAAACGTGTATACAAAATTTCAGTTCAATCGTTTGAAGATATCAGCTTCAAAATTGAGTTGCAAAATGCCACCTGAACAAATTATATTGTAATTTAAATAAAAGCTTGTAAAAAAGGACAGAGGATTTGAATTTCCAAAACGGAAGCATATAAACGTAGTTCAATCAAAATATGTCGCCAAATGATGTAATCGTTTTCTAAACATGAGTGGGTATGGTTTTCCATTATTGGCTGCATAGCACAACATGTGACAATTTTACACACACATAAACACTTCCTAAGTAAATCAATGTTGCTGCAATCTGTCGAAGGAGAAAATGGGGGTTTAAAAATTATATGCTGAACGTTTTTGAGGCATAAATATGCTTGAGGTTCAATCGAAATATTGGCGAAGCTTCCAGCAAAATTTTGGAGCAATGCGATTAACGGTTTGAATTTGCTTTAGTTCCAAACAAATCTACAAACATTCAAATTTATATATAAGATAAATATCATTTAAAAGTTTCATCTCTTACTCTACGCCAAAGAGTACGTTTCTTTGCTATAAACTAATGTTTTAAGTAGTAATTTGTTATGAATGTATAAACATAGAAACATTCAATTAAAAATCAAATTATTATTATTAAGGAAAAACTATTATTGAATAATAATTACTGAACTAAATGCTTAAGAAGGTAACCTCCAAGTTCATTTATTTCATATCTTTTATTTTATTCAAAATTGCCTCTTAGTTGTGGAAAATCCCCTCAGTATTTATATACTTGGAAATCTGAAAAAGTAGGCTGTGCTTATTTTTAAAATTTACACGAAAAAATCTCACAAGTAGAAACCATCGTAAAATGCTTCAAAATAAAATAAAATATATGTCGTTTAAACATGGTGATATGTCTATTCTTATGAAACGCATAATTAATTGGCTTTTTTAGAAGGATCGAAATCTGTCTGATGTATTTTTACACCAGACTCTGTAACAAATAGAAATTCTGTTTTTGTCAAAAGGAAGATTTTTCTATTGGGGAGATCTGTAAATCTATTACTGATGAAATTTTATCATAAATATAGAAATAACTTAAATAATAATTTCCTTTTGTTTTTCAATGATCTTTTTAATTTCATGAAACTGGATTTTTTGCGAAATAATTGAAAATTTAACTCTTGCCGATTGTGAATTACTTTTATTATTTAAATCCTTTTTTGATTAAAAAAATAGACTTTTGAAATTTATCTTAAAATTTTTTTTATGGTTATTATTTAAAATACTCAAATTTGTCAAAAAACTTGTCAAAAAATCAACATGGTTTTTACATTGTTTCCTTTTTTATTGTAATGAAATGCAGATTCATATTTCAGTCATAATTATTTATATATAATCTACTTATTATTTTTTTATCAACATATTAGCTGAATTAATGTGTTTTAGTAAAATTGCATTTTTAAAACTCGATATTACACTAATTATCAATTTATTAAATATCACAATTTAAAATTTTTTGTCTTATTTTTATATTTTTTTCTTGATTTTCATACGTAAAAGTCAGACGATATTGGGATGGATTCCTTGCATAATTTTATTTTATAAATTTTATGAGATTGAGTTTCTAACTTAAGAGTGAGTACTTATATGTTTGTTTTTCTAGATTTTTTAAAAAAAGTAATATGAATATAAAATGAGTAATTCATATTCAATTATCATTATTTAAATATATTAAAAAAGATTCACCATAGTATCCCTTTTTAAGAAAATTTCATTATTTCTCACATTTTTGGTTTAATAGTATTCAATTTCTGTTAAGGCCGCATAAGAGAGAGAGAGAGCGAGAGAGATAATTCAGACGACTGATTCATATTTCAGTAAAAAAAGATAAAATCAAAAACATTTTCGATCAATGAAGCCCACTAAAACAGAGCTTGAATATTAGAGCAATGGATTATTTTTTTAAAAAAAACTTTTTCATACTCAACAGCTTAAAGGGGAATCATAAGGTAAAAATTATCTTGATAATTTATATTATTGCCAGATATCATCGGTTAAATAGTAATATTTGTTTTTGAAATTTTGCGCTTGATATTAAGATTATTTGATATGATTTTAATAATTTCAGCAAATATTTTGAATCAAAATTTTATGATATCAATATGTGATATATTTAAAGATTTATTGTATTCAAGAGTATCTCTAAAACTATATTTTTTTTGCCATTATGAATCAATAAAACATAAACACACTTTTTTTTATTGAGAACATTTATAAGCCCCGTTCAGCACAAAGTATCACACATAAAAGTAAGCGTGAAGCACGCATCAGAAAGGAACGAAAGAATTTCGAAGTCATGAAGGATTGCAACACAAACATCCATGCCTTAATCGGGATTCGAACCCAGGCCCTACGGCACCGCAGTCAACGTCACTAACCATTATACCATATGGCGGTAACATAAGCCCATTAAAAAGGATCTATTTGATTACAACACAATTTTTTTGCTATAAAACTTTTTTTGGTACAATCAAATGATTTAAATTTAACAAACATCGAATGAATAACTAGAACTCTAAGGGATGTCGCAACTCAATATCTTAATTGTGGGTAAAGAGAAATTTCTCAATGTTAGGGAATAAATTCCATTTGTGTGTGAAAGAGATTCCGTCTACGCATTTTGAATGCCTAAATATATTGCAAACGGGATCGCGCAAAGAATGAGCAAATGTCACAAAGCAGGATCGTCAAAATTGAAGAATAATTCGTCATTTGCATTGTAAAGAGACCACTACCGACTATACTTGCAAAAATTACTGATCCATTATAGAGCACGATCTCACTAAGGTATATAATAAACTCGATGAAAGACAAATAATATAAAGATAGATCATTGCTTATGTTATCACAGCACCTTATTTTAAAGCATCACCTGCAAACTCAAAAACCAATGATATCCCTAATATTCTCACTTGTACATCAAAAAACGAGATTCTTTTATTTTGAATCTCATTGATTGGAATAAAAGGGATTACAGCCACGAACTTTCATTTTGAACTCACTTTGAACTGAAAACCGATAGTCGGCGAAGTCGTTTCTGGAGATATCCAGAAAAACAATGGGAACTTGACTTTCACCCAGCACACTCACATAATGCTATATTCGTCCATATTTTAATACATCAAAATGAAAACATTTTAGGAAAAAAACACCGATTATTTTTTTAATTGGTAGTAATTCTGAAAAAAAAAGAGAATTTTTCAATAATCCTAGTTCAGGCGCTCTGGAGAAGTCTTAGCTATCAAAAGGCTAAATATTATTATTATAGAAGCATTTTTCATGCAACGAGAATATTTTGAAAATAATTCTATGTTCGTTTATTGCCCAAATATCGCATTTACATAATTTTTTTACAGTAATAATATTCTTAAAACAATTTTATACGTGTATACTAATATTAGCGACACTAAATATTAAAAAATATTCGTTTGTAGGCTTTTTTGAAATATCACGTTTCCACGAACGTAGTCGGATACCTTAATCTATTAGGTCGCGAATACGATTTTTTTCCTTTATTCATAGTGTTTTTGTTGAATACATTGGATGAAACAGGGTACCTAATAACAACCTAAACACCTAATAACCTTAATTTCTAGTAAAATATCTGAAAAAGAAATTAATGGCGATTAAATAATCTAATTTTTGCCAACATACATCTTGCTGCTCCAAGATTTAAGGTAAGTTATCTAAGCAAAAGGTCATCAAATTAATTTTTTGAAGGTGCCAATCACATATAGCACAAATAAAAATCAGGGATTGATTATTTACTAATATCGTACTTTGAAATTACATGAGGACAACTGGTGATGGACCTCGTAATTTTCAACCTTGATGGAAACTACGACACTTGAGCTGACTCCCCCCCCCTCTCCAAATTTCCACACCATGCCAACATGAGGACTTTGAGCCTGAACAGATTTAACGTGCATCAGCCTTGCTTCACGGCGTGTCTTCGGTGACTCCACGATTCGACAAAAGCAACACTAGCTATGAGTTTATAACTATCTATGAAATCTTTGCAAAGCCCAAATCACGTGATACGAATTCGTCCTGACTTCTCTCTGTCTGTATTGTTATTAAAAATAATTACTTATTTGAGTTAAATTTTTAATATTTTAACCACGAAACAACACACACAACACAACACACACACATTTGTTATTATTTGAATTCTCGGATCAAAATTGGCTCGTTAAGTTTTTTAAAATAATAACTGTTCTTGTCTTAGAATTTTGTTTCAAATCTCGAAACAAAATATCAAAATTTATACTTTCTAATCTACTAATACTATCACAATATTCATGAAGAATATTATTTACAAAACTATTAAGTTTTTTATAAAAAAAATATGGAACTTAAATAAGATTATTCCAGAAAATGTTTACTTACAAATTTTTAAAGAAAAGAAATAATGAATATTATTCATCCAATATTTGATTTACTTTACCAGAATATGTGTCGCTTATTCAATTAAAACTTTGAACGAAACAAACTTGTTACATAGTTAATAAACAAGAAAGATTTAGGATTACACAATCTAAAAAAAAAGGGAAAAATAAATTATCTATCCAGAATTTAATTTACATTCCCCGAACGACGTGAATTACTTGTTTTATGCGGTTAGAATTCTCTCACAGAAATGTTCCTCCAAACTTATGTATATTGTCTTATACTAACTACCAGTAAAAGTTTAGAACTTCGATTTATCTTCTAGTACGAGAATCTTTGGTGGCAACACCACGAGCGTATCGAACTGTCAAAGGCTTAGGCTCGTGGGGTGAATCCGGCAACACGGCCTTCGAAACACCTGAGTTTGAGCAGACTTCTCCGTCTAGGAAGGCAAAAGATTGCGCGCGACCTTAATAAATGATAGATGAAGAAAGGGAAAAAGACTCAACATTTCGGTCCTTGACCTAGCCCCGGATAACTCCAACACCGGATCGATAGGGTCCACCATGCTGCAGCGGCCGCCATACTGCAGGATTATGACGTCACTCGCCAGCCAGATAATGAAATGCACGTCCGGTGGAACAGGAAGAGAACTCGGCCATTTTGGGTCACAATGGGTTTTGTAAAATCAATTAGGATTATTGGCTTTCTCAGGACAAAAAAAAAATTAATTGTCCAGTTTTATGACCGCATGGACTTAAATATTTGATACAGGGAAGGAAAAAAAAGTTATTTTTCTTAATGCTCAATATAACTATGGAGTTTGCTGAAATTCTTTGTAAAGAATTTGTTTTCTCTCGAATGGCTTGTGATTGTCTAATAGCTTCCGAACATATTTATCTTATGGTGCTTAAAAAGAATAAAGGTTTATTACCTCTCTGAGCTACATATACGTTTCTCTTTAAATATTTCAACTGTATCGAATGTATCTCCGAAGAATTATTTTTACACATAATAATATGAATTTCAGAATAAAAACGAGTAATTAAAATTAGTTATTTGCATAAGAGATCTTTTACTCCAGCATTTCTTAAAATTTTCCAAAGATAAAAAGTTTCAATCTTAAAAGGAAATTAAAAACAGCTATTAATTTTTATTTTTAACGAGGAAAAAAATTCGTTTATTTTTTAAATTACATTTATGTCAACACTTTATCCCAGCCAAAAATCGTTCAAAAATATAAAATTATAAGATATAATTGTTAAAATTGTGCTAGTCTTCGTATGTTACGCCTCAAGATTGCTTTTTTACACATTGAATACTAAATTAAAATTAAAAATGCAAAGAAAAACTTTTTATAATTATTGGGAAGATATATAAAATTTTACGCATATTACAATATAATTTACCAAATATTAAATGGGAATCATTCGTGCTGCCAGAGGAAATAGATATTTAACATCTATAAAAATAGAACTTTGGTATTAATAAATCCCTAACACACCATTCAATTGGAATGTACTATGCTAAACTGAACTATTGTTGCACAATTTGCAAGATATATGATTATAAATTATTAAAGTCTTAAAAATATAATAAACCACTAAAATTTAAAAAGTGTCATAAATAAAATTTTTATTTAATCTTTATAAATAAAATAATTTACAAATAATATGGAAATAAATAAATCAGCAAAGAATATTTTAAAAGTGTTCTATAAATATGACAGCATTTCAATAGTGCACGCTTGGTCTGCTTTTAAACGCAAAGTTAAATTTATATATTATTTATTACCTGTTATAGAATGTAGTTTATACGACAGGTGGCGATGAAGAAAGCTCCAACGATAGTTCGCTGAGTCAAGAAAAATTATCTCCATCTGTTGGTAAGTTTGGTTAAAACTGCGCAATACTGCTTCTGCTTCTTTGGAAATTAAGGCGATGCGTCAAATGTAAAGCAGCTTCTAATGCATAACTGATAATGGAATTCTTGCGAATCTTAAAGCGGCAAACTGTTGAATGATTTTTAAAAAAATGCGTCAATCTAATTGCATATATCTGTAATTACACGCATCACAAATTGCACAAATTATTTCACTTAAACTGGCTTTATCATGTGGTATATTCACATAAATTTTTGATGAATGTGAATTAATTTTGATTAAATGAATGTAACTTTCATATTTGTGTTCCATCTTTATGTGCTATGTCACTTATCAAACGTAATCAAATGTTTATTATATTTCATTGCTTTACAATGGGCTAAATTTATATGACATCATTGTCACATGATAACTGCGATCACTTGTTTCCCGCCAATCAGTTCATAAATGCATGCAATATCATAGTCACGGGATAATTGCAATCACGTGTTTCCAGTCAATCAGTTCGTGCGCTTTGCTGTTGCCAAAGTTTGCTCTTGCAGAAGCTTTTTTTTCAGAAGTGCATATTTGTTTAAAATAATAAAACACAGAAAAAAGCACTTGATTTAAAACTACACGTATAATATTAGAATTTTTTTTATCTTTAAAACTTTTTAAAGAACCTTAGTATTTGAACGGGAAGTATAGTGGCTGAATTGTAGCTCCAATTCCACGCCACAGATCCGGGGTTCAAACCACGAGCTGAGCAAGGTCAACTCAGCTTTTCATCCCTTCAACGGGTCGATAAATGAGTGCCAAACTTACTTGGGAGCAAAACACTGGGGGTTTCACGTCAGACTGCCCATCTGACCGGAAAATCTGCTCATGCACCTCAGAGCCCATAATCATGAAACCTGAGATGGCACATTAGGCCTTTGCTCACAATGGACTGTTGCGCCCCCTGAGTTAAGTTAAATACTTGAACATCTTTACCTGATTATGGAGTATGAAATTTTATTTGTTTAAGTTTTACTGGTAGAACAACAAGTACAAGTCAGTTTTGAATTAATACAAAGAACACGTGATTTTATTTATCATGTGACCATCATGAATTATGCCCATTGCCATATTTGAAGTAAATACAAAAAAAAAATGCTGTTAATGTAAATAATACAACGTGGACAAACATGTCAATGTGAGCTAACCTTGCCTGATAACCTGTTCGTAGGACTTTTTTGGCGCCAAACTTATATTTTTTCCAACACGACCACGAGTTTTAGGGGAAAAAGAGAGATGGAAAAAAAAAAATACCCCTCCACTTACTTAGAGGTCATAAAAAATAATGTATCAAAGAGTTCTTGGCTTTTGAGATTTGAGTGCATTTAGCTCTTCATTTTTATCGTAGATGTGAAATAGGATAAATCCTCCGAAAATGAGAATTTTTTTTGTTCCATTTTAGGTACCTACTCTAAAGAAATGGGTCATCTAAAATTGGCTAAAAGCCTAGAAAAAGATTATCTCAAATATGAGTTTGGAGTGATACATTTATTTTTCTCAATGCCCTTTGCTTTACTTTAGTAAATATGCTTTTCGATTTCTGACAAAGGAAAAAAAAGCTTATGTTCATAAAAAAAGAAAAAATCAAAGGAAAATTAATTAATGAGCAAAAAAGTGTTCTGACTCACAAACTTAGTATTTTATAGAAAAGTTACGTAAGAAGGAAAGAAGCATGCTGTTTAAGTTACGTAAATAATTACGTCTTGAAATAATTTATAAATGTTAGCATCAATAATTATAAAAAATCAAATTTAATTCAAAAACATAAATGGTTTATTTTACTTGGCAGCATATATTTTTGTTTACTCTTTTAACACGAGTTTGACTATTTTTGTCATGTTTGGACACATTAGGGGTACTGTTATGATAAATTATTTCTGAATTGTGGTTCAGAAATACATAATAAACATTTAGAAGAAATTGTGTGTCTGACCCAATGACTTTTTAGATGTGTCGCTACAGAATCTTAATATTAGATATATTTTATTTTTATTGATTTAACAAACTTAATGAAGGGAATGGTAAATATTTAGAGAACTTAAGCATTTGACGAAGTTTTCACAAACGTTCGATATACAAATGTAAAGTCTAACAATCGAATGGCTTTAACCATTACAAAAACAAAACCTGTTATTCCTTAATATTTTATTCAGTCAAGCTTGTATTCAACTGTTATTCAGCAGAGGAAAATGATAGTTATTCTGCACAGAGAAGTGTCATTCCTAAGAAAAAAAGGGGGGGGGATAACAATTATTACAATGCAGTTTGGAATGAATTTATAGAATTTTATTACATTCCTCTTCATTTCATTTAGATTTCGAGATTAGATTCAGTTATACTTTTTAAATATATAATATAGCTATTTATAAGCTATTATCAAAACTCTTCATTTTATTTAAATGAAAAGTAACATCAGTGTTCGGCAGAAGCATTTGAGGAACTTCGGTAGTAGTGTTTATTTTAACTACCAACCAACCGGTCGACAGCTACGCCATGTATGCCTTTGAAGACTGGGACGAAAAGAAATCCCTATTCGAGTTAATCATTAAGTGCTAGTTTTCCCTATATGTTTATTGGTTGCTACTTGAGGAAGAAGGGGTCGCTGCAAGTGCTAAGGATGTAATGTTTTTCTTTTATCAACGGCTATGAACATTAATACTCGGTATATGTGTTAGTCAGAAAAAAAATATTACAAAATATATATACAGTCAAAATTTTGCAATATGAGATACCATCACTAGATTGCTTTTTTTGGTTTAAGTATAACTCAAATATTAATGACGTGAATATCAGCGAAAATATAATAATTGCATTCCAATGCCCCCCCCCCCTTCAACAGAATTATGTTTAAGAAAACGTGGCTTTTACTTATATTAAATAGTCGGCTCGATGACTAGGAGGTAGTGAACCCACTTTATAAACCCAAGATTTGCGGGTTCGTTCCTGGATGGAGTCGACAGATTTTCTGGATGCAAAAATCGCATGATTTTGTGATATGCAAAAGATTCCTTGAGTATCAATTTGGCTTTGGTACTACTGGTAAAATAAAATCACTGCACTATTCAGCACCCAACGAGAGTTTAAATTAAATTAATTCAAGCGTCCATGTTTAGTGCCAAAATGCAGCCCCATTTGAAAGAAAACTTGTATTAAATTAGTTTGAAACGCTGAAATTGTTAAAATGTTTAGCTTAAAAGTTTAATATTAATTTTTAAGTTATAGCTAAAGTAAAATTAAAAGTATTTGTGCTGTTAAATTTAAAAAATGTATTAATGGAGATTTTACAGTTTGATTTAAAAAACATAATAAAATGAAATCATTTAAAATAAGAAAAACGAGCAAAGAAAAAAAAAACATTATTTCATAGAAAGCGAATAAAATATATTAATTAAAAGAAAGCTCTTGAAATTAAAAAAAAGCGAGATATTTTTTAAAAATACATTAAAAATATTCTTATCAGAGAATTAACAATGGAAATCGATTGCACTTTAAGACGCCATTTCTGGCGATATCAACGGAAACAAAGGGAAAATAAATAACCTCATTTAAACTCTTAACTCCTTCAGCCGTTATGTATTTGCTACCTTATAGTCCCCCAGAATAAAACGGAACCCTATTTCCACATTTGGGATACAAATTGGAGCCATCCCGTATTTATTCTCTGCGCGTTTCTGTAGCTCATCATCATTAAAATAAAGTATCTGAACATTCCAATTCGGCAACATAAATAGTTAAACAAGCACATTCTAGAAACTCGCTGCGGTACGATCCAAATACAAAAGGCTCTAATGTCGTTTGCCGCCCCAACATTTCGCCTTGAATATTTTGAACAGTCATCTAGCAACTTCATCACCTGCTCTTCGGCCATCACGAAGAGAATTGGGTTTTATATTAGTGTACTTCGTTTAGGGCATCTGTCCAGACATTTATCGTTCGATTGCATTTGCGGACAATATTTATGTTCGGAGGCTTTGCTACAGTTTCCTTTTATTGTTAATAAAATAAATGCAATCAGCACTTAAGCATTCAAATGTGGAAGCAAAAATTAGGATCCAACTTTTGATTGGTCTCTAAATGTTAATACAGAAACAAAATCATTTATGTTTGCTATGTTGTTAGTATTGTTTTTTCATTGAACAAATGTATACTTTGGATGTTTCAATGCTACATAATAATGACTTCAATTAAATTTAAAAACTGATTTAATTGCAAATACTAACGACTTCCACGAGATTCTCTTTTGCGTCATTAAAATTTAAAATGTCTTATGTAAACAAGTATTGCTTTTTGCCTAAAAAATTCTAAATGTTTAAATGCAGGATTGTATAATTGGAAAAGTCTACATTTGTTGCCTTATTTCCTTTATTGTATTCTAAATTTTATTGTAAATATTGCTGTTGCATTATTTGAAAGGTTTCTATTTCTTTAATGTAGAAAAACAATTGCCTTAAATATTTTAACATGGAAAATGGAAACTGCTGTCTACTCAGATTATATGATATCTCATTGTAACATTTTATTTTTAGTAAATAAGGAATTGTGCTATCAACAACAAAATTCCTATGATTTGAAAATTCAATACTTCTCTACATTTTAAAATTCTTTTCGAAAAGAATCATCAATGTGTGTGATTAAAAGGTTTCAATTTTTTCTTTGAAAATTGTACATTGTTATTATTATGTTAGATTCCTAAATTATACAGGTAATAATGAAATTTAATGAAAATCAGTTATGTTCTCTGAAGTAAAAAAATCTTTTAAATCAATTACCGCTAAAGAGTTTTAAGACTGAGATGTAATATTATGTATTATTTTTTTTCTTTAAGACTTTTAATGCTACAACTGCAAATAAACTTTCCAAATAATTTCGCTTGCAGTTATAATTTCTAAAATTTCATTTCCCAATGTTTAAATTTAAAATAAGAGTAATGCTTAAAAACATCTCGCATTTATTTATTTAAGATGTTCATTTACAATTTCAACAGCTTAATATTTACTTGTACAAAAGAGTCCCTTTGGGGCACCGCATACTTTTCCCAACGATTCACCACCTAGAAGCAGCGCCTTAGTATTTTTTCAGATAGCACGCTGATAGACTGTTACATTTCTCCAACTGTTCTTTCTGGACAGAAATCTGATCCTTTTTAGATTTGAGTCTTAAATCTGGCTCCTTGAAGATCATCTTCCCTTGAGAATTGACAAGCTGAAATGACCCCCAAGATACTGAACGGCCGGCGACCTTTCAAGGTTATTACATTGAATTTAACCAAAATTCCATTCACTTGTCCTGTTCAAAGTTTACTATTGTTATCATTATTATTTTACCCAAAAAAGGAACCTGTAATGTCACTCATTTACACTTCTTTACTCTCTGGAGGTTTGCCGGCAATTGCCAACTACTGCAGACAAGGTTTTATGCATGTTTATTAGGCTTGCCTACAGACGTACACTACACCATGCCTACCTAACTAGCTCTTTAAGCATGGGAAATTATCCGGCAATATTTTTGTGACGTTTCTCATTATATACATATAAAGAACAATAAAAATGAAATCGTTAAAGACTTCACACATACACACACACGCGCGCGCGCACACACACACACGGGAAGTAATATCAACTTTTCTAGTCCTACCACATTTGATTACTAGCAGTTTTTAGAGTGGAGTTTTATTCGCTCGCGGTAGCCAACAATGATAGGTCTGCAGAAATCGTCGCTTGGCGACAGAAAAACTCGTCATGCCAAATTGGCTTCATGATCATTCATCGTTGGTGATTGGATGCTACTTGCCCTTGACAGCTGCAATTTCAGGCGCTGGCATTATTAGGTGAAGGCTTCTGTTTCATTTATACAAACTGAGATATTAACTTTTCTCTAGAGAAAACTCTTTATGGCATCTAATTGATTCTGAGCTGTATCAAAGAAAATCCAAAAAAATAAGTTATTAGAAACACTAATTGGAGTGGTAGTTTATCCTTTTTTAGTAATTCGTTAATGTTACCATGAATCAATAAGACTTAAAATGTAGTGGAAAAGATGTTTTAGATTTCGCTACAATCTTCATAGTTTAAAATTTCTACCTTAATTTAAAATTATGCATAATTTTTTTCTTGCTTTTATTTGTATAAATTGTTGCCATTTAAATAATAGTTTTTTCCAAATGATACAGTTTTTCAGTTTTATCTGATGGCGTAAGGCAATGATTTAAAGTTATTTATTTTCGAAATCAGAATGAAAAGTTTCGATAAACGGACTGAATTTCTTCAGATTTAATTAAAGAACTTTATCCTGACAAAAAAAGAATTAAAAAAGCTTTTGAAAAGGAGGAAAATGCTTTTTCGTAAGCTTAGGATAAAAATTCATTGTTAGATTATAATTTAATATGTAATATGCCCCTTTCTTTGTTTTAAGGCGCATTATCATTTTTTCATTATTATTATAGTGGTTTGCGAAATTAAATGCTATTTGAAATTCCCAATATTTTCATGTGTTTAGCTACTTGAAAATAAATTTAATTTTAGTTTTAATAATGACTAAGGTGGATCGGGGTTATATGGAGAAAAAATTATCATCGGAATCTACATAAGCAGAAAAGATGTTCTATATAATATAAAGATGAGAAGAGAAAGAGAAAAAACCATTTCAAACTTAAGTATTGCCATAAAGGGTGTAATGTCGTAGGTTTGTCAATGATAAAGGTCCAATGATGCTTTAGTGGTTTATTGAACCACGATTACACACAACATAAAATTAAATTACACTTTGAACAAATTTTAGGCAAAACAATAAACTCTCGAGTTTTTGACATTTTTAGAAAAAGAAAAAATGGGCCAGGATGGCATACATTACACCGACTTTTGCCCGGTACAAAATCTGTACTCCTTGCTCGCTGGCGGAGCTTACCAACCTCTCTTTGAAGTACAATCAGAATTCCAAATCTCCTCACGAAGCTCGCTGGCGGAACTTATCGACCTCTCTAATAGACATTCATCGAATTCTCTCTGGTGTGGCACCTATGCAGGCGTAGTACCTCCTCGTTGCCACATAGCGTTCTAGAATGTTGTCTAGAATTCATTGCAAGGGATTGAACTATCGAGAGAATGAAAACAGACTTAATTATGATTAGATGATTTTAGACTCAAAATTATTTTTCTGCAATACAAATAACCAAAAGCCATAATTATTGATAAGAGAGTACTGAGTAGTGCATAGTACAATGAGCATTGCAACATTTAATAACCCCAACTCTCTCTCCCCGCACCGTCGAATCAGTCCGATACAAGTTTTTTTCCGTCTTCCACTTTATCCTGTGCTGCAATTCCGACAGTAGGTTTTTTTTTTAAATTTGGAAGAAAATATAAAGAATATTTCATGTTTTTTTTCCTTGTAATAATTTATTTGGTGTCCTCTCATCGCAAGTAAAAACTAATAAGAACTAGAATCACTGCTTTCTTTTAACGAAAATTACTTTGACTTTTGAAGGACAAATATCTGAACTTCAATCCCATTGGGACAGTACTTTACATAGAAAATAGTTAGAAGATAATTAGAAGAACATATTAGAGAACGTATTTTCCGCATTGGTTAGTTTTGAAATGCGGAAACTTTTTTTCGTTCTCTACCCTAGTATATACTTTTTAAAAAAATTCAAATATCAAAGATATTTCACGACTGGCTTTTGCTTTTGACTGCTGTTAGCGAAAAACAAGACAAGTCATTCACTGATGATGCGAATAACAGATATTAATTGCTCAACAAGGACAGTTTCATCGTACCCAGATGAATCGCTCTGTTACTTGTCATCGCTTAACTACTCAACCGCAAGAACAAGTTAAGAGGGAAAAAACTCCTCTGAATTAGTTAGAACATTTTGGTTAAGACACATACACCAGACAAGTGTCTGAGTTTCGACGTCGGATTAATCATCGTGAATAAATAGTTCAGATTAATGAGTTTTTCTTCAGTGTACAAGATTTTCCGCTGGTTTGGTGAATCTTAACAAAAAAATACTTTTTTTTTCGAAAGCGATTAGGGAACGAAAAAAGAAACTTTAAATTTTGTTGTAAGAGAAGGAAAACCTAATAAAAATCAAATGATAGATTATTTTTTCTTATATATTTTTTATTTCAACGCATTTTTAATCAACCTACATATGTTTAAGGTAGAGTTTATCGTCAATTATTTTAAGATTTAGTTTTTGTAGCAAGCATGATGAAATGAGTTCTAATATTCGGATAGTAAATTACGTATGAATGTAAATCCTTTTGAAGTAATTCTTATAACACATTTTCTCTCTACATTAAAATTTCTCTAAGCTGTTCATTTCTATATATCTTTGAAATGCACAGAAAAAAAATCCATATAGTTAAGCTTCAAAATTCTTCTACCTAAATAATCTGGAATGAAAAGCACTGTTATTTAAAGTAGTAAGTGCTCTTGAATGGATCCGTAATTCTCATTTGCATGAGTGTTTAATGTGTTTTGCATTTATAATATTGTAACACTTTCCAAGTATCTTTTCGCGTGACTGGAAGCTATTACTATACATCAATGTACTTTTTAAAATGAAGGAAATAAGAAAAGAAACATGTTTATACATTGAAAATTTTTAAATACAATTCCGAACTAAATTATATAGAGATACTATTTTGTAATTCTCTGAAACAGAATTTCAACTCCTATTTCTTATTTCAATCATTATTTAATTTTTATCACAACTATTTTTGAAAACTATATTAAACTTCATTAAAAATACAAAATTTTAAAATTGAATTTCAGTCTAGGAATTATTTTTAAGTAATAAAATACTTTTAAATCAAATTTCATGATTTTTAGCTTTCTTATTTCTTAAAAATTTTACACATAATTTAAATTCGGCAGACGTTTTCATGATAGTATATCTATCACTTATGGAAATTAAGAAGAAACGAAATAACTTAAAAGTACATATTAATCCAATTGACTTGCCAAAAAAAGTGAAAAAAACATAATTTGATTTAATTTTAATTTTCATCACATTGGGGGAGCATTTCACAGGCGGTGGATTTTGTTATTCTGAACAACGGTCAGGTGACGAAGACGACACCTAAGCTGGTATCCTCCCACTCTCCAAATTTCCACATCACGTCAACAGGAGGACGAGTCTCGGAGGATTTAACCTGCATTAACCCCTTTACCCGGCGGGTCTTCAGCGGGGCAGGTTTTGAACCCGCGATTTGACAACGTCATCCACGAATTGACGGCTGTGACCCTTGTGCCACCGTAGCTAGAAATAACTTGAGGAAATCCTGATAATAAATTCCGACCCGTAACTTATGATGGCTGCATTACATAGATTCCTTTTACGGTGAGTTATACTTTTCTTTTTGAGGTAAGGTTTCAACGAATTCCTTTTTTCTGATTGATTTATTTATTAACTTTTTACACAAAGGCTATTGGTGAGGGACCTCATTATTCTGTGGCACAGTAGAGTGACGAGGACAACACTCGGGATCGCACCCGACTTTCTAAACTTCCATACCACACCAACATGAAGATTGAGTTTTGATATATTGATCCACCCCTCTACACGACGAATTTTTATGGGTATTTAGATTCGATCACACTACTCGAAGGAAACAGCACCGAAAGTTTTTATTTTTTGAGAGTTAGTGCAGATAAGATCATTCAATGAGGGCGGTATTTTTTGCTTACAAGCGTTGTTTACTGATGGGAGGACACCACAAAGAGATTTAACCAAGTATCTAATTTTGTTGTTTAAACATTATGTCGGATAAAGCCGGTCAATATGAAGGGTAACGTATTTAACGGGTACACCAATTTTTATAGACATTTCACTAAGGGTGTTTCCCAAGTAGAAATCTGATAGAGAGGTGACTGATCAAATGATTCGAATCGCCTTCTGAAAACTTTATATTTATTTATTACTTGTTAAAATTGGAGCATAAAATGTTTCTGCAGGTTACTTTGACGTGCAGTGCTTAATTGTACACTTCTGTAGCATCTAAAGAAAGATTGTGCAAAAATTATATTTGTTGTTGATATGTACGAGGGTGAGTCGGAAAATAAGTTTTCCCTGTCGACTGTGGTCAAAGTTGTGTAAGAAAGTCAAAATATTGAATGAGACATCAAAGATAAGACATAACTTTGTTTTTCCACATAAGTACCAAGTACATTGAGACATTTGTCATACCTCTTGATAAGCTTCAAAAAGCCCTCCAGGAAAAATTCAGGACTTTGCATACGGAAGAAGCGTTTAACGGCTATGGATGAACGACGAAACAGCAGCTAAACGCGCAAGACACTGATACACCATTATTCGGAAAAAGTGGCCTGGGCTTTTCCAATCTGGCTTTCTGTTGTTGGATGACAATGGGAGCCCACACTCTGTGATGGCAATGCAAAACCATATTGCAACTCTTGGTTGTGAGTGCCTACACCATCCACCATACAGTCCTGATCTCGTACCAAGTGATTTTCACCTGTTCCCGGCTTTGAAGAAGAATATCGCCGGAAAACGCTTTAAAAGCAATGCTAAGTCAAAGAAGTCGTTAAACGCTTCTTCCACATGGAAAGCCCTTTTTTCCCCTTGAGGGCTTTTTGAAGCTTATTAAGCGGCGTGACAAAGGTCTCAATGTACTTTGTACTTATGTGGAATATTCAGTCTCATTCTATATTGTGATTTTCATGCACAACTCTGACTACAGTCGACAGGTGAAACTTGTTTTCCGATTCACCCTCATGTTAGAAGTGCTATAAGAGTTTCGATGAAAGATAACATAATGATAAAAGAAGATTTACCACTCAATATTATGCATATAAGCAGTACGTAATTGGATACATATTATTTTTCTGGTAATATACATACATATTAATATATAGGGCCTTTTATTTCGATTTGATGGAATGGCGATTCATTGAAAATTAGACTACCAAAGTCTGGAGCGGAATCTTAATTCATTACCCTTCATTGTCTTTAAAGTGTACGTCCTTGACTTTTAAAATAAAAAAAAAAAATATTTAGTAGAATCACGAAGTTTTTAAATATCGCAAAAACTCATTTTACGATTTGTGAAATGTATATAAGTGCACACAAAAAGAAATGGTTCGATTGCTCTTATATAGCAATATTAATTTATATTTCTCTAGAAATAAGAAACCATTCAATTCTACTTGTTCGAATTCCATTGAAATGATTGCACTTTATAATAAAGTTTATTCAATGAGTATATTGAATTAGTTATACTACTGATGATGAAAACATTGAATATAGATTTTGATTCTATATTATGGTGTGCGAAATATGTGTAAAAGTCAAGAAAAGATCACATTTCTTTGGGTTTTTCAAAATCTACTGAACAAATTCGAGTTAAGAGAGTGTTCTGGTAAGAAGCTAGAGAGCTGCAATTGCTCTATCAAGAACATCTCACACAGACTGTAGAAGATTTAGGTCTGGAGATCTAGCTGGCCACTCCATTTTTTTAAATCTCTTTATTTTTGATGTATTCGTCGATCATCGGGACCTTGTATGAGCGTAAGTTATCATCCATCAAAAATTACAGGGTACTATAAAATCTCATACCTATACTTTTCGGCAATCAAGATGCTTCCCTGAAAATGCGTATAGTTTTATCACCTTAACCAACATCACGTCGACCCAGATCATAACACCAACATTGTCAGCTCCATAGTGGTTCACTTCCATGATGCTGTAGAAATGGTATTGGGTCCCTGATTCCTTCTGTATTTAACACGTCAAGAATCAGTGCTTAGACTGTATCTTGACTCATATGTAAAGAGAATATAGGCTCATCGCTCTAGTGTATAAGGGTAATATTGAGTACGCAATGTCATGAGGGCCCTCCTGCGACATAGAGGGAAAGGGACGCAGTCATTGATCTTAAGGCATATAGCCCTGCTTTATTAAGACTTCGGTAAACAGAATATCTTAAAACTTAAGTATAAGAAGCAGTGGAAATCTTTTTAGCGAGTTGAGTAACTTTCATCCTTTCGTATCCCACAGTTAAAACCAAGTAGAAGTCATCTTGACTAGTGGTGGCTTTTGGCTCCCTGTAACTCGTCTTCTGAATATTGTTCCAGTTTATTAGACCTGATTTCATAATCTGGGAACCGTATTGCCTGCCTCCACAATGTAATTCATTATACAAGCATTGTTTTTGAGCCATTGTCCGCAAAAGTTTCAAAGGCAATTGTGAAATTAAAACCTCACAGAGGAATGTTTGAGTACTTATCTTATCAGTTGAATTAGTTTACATAAAATGAAAGAGTGAGATCGCGCGTATTCGATTAAATAATTGTTTAAAATATTTTTCTTTGTTACGAGTACCAATTCTAAATAAAAATTGTTCTATTGTTTTGAGAAATTTGCTAAAATGTATTTTTTAAACTTTTTCACACTTGCTTATATGCTGTGTGAGGCGTTTGTTATCGATTAGATGCAATCCATTGCAATACTGTATAATCACGCTTCTTTCAACTACATAGTATTTGAGATGATCTAGATTACAATCTACTAATAGTCACGCTTCACACAAACTTTGTCTTTAAGTTTCTAGAGTCGTCATGAATAGTTGATCGTGTAGATTTAATTATTTTTAAGAGTATGGTAGTGTTATGTATGGTTCAGCAAAAAACTCTGCTTTGCGTAGCTTGGATGTCTATACGACACTGCATTATATTTTTATTTTGGAGTGTTTCGAGCATTTTGTACATAAGTTGTGTCGAATTTCCTTTAGGCTTAAGTCGACTGCTTCTGTCCCTTTAATATTCTGTAGAATATTTTCATCATCAATTTTTTTCAAAAAAGTTTCGTTTGTAGACGAAAGACGTTATTGTGTGCCGGAATTTACCCTTAATACCTTTATCGAAGAATCAAAGATTTTCTTAGTAGCTGTTGAATATCTATTATTTTAGTAATATTAAGTATAATATTCATAAACAGTTATTTAATAATTTTATTTATCAATTTTGTGATTTTACTTATATTTACAATTACCGTTCCAAATTAACGAATTACGTTGAGACCTTCCATGTAATAAATCAAAATTTGGATACCTTTGAGCTTCGCTCTGCTTATTCTGTTCTTATCTTTGAGATATATGCCCCAAAGATAGCGTTTGAAAGTGTCTCATGTCAAAGCAATACAAATTTTTTAATCTATCTTCACAGATTCTTTTAGTATTCTGGAGTCCTTGCGTTACCCAGCTTTTTCATCTCATCTCTAATCACTGAAGTTTTAAAAATAATACACATGTCTTAAAATCTCAAAAAAAAAACTCATAATGTTTCATTGGATACCCTCTCACATTCGATTCTAGAGCCCTGTTGCTAAAAAGGCATAAGGTGTAGTCTCTCTTATTATTATTTATCACTATTAAAATTTATATATTAAAGCATCTAGACTCGCATTTCTCAGTGGAATCTTCAGATTCATAACAAACTACATACTACGAATCCCACCATTTCCCAATGGGAATCTTTGCCATCTAGAAGACAGGATGGTGTTTTGACGAAGTTCTGAATAGAACATACGAGACATACACACAGACACACACCTTTTTCTAAGGAAAACATCTCCCTCTGTGTAAGTCATTGTATTTGCTAACTAACATTGAGATGCATTTTGATCGAATGTTCCGTTTTCAACTCGGTTCGCTTCAAACGTTTTAAATCTTACATTTTGACATTTCGGTCGGGGATATTCCCCAACCATAACTTTTTCAGTTCATACATGATTTTGGGTTTTTTTCCTTCCGTGCATTTTATTTTAAATGAAATAGATATCTATGCATTGCTAGGTTAGTTAGGATACAACTTTAATGTTTTAACTAAGGGACTTTTTATTCATATGTTGAATGAAATATATCCCAGGAGGGCTCAATGGTAGTATTACATATTTTTTTAAAAGTCATTATTTTTACTCAAAATCATTTTGCTAAATAATTACAGCATTAAAGGTAAAAAATTTAATTAAAATGTTTTTTAATAGACTAAAAAGTGCTTCAAGGAATCTACAGCCTTAAACTCTGATTCTTAATCCAATTTTGGGATGAGAAATGTGGAAAGGAATCACGTACCAAGTATCGAAAAACCCTTATTTGTAAAGTACCTTGAGTTTGGTTAAAGTACTTCTCAGAATATTTCTCATTTGGTGATAAAGGTTGCGAGAATTTTATCGCAGATGTTTCTTAGAATTATTTGATACCATAAAACTATTGAAAATCATTCTGCTATCATTAAACTTACTTATTGCTTTACTTTTCTTAAGTATAATTGAGAGAATTTGTCCTGTTTATAAGAAAGTTTGAAAACTATCCTTTTTTGGAGCCAATAATGCTTTTTTTACTAACATCTTATTAACACTAATATCATACATGAAACGTTGATTAAGCCAATTTAAAAGAAAATTAAATGTTACTAAGCTTCAGTAAAATCCAGTTACACTATTCAAACTCCTTGTATCTTTTACAGTACATAATTCTATTATTAATTGCTATTTAAAATTACAATTCGTCTGAAATACCACAAATTTACTTTAATTATCTTAACTACAATACAACATTCATTTTACATATACCTCCATTACATTTGGAACGTATCGCAGTACTACCTAATGATAACCAGTGTGCGATTAAATTGCAACATCATTTGCTCTATATTCTATCGATTGGTTTCAAAGAAACACAAAAACATCTGATATGGGCCTTTCTACAGTCATAATTGATTAAACGATTGGGCCAATGGGCTATTCAGCTCGGTCGAATGAAGGCAGAGGGCAATAAATTCATGCTTCGTTGTGAATCCTTGAGCGTAAAGCGTTACACAAATGGTCATTGTTGCTTTGGAAATCGATACTTATCGATAGAAAGCGTGTTGGGTCTAATTTCAGCGTGCCGTTGGTTCCACCCAGGCACTATCGGATGCACTTTATTACTTCAAACGATTTTGTTCGGCTGGATGAGTTTCCAATGGATTTTAAACAGATGGGGAAAGAATGGCTCTACATGAGTAAAAAGAAAGCAAGGATGATTCGTACATTATTAAAGTTAATTTACTATTGGCTAGTAAATGTATTGTGAAAATGCAAGCAATAGCTGTACGCCTTCTATAAATGCAAGGTTTGAGTGATTTGTTAAAAATCATAAGCAGAAAAGGAAAGAATGTTATTCACTATTATCATGCTTAAAGAATGGAAATTGTTTTTAGTTCATTCAGAAAGAACAATCTTTCCAGATCACCTTATATTCAATATTTTTTTGGATACCTTGAACAATGAATTACTGATTCTTGGGCTCAAAAGTATTTTTGACAATGGTTTGTCTTTATTATTAAGCACACGTATCACACAATATATTTTCATTGATTAATTCAGATTAATTAATAATGATAACTCTTTAGTTGGTAAATTTCAGTTTGTTTCATTTCAAACTCCAAACTTCTGGTATTTGTGTAAAAAATATCAGTAATTTTAATCACTCAGACAACTACGCTTTTGTTGTAATCGAATCTTGAACATGCTTCCCAGTCAAAATACTGGAAAATACATACATCTTCCTCAATTTCATAATTGCGTAAGCAGTTTTTCCGTAAAGGCACTTGTTTGTGTTTAGCTTGTATCGTATTGTAAAATATTTACTTCTCTTTTGAATTCTCATTTCCTTTATTTTAAACTAACCTGTAATTGTCTATTTAATTAATACAGAGTAGTTATTGTTATAGTTGAAAATCCCCTCTTCCATATTATTATCGTTTGCTTTAAATGAATAATTCATATCCATATATTCGATGACTTAATTTTTTTGCCGAGATATATAATCGTTTGTTAAAGTTATGTTGTTTCAGTTGGCATCTTTTGTAATTGTTCGAAATGTGTTGTAGCTCAGTCGGAATAAATAATTGTAATGCGTAACCGAAGCTGGTTGAACTTAATATGTATTTAATTTTTGTAAATTTTCAAGATATTATAATTCATTTGGAGATTCTTTTTGATTGATAAAAAGCGTCCGTGGAGTAAACTTTGGCCGCTATAATTCACAGAGCCGCTGAACAGTAATCAAAGAGTCTTTTTCGCTCATGCTTAAATTTCTGTGAAGATTTTGCTCATTAAATTGAATTGATGCTGCAAGTTGTCTGTACTAGCTGCCCATCTGGTATAGTAGTTAGTAATGCTCACGACAGTACCGTAGGGCCTGGGTTCGAATCCCGGAGAAGGCAAGATTGCTTATAAATATATAGTGTCTTTGATAAGAGAATACTCTAAATTGCCGACGAGTCTCAAGTTCTTTCGTGAGTTTAGTAAAAGAGGAATAGAAAGAGGAGAGACCTCTGACCAACACCAGGGGGTTTAAAATTGGGGTCAAACCGATCCAAATCGTACTATCACCAGTATGATGCTCAAAGCTACGGATAACGGCAGGCATACATCTAGCCCTTTGCCGCAATGAATTTCGTGGGCCTCGATCTGACACCGTCTGATGGGTGGCATTAGCACCAACAACAGAATTACGGAGTGAAATACTATCTCAGGTATGGACTGCATTTTATATTAAGGATTTCATAGGAACAAATATTTTGCCATTGCATCATTGAGTCGTTACAAAACGGCATCAGTTGATCTAAACAATGAGGAAAGTAATATTAGTGGTTTTAAATGAAGAGTAAACAGATGAGGAAGTGACAGAGAGTTTGTTTTAGAAGCTAACTTTTTACAGGATTTTAATGCAAAAATGTTAATTTATCATTTTAATCTGCTTGAAAATGCATTTTTAGAAATACATTTTGAGATTGAAAAAAAGTAAACAGTAGGTGTGATTAAGGAGGTCTTGTAAAATAAGACAGATAAAATTTAATGAAATCTGCTGAAGATTATTGGAAAACTATGTTAATAGAACTATTATTGAAAATAATGCAAGGACTTTAAATTATACTGAACAAAATTAGATATTTAAGGATCTTTATACATTTTCTTCAAATTTTTCTAAAAACAGCGAAAGTTTCTCCCTTAAGTCGGAAACAACGAAGGACAGGAATCAACGGCTGATTCGAATAGGGAGACCTTTTCGTTCCAGTCGTCCAACGCGTGCACGATGTAGCTGTGAACCGGCAGGTTGGTGATTCAAACAAAAAGTTTATATCAAGGTCAACAGTTTAAGCTGAAGTGGTGACCCAGGAATTGATAATTTGATGGCAACACAGCCTAACGCTGTTGGTTGATTAGGCACTTCGTGGAGAGTCTATCTAAGACATTCCCAATAAATCACGACTACGGCGAACGCGTCAACCACAATCGTCATCTCAAAAAGAGACTATCCGCAAAGTCGGCGCAAAAATATCCCAACGCCACTCAAACTTACTAGGGATTTACATCAATTGAAATGTCTGGAAAACTATCTTCTCTATGTAACGCTCAGAAAGTCCATCAGCAGCAAAAATACTTTCTTCTCGAAGAAGAGGGTGTGCAGTAACCTCTTCCACACAACAAAGAACAGTTATCAAAGAGCTTATAGACTGAACCCCCAATAAGTATTATTTTTCATTCCAATCGTCGAATGCGTGCACACCATAGTTGTGGACAATGGTTTGTGGTCCAAGTGAAAGTTATTCCAAGATCAACAACTCACGAAGAAATATATTTGCCTCTTAACCTTTTGTATGTCATTAGCATACATAATTAATTAGGAAATTTATTGTAGAAAGTCTTAACATTTGTATCAAATAAATATTGTTATAAACCAAAAAATTAAGAAAATATAGTAATAATATTGCTGTACTTTCAAAGATGGTAACGTGTAATGTTTTTAAAGATCATAAAACACAAAGAATTGAACGGCTTAATTTTTCTTAAATTGTTGTTCAATTCTAATCCAATAATATGGCAGCTAAAAGTATTACTTAACTAACCTTAAAATAAAAGGTTCATACAATAATAACGTTCTTGAGAACTTAAGTGCTGCAGAAAATTTATTTGCCCTCAAAGTAAGAGAATGCCGGTTTTAGAAATTAAGCGAGTTGGGGCATTATATTCCAGCTACATAATCAATCTCCTTAAGTAAAAATATGGATACCATCCAAGAAAGCTTCAGCATAAATTAGCAGCAGCATTAATATTCAATTCAGCGCTGATAGTGCTCAATTCATTAGCGTCAATGCCCTTTCCAGGTTTATAAGAATGTTTTGATAGTTTAATCATCCACAAGATAATAAATACCACAAACATCGTTTAGATAGAGTGACCCCAAGAGTTAAATATAGTGTTAACATAATACACAATATATTATTTTAGACATTTTATAATACACCCTTTCTTTTGTCGTCAATGTTTTAATTGTAAACTTATTGCATATATTATTTATTCAAAATGTTTAATAACTAAATTAACTTTGTTACTTAAACATTTTAGTTATAATTTCCTTAAAATTCACGATTCCAACATTAATATTGCTAATATTTAAAAAAAAAAAACCGCAAAATGTTTTAAAAGTTTGTTTTATATGATGTTATACATTTTTCAAATACTTTTAATACTTTTTGGATTTTTTTAAAATGTGGGAATTATTAAATAGTTATGATTCAAATTACCTTATTTATTCGAATCTAAGCCATCATCGATTCTAAGCAGCACCCCGAATTCTCAACAAGATTTTGTGAAAAATGAAAAATAAAGTAATGTGGTTTACTGATATCCAGTTTTACGAAATTAAAATAAATTTAAAATGAGAACTAATAAGAAGTGAATCATTAGTTATATTTTATCAGTATTATAAACTTTTAAATACGTACATGAACCTGCAATTACTCTAAATACCCCATCTTACAATTTTCTCTCCTTCGATTCTAAGCCCCACCTGATTTTCAGTGCCATTAACATTGGAAAAAAAGTGCGGCTGAGATTGGAGTAAATACGGTATGTTCTTTTTAATACAGAAATATTAAAAATGATCTACCGAAACAACGTGTCGTAGAATAAGCTTTTTTTATCCGAGGAAACAAACAAAAATAATTGTAAATCATAGCTTATATAGTACCTTGTATATATATATATATATATATATATATTATATATATATATATATATATATATAATATATTTGAATTATTTACTGCTATATATATATATATATATATATATATAATGGGACTTTACATTAAAACTAAATAATATATTTGTGTCTTTTTCTGATAAAAACAACCCACCTAACGTAATCACAAGATCATTTTACCGTAGAATTGATCTATGGAGGAAAATTTTTTGTTATTTACTTTAATCCCCATATTAAATTACTTTTTTTCCCCAATGGGGTTGCACATTGGTATTTTTAAACCTTTGCAGACCTGGTACCACTTTTTAGAGAGCGCTGCACCATATAGGCGATACCAATTACAGCAAGCAATTTTGATGCTCAGTTTCCTCCATAGATGGAGGCACCTGAGCTCTGGACATTGCGAATTTAGTACTAGGATTTAATTTTGCCGAGAGTATCCAAGCCAAACAGACACTCTAAGGATCTTTCCCATGCCGTATAATCATACGACATGGCCGCTGTCGATTTTCTGCATCAAGAGAATCCACCGACTTGGGCCGGGGTCGAACCCGCAACTTTGGGTGTAGAAGGCCAGCGACAAACCAACCACGCCACCCAGCCAGCTCATATTAAACTACTAAATGAATGGTTTTCATACATCGAAAGCGTGAAAGAATGAGAGTCTTTGTGAAAGCAATCATATTCAAAGAATTATTTTAACATATCAGCGTATTAATTTTGTTACACGAAACAAGGGGTAAAATTTCTCGAAAAACAGAATTTAAATCCTTATTCTCTAAACAATTAAGAATTCAATATTTTAAAAATTACAAGTGCTTAAAATTTTATTATGCGCAAATTTGAATGTATTTGAGGATTTTATTAAATGTTTTAAATCATATTATTAATTATGAGTTCAGAATAGAGTAGTTAGTTAAGTTCTTAAACTATTATTGTAATGATTAATTTGAATAATTTATGATAACGAATAAAATACAAAAATATTGAAATTAATTCTAATATATTGCGGTAGAAAAATTTAATTCAATTTCTTTAAATGAAAAGGCATCACAGAAATCAAACTAGAGCTTCTAAAGACGCGTTTAAATAAGATTTATTTTTCCACCATTTTTTGTGTGCTTTTTAATTATCTTTTTTAACGTCCGCAATATTCGGTTTCTAAATGCATTTTAAAAGATAAATAATAATATTAAATTCTTGTAGCGAAGAAGGAAAATAGTGAAATAAGCTGTAAATGTTTATATGAGTTCATAACTCTAAAAATCGTAATTTTGTTTAAAAAAATACTCGGGGCACATTTTTATTCCAAACAAATTTTGTTTATTCAAATCTTTACGTAACCATATAAGACGTTGAAGAATAAACGATATATATATAAAATATATTAATATTTAAGGAAATGCATACATTGGGTTATTACTCTTAGAAAAAATGTTTATTTTGAAACACAGTTTTCTTTTACTCAACGTTAAAAATTTCTCAAACTTTTCCTCTTATCCTGTTAGTTTCCTCTTACCGTAGTAGACCAGTGGTCAAGATAACGGACTCGTGTCCGGTGTGTCATGAGTTCGAGTCTAGTACCGCTGAAAAACCACCATGCAGAGGGTCCGATTGTAGTTAAATATGTCGAGGCTCAAACATCCTCCCATTGGTGTGTTATGGAAACTAAGAGAGGAAGGAGGTGTCAGCTCAGGTGTCGTCCACGTCCCTTGACCACGGTTAAAAATTACGAGGTTCGTTGTCAAATACCTTCGAGGAGCTGAACAGTGCGACGTTAATATTCACGCAATCACCTGTAATTTATTCTAAATAGTTTGTTTTTTTAGATTATAACAAATGAGGTTGTGTTTTCTATATAAGCCAGTAACAGCTTTGGGATTAAAGAGATCATTTTGGTCTAGTGGTATGTTATATGCTCACAGAACCAAAGGTACCGGGTTCTATCCTCCTTACATACATACTTCCACCAATGTATTATCTGACCATTATTGTTTAATTGGTTTTCATCCTCAAGTAAATTTTCAAGGCATGCGAAAATAAAAATAAAAAAATGATAGAAATAAATTACTAATTCCTGGGTAAAATAATAGGAAGATTATATAAAAAAAGAAAATTATAACATTTAGGTAGCCGTGAAATGAAGTTATCGATTAATTTGAAATTGATCGGCCATGTGATGCCTCGATTGTCAAATGAGAATAGTTTTTAGAATCAGAGCCATTGAGGTTTCATTTCCTAATTTTTAATAAGACGTTTGAATTATGATGTATTTGCGAATGATTTGAGAAACTCATTAATATGTTCTTTGGATAAGACTTCCAACTTCATGGGTGTGGCTCTTTAAAAGTTCGTAATGCTTGCGAAGACTTTTTTTTTTGTCTTGCTCGGAACCTGGGTTTATTTTGGGAAACTAGTATAAAAATTGCATTCAAAAAGCTCATTATTATTTTATAAAACAGGAATTTTTTTTAAAGAATAAGGCATTTAGATTTATTAAAATGTCAAAGTGGAGCTTAAGAAATTTCCCCCTTTAGGTGAACTTTGGCATTTAAAAATTTTAAACTCATGAAAAGAGAAAGAAAAAACCCTGTAAAAATATAAGTTTTTACAGAAATCCATAAGCAATGAAATTTATGCCGTAGTAAATTCTAAAAATAAAAATGTTGGAAAATGTTAAGGTATACGATTACATTTGGAACCATTTGTTTGAAAAACGTATAAATGAATAGATATTTTTTGATATTTAGTGTAATTGAATTAGAATATGAATATAAGTTCTCATAAAAATATCATAACACTAAAAAATTACTTAAATGTTAATTTTTGGCAGAAATGTGTGTGTGTGTGACGAGAGAATGACATATATTTTCAAAATATTCTCTTTTATGAAAAATACTTTTATAATAATAATAATATTCTGTTTTTTTATAGCTAAGGCTTCTCTACAGAGTCTCAACAAGGATCATTGAAATATATCATTTAGAAGTGGATTTGATCATATTTTAATAAATCACAGTAGAGAAATTTAAACAAAAAACACCGATTATTATTTTAATTGATAATAATTCTGAAAATAATGGGAATTTTTTTAAAAAAATCATAGTTCAGGCTATAGAGAAGTCTTAGCTATATATAGGCAAAATATTATTATTATTATAGAAGCATTTTCCATAAAAGGAAAATATGTTGTTTTTCTTCGATGTTTTTTTTTCTTGTTTTTAAAAACAATTTTATGTGTTATGTATTATAATTCAGTGACATTAAATATCAAAAACTATTAATTTATACGCTTTTCCAAAATCACAGTTCCGAATTCTAACAGAAACGTAGTCGGATTTATAATCGTTTTTTTTTTTATTTTTGAGCATAGAATAAACGTATTTTGTTTGAAGAAAGCTAAAAGTATACATCTCTATAGTAAGAAAATAATTAATTAATCATAATTGCAAAAGATTAATTTAAGAACCAGTTCCTGTGCACTTTTTAATAGCGTTACTATTTATAAAGGCTATATTTTCTTCATAAATTTTGTTTGAATTTATGGACGAACTTCCCGTTTTATTGTCATTTAAGATAATCGAAAATATTAAACGTCGTAATATATTTGTTTATATAAATTTATTGCTACTGTTCAGTAACAACTTTTATTATTTAAATATGGTTATGAATTTTGTCATCGTTATTTAGGGTGAGTACAAATGAATGTCTTTAAAAATTGATGTTGTCGAAGCTACTGCACATATTACAATAAGTGATATATAAATGTAAAGAGAAATATACCAAGTTTATTTTTTGTTACAAATGCTCGATGTTTGACTCTCTTGTTACACGATGCATCTAATATGTAATCCATTTCGTTTCGTACATTTTGTAGCATCACTCTATCAATGGTTCATAATGCTGCACCATTGATTGCTTACTTATCCTCCTCTGTTATTTTTTGCTATCAATTTCAAATGGTAGGGTTTGAAATTTAGTTACCTTAGTAACATTTTCCATACCATTTTCTGGGGCATCCCAAGTTTACAGACGACAACTCTCATAGACTTCCGTGGACTTCGAACAAAATTCTCGATTCCTTCTTCCAAGAGGCTTGCCTGTCTGCTATTCTTTTTTCACAAGCAACCTGTTTTCTTAAATTGATGGTACCATTGCAGAATGCTCTTGTTGGTTAATGCTTCTTTTTCGTAGTGATTTCTAAGCGCACGTTTCACCGAAATAACTAAAAAAATCCGTGCATACTCTAATTCGCAAAAACTCTTCTCTGTAATTGTTACCATGTTTGGATTTCAATCACAGCGATCTTGAATGTACTGTAGATCAATGATGGGAAGAAAACTTGGTAAATCGTTTCATCACATTCATGTATCACGTATTGCAATATATGCAGTAGTTCCGAAAATATGATTTTTCAAAATCGGGTCCATCCTTTGTGCTCACCCTGTAATTGGGAAAATGCCGCTATCAGAAAATTATTTTAACTGATTATGATTTAAACGTTATATTTTAAATTTAGTAAGAGCCACATTCTGTATTGAATTCAAAGTTCTACATTTTGATGCGTTTCCTGAATTAAAGACTTAAAATTAAAATAAAAAAATTAACAGAGTACTTTAAATTTTTTGCTATTTTATTTTATTTTTATTGGATTATTGTGTCAAGTTTATTTAAAACCGTGATATATATGGGAGTACTGAAATTTTATACAAACCTGCGTATTAAATAAAGGACCATAAATACATACAATATTAAATTGCTATATTCAAGAACATCTTGCAGATCCTCAACTTTCACCATTTGAAAATAGAATTTAAAAATTGTTATTCATAAGAATATATCTACGTACTTACGTTACGTTGAGAAAATTTAATTCTATCGTGTTTAAAATAGTAAAAAAGAAAAGACTTAAACCCTTTTCACGCAAATTCTAATAAAAGGTAAGTGTTTCATTACGACGTTACGATTACGATTACGATTAGACGATTCATTAAACGTTACGATTTTGAAACTAAAAATAACTCTCCAAAATACATTTTATCCTATTCACGTCTAATCATTAAACCTTGCTGAGATATTTCATTGTATATTTCACACACAACACAGCTTCCTATTTTTGAAAACTCCAACTTCCTTTCACACGGAGGCAGAGTACCAGCATTCCATCTTAATCGATTTCTTAATCGTTCTTTCCGAACTGTAGAATTTCCTTCTCGCATTGCGTGCGTGCTTGTACCGAAGCAGACATGCCGAAACTAAGCAGGAAATCTTCAGCTCCTCATTTTTTCCCCCATTCATATTCCCCACACGCAATAAAGCAATCCTAAACCTACAGAAACACGGATATCAGGTGCTCCTGAGCCGCCACCTTCATTTGGAGTTGAAGACTCGTCGAATGATTTGAATTTGGGGTTCTTTTTCTTTATATATAAATAGGGTACACACAAAAGTTCATGAAAAGTATAGAGGTAGACCTGTAAGAGTTCGGTTTTTAATTCTATTAACTACTAGTATCTGGGAACTAATTTACTAAACTGAAACGACATAAACTATATAAAAGGAAATGCAATAACAT
Organism: Trichonephila clavata; assembly: GCA_019973975.1. Lineage (NCBI taxonomy): Eukaryota > Metazoa > Arthropoda > Arachnida > Araneae > Nephilidae > Trichonephila > Trichonephila clavata. The sequence continues at coordinate 20,805 of BMAO01029476.1, read as the reverse complement.
CATCTTCGGGGTTATACATGTACTCCCATTCACACACACATATATATATATATTTCATAAATTTAACCAAAAATTATAATGTCAAATAAGAGTTTCAAGAATATGAAAATATAAATAAATAAGCTGTGTTAGCACGAAGACACAGTTTTGCAGCCATAATTCAGAAGGGTTTTAAATAATTTCTCTCTCTCTTTCTCTCCACTATATATAATATATATATATATATATATATATATATATTAGCTTCTCTTAAAAAATTATTTTAATTTACATACAGTGGAATAAATTTATTCATTTCTTTCTGAGAAAGATATTTTTCTTTAAAGGACTTGTAAATTTTAATAAAACCAATACTGTGCTCTATTTAAAGTTGCTGAAATAATATAATTGAATATAAACCTCTTTATTTCTGTATCTAAAGTACATTTTTTTCTCTCTCTCTTTATATGTATATAATCAAAATTTTATCATTATAAATTAAAATTTGTTCTATAACAGTATATAAATAAAAAGGAGAAATTATAATTTTTTTTTTGAATTTTTGTTACCATTTAACTTTTTTGATTTCCTAGAAAATTCTTCATCTTATTAAACTCACACGTAGTGACTGATTATTTGTATACAATAGATCGGAAATATAAAAGAATATAAATTAGGTATAATTTTATGTTCATGAATTAATACACACTGCTGGCCACACAAAATGCTACACCAAGAAGGACCAGTAATATCACAGCTAAATTTATTTGGCAGATAACATGTACAAAGATCAAACGATTAAAGTTACAGCCTCTTGTGACGTGTGGATGATGACAAAATCAGTAGTTAGTGTAGCCGCCTTTGTTGGCTATAACTGCTGCCACACGCCTCCGCAAAAAATCAAAGAAGCTTTGGATGTATCCTTGAGGTACAGCAGTTCATGCGGCTTCCACATATTGCCAAAGTTGATCGGGTGTAGCAGCGGGTGCCGTATTCCGAGCCAGTCGTTGTGCAAGCATGAACTTCACGTTTTCGATTGACGATAGATCGGGAGAATAAGCAGGCCAAGGAAGCAATTCAATCTCAAGGGTAAAAAAGAACTCTTGAACATTGCGTGCTGCGTGTGGTCGCCCGCATTATCCTGTTGGAATAGAGCTGATATCAAGCGCTGAATGTATGGGAGGACCACGGGCTCTAACACTTCAGAGATGTAGCGTTGGCTGTTCAGTGTACCGGCAATGCTACTAGAGGGGTGAGGCAGTGAAATCCAATACCACCCCCAAACCATGATACCAGGTGCAGGACCAGCGGGGCGATGCATAACTCTACAATTCAGCAGCCTCTCACTACGGTGTCTCCAAGCTCGAGTCCGACCATCGTGATGTCGCAGGCAGAAGCGGGATTCATCAGTAAGCACAATGTCGTTTTATTCCATTGACCATGTCCACCGTTCATCGCACCATTGGCGGCGCAAACACCTGTGGTTTCCAGTTAAGGGTAAACTAAGCAATGGACGCCTTGTGGACATTCCACTCTGCTGAAAACGGCTTAGAATGGTTCGAGCGGACACCGAATAATGCGTAACAGATTGAATCTGTTGTGCTATGGTTGGTGATGTAGCTGCGCGAACCATCACTGCCATGCGCACAATCCACCTGTCATCACGGGCTGTGGTGCAACGAGGTGGGTGTAATCGGTCCGTCGTTTCCTCCTGCATCCATCGAAGAAAGATCCGCATCACAGTTGTTTGGTTTCATCCAACACGTTGACCGATTTCTCTGAAGTATAATTCCCAATCCCTATAGGCTACTATTCTTCCTCGGTCGAATTCAGAAACTTAATCAAGAGACGCTCGATGCCTTCCACGAGATATAGGTAAACAGCTTACGCAAATAAACGCACGAAAAGCCAATTATTGTACTTGAAATCGTTAATCTGTTCTACCCTTATATAGTGCTTGCGAGTGTCGCTACGGTCGCCCGTGATGTGCGTCTGCTCTATAATGTTAATGATTTGCATATTTCGTCGACGCCAACGCATGGTGTAAATTTCACGTGATTTGAATGCTTCCTTCACGGTGTTGTATTTTATGTAGCCAGCAATGTATACTTTATATAATAGGGATCAATATTTTATACTCAAGATTATTTTCTAGTAATCTAATTTAAATTTTAAAAAGAGGAAATGAAAAATAAAATAAAGCAAAGAGTTTCTAATTCTTTTTATTTACTTATTATAATTATTCAATGTTTAAAAATTTTTTAAATCGTTAAATTTCTAGGAAATTTAATCCCAAAATTTCATGCAATTATATATGTAAATGTTAGTACATACAAATTCCTAGAATCAATTAATTAAACCTTGAGAAATCCAGAGACTTTATTTTATTTTCTTCTTAATTCTACGTTCAGATTCCTGTTGGATTCACACATTGATTGTCAAGAAGGGAAACCGGTGTTCCATTACATCGATTAACAGAGGACAGTGTAATCAGAGACGGGCAGAGCATCGTTAGAATTAATGAAGTCTGGAGAGAGAGCGTGTCGTCTCTTGAATCCTTTGGGATTTTCGCTCACGACCTGCGTTAAGTTGTCTGGAATATGAGACGAAGCGAAGTATTGGTTACTTATTTCAGCTTCAATACACCCTTAGCAAATAAAAATCTTTTGTTACATGAGGAAAGATATACTCAGTTAATTTCAATATACTTTTAACTCATGAACTCTTAGATAAAATCTTTGTTAAACTATTTCAAATGATGCAATAAATAAAAACCATACGTGTTTTATCCGTAACTGCTAACGTAACCTTGAATTGAAATGTTAATAAGCAAAATATTTGAATTTATTTTATTTATTATTTATTTAAAAAATCTTCTTGCAATCTTGGAGATTCGAAACACGTGGAAAACCTGATATTGAGAGTTTTATCACACTTTATAAACAAACAACCTGCGAATTTTAAAATAATAAATAATTCTATTTGTTTTTATCAACTGCTTATTGTTTATGGACCTCATAATTTGAATTGTAATCCCTAATCAAAATTCTATTCCACTACACACGTACCTTTTGAGGTTAAATTGAGTTAAATACGCACATATACCATCAATATTCTATATAATAGTCTTTTATGGAATGGAGAGAGGAATCTATAACCATCTCACATCAGACGCTGCATATTCCCATTACCTATCTAACTATTTATCAATTTATATTTCTCTCTCTAAATATATATACGGAAGGGGTGAGAAGAACGATTCCTTCGTTATGAGATCTCAGAAACTATTAGATCCCCTGACTTGAAATTTTGCAGATATGTTTCTTTTGTTGAGTAGAGAACTGCTAGGAACGAGTTTTTTCGGCTGTCAACTCTCAAGGAGGGGAGAGGTTACGGGAATGAAAAAGATAAATATTTATACTTTTGCCTTTTTGAAATTCCCGTCCTTTTTAAAATCAAGAGGCGAGTGCATACAATAGAAAGCGTACTGCTAGATGTCAATAACTTAAGAACAATATATAATCATACAACATCATGAAATATCCAGCAAAACAGATAGGTAACGGCTAATCTTTTATGTAATAAATTTTTCATTACAAAGAATGAATGGAAAATCCCGGTTAACAAAAATCTTGAATAAATCATTAATGTACAAAACTAAGAAAAGATCTATTATTTATGAATTTACTGTTTATTTCATCTATTACTGTTCGAAAAATCATATCAACAATAAACTTCATCTTTTTAATAATTTTTCTCCTAATAATTTTCAATAACTTTGCCTAGTTTTCAAGATTAATTTTTACTGTCTTCTTGTGTTTTAAGTAATCAAGGAAATATGTAAGCATGTGTTAACAGAGTTTTAACTTACACTTCGCTCTTATATTAGTTTACTTCTTGAATCGTAATAAAAATTCTGTGCATTTATTCAATAAGTCCGAGGAAGTATTAAACTACCCGAAAAATTCTCATGAAATTTCCTTGTATTTATTACTTAAATAAAATTGGATATGGGAATTCTCTCTGACTGTTGTTGGTTTAAAATTTTAAAGAGAGAGAGTTTTCTCTTAGAGTGTTTTAATTTTTAACATTATCCTTAATTCCCCTTCTAACATCTAATTTCTGTAGTTCTTATACAATTTTTTTCTAGAATGTAGAAATAATAACCATATTGTTACAGCCAGGTGATCTTTCTCTGATTCCCTACATTCCAAATCCATTAAAATTTCATATTGAATTTCGTAATTTATTTTTATAAAGTAACATAAGTTTAATATAAGCTTATCAAAAGATAAACTTTACTTGTAATTTTCTTACTAATCATCACAAAACATCAAGATATAGATGACTCTTGACCAAATTGTAACTTTATTTGATTTAAAAAACCATGCCTTTTTTTTCATCAATTCACAACAATGCAAGACTTTATTTTGAATCTTGAGAACTACAATCTATTTACTACCACTTTTACTGGGAAATTTATCAGTTTCATATAATTTTACCTATTCGTAATATCAGTGTATTCCAATTATATTTATACATTACGATCATAACTTGCCTGATCTGAATGGAACTTCAGCCTGAAATATTAAAGTGAAAATGATAATGTTACTCAGCAACAATTCTCCAGTTTCACAGTTGCCGATACAGTACTCAATCTTTAGTATTGGATTATATTAAGCTCTATCGTTAAACCCTAATTAATATCTTAAAATTAGACCATAAAAATTTAAATCCATTAGAGAGTTTTGGAATTATGGAATTTTCTGAAATTTACATATCATTCTTTGTAATTCCAGATATTGAACATATAATGCGTTTTTTTATAACCATTTACATATACAAGACCTCACTCTTGTCGAATTAAGTTTTAAAAGTGCGTATTTTCTAATAACCCTCTCTATATATAAACCATTTTTTTTTGTGATCAAATATTTTTTTTCACAATGTTATACATGATTTACATCTCTTAACAGTTAACCTCGATGCTGTTTTTGCTTGACAAGCGTGTTATTCTCGGGATTTTATTTTAATGGGTTTTCACATTGGTATTTTGACCATTGGTATTTTGACATTCCCCTGGAGTTGGTATCACTTTTTAGCGAGGCCCCATATAGGCGATACCAACTACCGCAAGTAATTTTGTCTCCCAGTTTCCTCCCCAGAGGGAAGCATCTGAGTTCTGACGATGCGAACCTGTATTAGTATTTAATTTTGCCGAGAGCACCCAAGCCAAACAGACACTCTAAAGATCTTTTACATACCGTGTAACCATACGGCTTGGACGCTGTTAATTTTCTGCATCATGGAAATCCCCGACTTGTTCCGGGGTTGAACCCGCAACCTTAAGTGCAGAAGGCCAGCTACAAACCAACCACGTCACCCAGCCAGCGCTCTCGGGATTAATGCAATGTAGTTTAAACATGCTTATTTTTTGCTGTAGTAATTATTTATTTAGCTAATGTTGCCTGCATTTTTATTGGGTATTAATGCATAAATTATTTTTGGAGGTAAGGATATAGTAAAGGAAAAGGAGGGAATCATTTAATTATTGAATAAAAATAAAATAACTTAAGTTTTTAATCATGAGTGTTATGGTAGTTATATGTAAATCAAAGAAAACTCTTTTTCATATATATATATTGTATTGCTTTTATTCATATGGTGTATCTTTTTGGAAAATACTCATTTACATCCAATTAAAATTTAAGTTTTCGAGGAAAAAAAGACCCAATAGAAATTTTTCATTAATATTTTTGAAATCAGCATAAAAATATACATAAAGTTGAGCCATTACTTTCCTAGTATTTTTTCCATCGCAGGCCTGCGTTATCAATAAATCCCGGCATTGAGCTCGTGGTCAGTAATATTTTAATTTAGTCATGGGTTCTAATCCTGATTTCACTGATGATCTCTTGTATGAAGGGACCGATGTGCTCAAAATGTTTTTAAGCTCAAACTTTTGTCATTGGAGTGAAGTGGTTAATGTGGATGGGGTGTCATCTCAGATATAGTCCTAATTATTTGATCTTTGTTTAAATTACAAGGCACAAATGGGAGCTATCTCCCTTTTCTATCCTTGAGTGCTTCAGAGTTTTTAACACCCTTTTATAAGCTTCACTTGTAAGTAACGGAATCTTTGAACTCCATTTTCAACCACTTTAAAATGTCAAATTAATTCGAAATTTTGCTCACTTGTCCAGGACCGATGACAATACAATAATTTAATAATTTTGTTTCATTGTCCTGTTCAGGACCATCAGGACTAACGATTTCCCCTTTTCAGATCTCATCCCGCATATGGTGACTAATTTCAGATTCCACTTCCAGATTTGGCGACTAAAAGATTAAGTTACAACTTAGTTCGATTAACCATAAAAGGGTGTTTTTTTTTAACTATAATTTATTTTTTACGGAGAGCTTAAGTTTACTAAATAAAAGACTTTTTTCTTTATATCCGCTTTTGAATTCTGTCATTGATCTAGACTAGCTAAAAGGGATTCAATTAGATACAAGAACAACGAAAAAAAATTCAGGTTATTTTTGCTTTTAAGTTTCGCTTAAATTTATTTTTAACTGAAGTTAACCGAAAACTGTCAGTTATGGATTTTATAATTTTGAACCATTTTAAAACTGTATAAAATATTTCTTTCTTTTTTGAATGGTAGCGTTTAATAGTTCCAAATAATTCTCTTCAATAAGATTTTCCAGATTAGTGAAAAAGATATTAAAATAGTAATATTCAAATCACTACTTTACTCACTTATATATAGATTTCATTATTTTTTGTTATCATTTTTGTAGCATTAACGTCCCAAATAGCATTATAGACCCGTGCAAATATATGCAATTTAAGTTCTTTTACGATTATTAATTACATTTTTTAAAAAGTATGTACAATTTTCTTTTGTCTCAGCATTAATTGCCTCAACTTGCCTTTTTACGTATCATACAACAAAATAAATCTAAATGTTATTCCTAATAAAATGTCGTCAAGCGTTGCCAAGTTTTCTGAAAACATTCCCAAACAAATGGCAAAAAATAACTGAAAAAATACTCTTCAACTCACTCGGCTACTTTTTATTCTTATACTTATCCGTGTTCTGGCAACGATTCAAGTAATAAATCGATTATTCAGGCTTTGGAATGTCAGGTTGATAAAATATGCTACGTGGTATTTAATGTATCTCGAAATTCTCTTCTGTTCCAACTCCAGACTGCATAAAAAAGGTGGAGATAGGTTTTGTAGAGGAAAGAAACGAATTCAATTGCATGCATAACTACTGCTTTTGAAGTGTCCGAATGAATTCGCACAAAATTTGTGCTAACTAAAATATACAATATATATATATTTCTAAGATAAAGAAAAATATGGGTACAGGAATATCTGCAAAAAACATTGAAAAGAATATTTAAGACTTAAATTGATTTTAATTTTTAAAATTTCATTTTAGCGTTGTAGATACCTTGTTTATTTTCATTTTATCCTGAAATCGTTTTGCAAGGATAAATCGTTTTTGAAGTTTATTTTATAATAATGATTATGATATACAGAGAGAGAGAGAGAGTATCTAAAAGAAAAGGAAAATTTTAGAAATTACAAGCCGTGTTTAAGAAAAAAGAATTAAAAACGAAATTTTGACATTCTTGTAGAATTACTACTTACTTTGTAGAACAATAAATACAACCTCTGACAATAAAGTTCAGCGAATAGTCCTGTAACATTAACATAGATGAAATATTAATGGAAGTTACCTTACTGTTCTTCGAAATAATCACCTCCCATAACTATGCACCCTTGAGATCTGCTATAGATGTCCTGGAAACTTTTCAAGAAGTCTTTTTTTAGGAAGGAGTTCAAAAGCCTTGTCACGGTTTCGTTGGATGTTAGAAATATCGTCAAATCTTTTTCCTTTCAACGCTAGTTTGAGTCTTGGGAATAGGAAGGATTGAGATCTGGTGAGTATGGTGGATGTTCAATTTGAACCCTTCCCCACCCCCTTTTTTGCCAGGAACTGTTTGACGACATTGGCTGAGTGAGGACGAGCATTGCCGTGAACAAAATATCATGAACCTTTTTGTGTGTACTGGGATCGTACCCTGCGTAGACGTTTCATGAAACGGTGTAAAATTTCAATGCACCTTGCAGCATTCATCGTCGTTCCCTCAGTAGAAATTCCTTGTGGATAATGTTTCGACTATAAAAAAGGTGATGAGTATCGTTTGGATGCGGGATTTTTCTACTCTGATCTTTTTTTAACGAGGTAATACAGGAGAACGCCACACCATGCTTTGTTATTTCGTTTCAGGGTCGTACCTGAGACACCAGGACTTTAGGACAAGAAGACACCAGGAAGTTTCTTTCGGTGTCTTGCCAAGCTGAGAACAATACTTTAAATTGATGTTTTTTTCCCGTTCATTTTCCTATTCTCAGTTAAGAACCAACGCACTAAACAAGCACTTCGAAAAACAAGTCTTACACGAAGTACAAACGACGCTCAACAGAACAACGGTGGGGACAGATGGTCAACACCTGCCGCTACGCATGCACAGAGTTTTTTTTCGCCAGTGTTACTAGATCGGCCGTTCTGACTTCATTCACCAAACATTCTTGTAAGAGGTTGTATTTTATTTTGATTCTAAAAATTAACTGAGAATTGCAATTTTATAATTAGAATAATAACTAAAATTTTCTCATCAAAAGAAAAAATAGTTTCAAAAATAAAATAGTTACAAAACATAAAAGTGAAAATGTAATTAATAAATATTCCAAGTTAAAATTTTACACTTCACAATTTTTTTTTTGGTGATATAGATACATAAACCCTATGCTAAGAAAAAATAAATTATGTAAATAAAGGTCAAGAGTACCTGACAAACATATTTTAATTAAAAATACTTTTTAATTAATAGCTCCGATGTAGAAAAAAAATTTATATTTTCGTTTAACTCCGCCACTTAATTTTGTGTTGTTAATAGGAGGTAAATTTTTTTAAAAAATGAGCAATACGGATTAGTAAAACAAGAGAAAAATGTGTTTTTGATAAAAATTAATAAGTGTTCATAACGAAAAAGAAATGTTTTTAGAATGAAGATAAAACGGATTAATTTTTAAAAAAATACCAAATACATTTCTTTTTGTTTTTGGCGCTTTTTAAAAGGAATAAATATAAACGGGAGATGATTTTTTTTTAGCAAAAAAAAAAAAAAAAGGGCAAAATCTATTTTCTTTGTAAATGCTGTTTCTTTGCTTGTACAAGAAGCTCACAGGAAAGACACAAAATGAAGTGAATCTGTAACAGTAGAATATAAAAAACTATATTTTTTAGTTTTAAAAAGCATATTTTGCAAAATTAATTACTTCAGAATTCAATTTTGAAAAACTAAATTTCATTTAAAATAGATAGCTTGGTTTATATCTAAAAGAGATTTTTCTTGATTAATAAACCTCTTGAATTCCAAGTAGTATTCTTCAAAAACATGTTTTATATTTTACAAATTCTATTCACTATTCATGGTAACGTGTATAAAACTAAAATTACTGCAATATAAAAAAGTACCCCAAGTAATACGATGTAATATAGTCAAATACAATTACTTAAGGGAAAAAAATTATATATACAATGTAAAAAAAGAGATGTAATTGGAGTATACCGCGACTGCTGAAAGCTTCTTTTTTATTTCATGATCAAATATAACCTGATACAACTGACAGGAAATAGGCAATCTGTTCTTTATATAGACTCTTTTTGTCCGGAAATTATATCATAGAATTGGATATTTGAAGGTTAGCACCCTAACCACTCAACTTTTGACTTTTCTATTTGTTGTGTCTCATATCCTTGTTTTTTTCACTGTTATATTTTGGAGAAATATAGAATGTGTCCCCATTTGTTAGTACTTGTATGAATCGTTTATTTAATGACTATAAACCTAAGACATTGACAAGATATCTATTATAGTAAATATTTAGTTATGTTCTCTCTAACAAGTTTACTTTAATAATTTTTTTAGGATATATATCCGAAGTATAAGTGACACTGTGATTTTACAATATCCTTACTAATCATTCAAAGACACTTAAATGAAAAAGGAATAGTTTTTTTAAGGAACCTCACAATTTAAAAAAAAATTGGAAATAATACTTAATATTAATTAATATTTATCCTTGCATACACACACACACACATATATAATATGTGTGTATGTTTGTGTAACCATTGGTGTGGTGTGGAAATTCAGAGAGAGAGTGGCAACTCAGGTGCCATCTTCGTCACTTGACCATGGTTCAAAATTACGAGATCCGTCGCCAATAGCCCTCAACTTGCTTCTAAGTGTGTGGTAAATTAAAACCAAATCAAATCAAAATCAGCGTGCATGTTTGAGGGTGTGGGTAGATATTATAAATCCACATCACCTTATAATTTATTTTTGCTTTAACTCTCTACTAACTACAACTCAACCAACCTTCTCGCATATCAAGTACTTCTACTTTAACTCTGCCATAAATAGAAGCTCGAGAATTCTCTTTTTTTCCCCCACAATGCCCTCCTTACTCCTTGACTCGCTGTTGACGCTTGCTGTATACGGTGTGCAAGCTTTGGTGTTGCTTTACTCACGTCTTGGAGTACCAAAAAATTAATTGGATTTTGTTCGGGCATAATAAATTAAAAATATAATTAGCGACTGCCTCATTATTCGAGAACAACGTTCCATGTCTTTCACCAAGATGCCATTTAAGGAACCGTCCGAATCGTGTCATATATATATATATATATATATATATAATATATATATATATATATATATATATGCAGAGAAGGAAAGGGGAAGAATGTTATTTAACACATTTTTTATCGCATAATGAAGCTTCAAAACCTTTTAAACACATAAAATGCACGGAGAAATAAATTAAAGGAATGAAAAAACGCTAATTTTTTAATTACAAGTAGAATTTTTACCCCATATTGTTTTAAATTGCATAATATGTTGTTAATCCAAATTCAAATTGATAAAAGATACGTAGATATTTTGTGAAAACATTTTCAATCAAATTATTACTCAGAATACATAACATATGTAGTATTATATAAAAAGTTTCAGTATGTTCAATGCACAAAGCTCCAATATTTTTCTTAAGATTAAGATGATGACAGCACTTTTAACAAGATGTACATGAATTCATAACTTTAAAACTAATTTCAAATTTATAAAAAGGATTAAACCTGAGGAAATTAGATTCAAACTTTAGAATTCAGTCTAAAATGTCTAATTTTAAAAAGCAAAATATTATGTTTAATTTTAAAATCAAAATTATTCATATAAATAAGTAATAATGAATTAGTCTGTAAATAGAAAACAAGCACATCTTTTATAAATTTTTTTCGTGTTTTCAGTACGAAGTTTGTGTAAACATATTTATTGCTTTGAGTTTTCTCGGTGTTTGAACTAAGTAATTTCTGATAATTGAATTTCTTTGATAAAAAGTCAAAGGCATATCATTGATATAATTTAATTAAGGTCTCAAGCTACACTTCATTCGTTTCGATAATAATACAATTAAATGCTCGAATTTTAACTCAAACGTCTTAGTTTTCATTATTTTTCTAGAATTTGCTGCAAAAGAAAATAATTATTATTAATTATACTTTTATAAGGAAGCATGTAGTTTCGAATGCAAATGATTATTTTATATATTTCTCTAGTGGTAATCAAAATACATATGAATAGGAAATTTAAAAAGTCTTCATTAAATATTTCATTGATGTAATGAAATGTACAAAATAATTAAACTTCAAAAGGGATTAGTATTTATGATGAAGTTATTTATATTTTTAAAGCTTTTTCTTGAGGTAATTTGAATAATGAATATATCTTTTCTAGTTTCAACTCAAGGAGAAGCTCCAAATATGAAAATACTTTAAATGTATTGTTTAAGACTTATATTTAAATAACACTAATCATTTCCGAATGTTTAAGGCTGTTTTCGCCAAATGTTTGACAGTGTGAATTGAACATGGAACGCGTTTTCAGGCAAGAAAATGTCTCAATTTTCAAGAACATTTTCAACATTGTAATTCATACATTTGTTTATAATATAACGTTTTTAAAATTTCAAAAATTCCATAAATATTTTTTCCGTTTTAACACGTAAAGGGATGGCTCATTTAACATTATGGTATAGGAGAGAAAATGTGAAACACATTTTATATAAGAAAAAAAGGAAACAACTCGGATAAAAGTGAGGGTTTTGATAAAATAAGTGATTCTCTACAGTACAGGTTCCCAACCTTTTTTGAATTGACGAACCCTTTTCTATTAAATATTTCGATACCACCCCCTTCCATTCTAGAGAAATAAAAGTGTACATAATACATGTTGAAAACAAGAATCAATTTTTTTTAAAGTTCTATTTTACAAATAGAATATGTTTTTTAATTTAATTTTTTTTCTAAAGCCCAATTTTTTTACTTGCGAATCTGAAATAGCTATTGCCACAAATATATTTAAATCTGTAATATTATATATTTTAGTCATAGATGGGATATATTGTTGGAATTGAAACGCTGCTACTGAATTTCTTCTTCATTAAAAAGAGGGGAATAAAAGTTTTAGCTTAGCTGTTATACAGACAGGCAGGGGTTTTGATGATACGAAATGATTCATAATAAACTTATACTTTAAAAATAAATATAAATTGATAGTTTCAGCCTTTAAAGAATCACACGTCAATTCCTGGTTAACATATTTAATTATGTTTCTTGGATAATATACGTAATGAAATGCAGTGGACGAAATATTTTTCCTACAGCTCACAGACAAAGACAACACGTGCTCTACAGAAATTAAAATGCGCTATATCATTCAATTTAATGAAGGTCTGAATGTAATGCAATCTTTAAGTTTTTCATCCGCTTCCCGAACTACCGAAATATGTGAATTTTCGTACATGTGATATAGAGAAATGATTTAAACACATACAATCAACATAAGGTAAACAATATTAAAGTTTACTTTTGTTAATACATAATCAACGTGTTTTTTTCAGTCTTTTTTAGACTACATTTGGTTAATCTGCCCAAGCCCCTCTCTGCAATCTCAATGCCTCCTAATTTTCTCTGGATTTTTACTGCCCCCCTGAAAGCCCACAAGAGAGTGTTATTGCCCACGTTGAGAACCTATGCTCTACAGGATAGTGAAGCCAGAATATATAATATTAACGTTTCAATTCTCTAATATCGAAAAAATGTTCCAAATTCGGAACTTATTCTTCATCATTGAGCGAAGATAGCCTTAAAAATATTTTTAAAAACATTCCATTGTTGTACAAGATTCTAATTAGTAATAGTTATGCTTGTACTGCATAACCCAACTGTTTTTAAATAAATTGCGAAATGTTAGTATTTTGAATATCAAATCCGACGAGACAGTCGAGAACTAAATAATTATTTCAATAAAACATACTATATTAAAAAAACTCTCAGCTTCCTAAGTACTCATGTCCAAAATTAAAGTTCAAACATATTTTTCGTCATAATTTTAAATTGCCTCCATAAATACTGGTAGAATTTGTATTTTATATATTTTAAAAAATGGGTAGTACAATATCAAACTTCAGTTTAGGAAAAGATGTTGTTTAAAGTTAGTTTTTGCAGACTTAACTGGATTGAGACCGTTTACGCATATGAGAATTTTGCCTGCAGTTTTGTGAACATTGCATTAAAACAAACAAGTTAATCTATTTTCAGTGAGAATATCTTATCGTAATCTTTTAGATGGTTTTTTGAAATAGAGAGCCGTTGACAGGCTTGAAGGTGGCCAGTCTCAACAGAAAATGGCTTGATGGCTACAAGTGTCCCAAAATTGGTGTCTCCTGCTGTCACCAGGAAGGCCGGCAAAGGCCACCACACAGCAACGACATTTGCACATAATCCCTTCTAGGCATTAAGCACATGACCACATAGGTCGAAAATGGTTCCTCAGCTTGCTCGTGACGTTGCTGTTGTGTCTGATAGAGGAATTTCCAGGCAAACGCTCTACAGTCGCCTTGCAGAGACTGTTCTTTACGCCCAGCGTCGTCTTGTGTGTTCTCCTGACTGCATCCGTAAGGAAATACAGGGTATTGTGGAGCTGAAAACATTGGTCGTAGATTCCACAGAAATGGGGGCGTGTTCTTTTCAGTGATGAGTCGAAATGCACCAGACAAAGTGCTTTTTTTCGAATCTTCAACTAGAGAGAAAGGGGAGATCGCTTTTATTCCTCCTACATGACAAAAACCGACAGATTTCGTGGCAAAGAAATCTTTGTGTGTGACAGCAAAATGTTGGGCATTCGTACACCCCTATACGTTTTCGATGCGGGTACTGTCCACTCATAGCACTATATGGATAAGATCTTAAAAGCCTATATGAGGTTTTTCTGGGTGCTATGGCCCAGACTACATTTTCAAGGACGAAAATGCGCGGTCACACAGAACTCACAATGCTGATCAATTTCATTAGGAAGGGGATATTCGCCATATCAATTGACCCTCTAGGTCTCCGGACTTAAGTACTATTGAACATATTTGTAATTGTCTAGGAAAAGCCATTCGCAGTGTATTCCCCATCTCAAGATTCCCTAGGAGTCAAATGTCGTACTTTTAGAAGAATGAGCTTTGTTGCAACAAGTATTTATTGATACCCTCATAAATAGTATGATATCTCGTTAAAAAGCTTGTATATCGGTGCACGGGGCCCACACTTCAAATTAGACACGAGTTATTTGCTTTGTCTCGGATTCAGGATTTCACATTTTTTTTTATATATCCTGTATCTTGATTCAAGATTAATACCTTTTCTATATGGTTATGTTGCTATGTTCTTTCTCACACTGTAATACGTCTCTGTGCCAAATTTCATGGCAACGCAGCGAATAGTTTCTGTTTTCCTAGATTTTGTGTTTGTGACCTTAATGTTAAACATGAGTGTATAACAAAAGTAAACATCACTTTGATGGTACAAATAATTGATAAAATAGAAGTGTAGAAGTAAATGCATGTTGTATTTTAGTTGAATTATACAATAATAACAAAATCCTGATCTGAATTTTACATACCAAAATTTAAATTTGTAACAATTACGACAAAAATGTGCTAACATATCTTTTGTGTTAATGGGGGGGGGGGTTTATATAAACTCAACTTATACTTCTCTTTTAAATCTTTCTTTTGACTGTGTTGTAATGCCGTGACCCTCAATTTACTAAATTCCTTTGTAGCGAAAGGTATCACACAGATTTAGTAAAGCTTAACAATGACTGTTGGTCTTGTTCTCGCGGGTTTGCAACTGGATTGGAATGTGTGTGTCCACGTTCTACCTATCAGTGAATAATTTCTAGTAGATCTCCCACACCTTTAGAAGAGCTGCCTCTTAGCTCGGTGCCCACAGTATCAATCTTTCACTGAAAAATTGCAAATCACAGATCGTTGACCTTCCCGATCTGTAGGCCCGATGCTCCGCAGCGTTCGCTCCTATAGTCGAACTCACTGGTCTCCTGTCTTCTCGCTGCCACGCAACCTATCGCAGGTATTACAAAATTCCACGGTATTCTTCCGATCCGTTTCTGTAACCCTCCTTGGTAGACCTCTCTCACGGCCCTACAATTTCTGATTAGAAGGAACACAAGTCTGCACCCGGAACTTTCTGTATGGACCCTACCCCCATTGGTTTTTCAGGAACAAAAGTCCGTCTCGATTGAGATCCTCTATGTAGCCGCATATCGTAAACAATATGAAGGGTTAAAAAATCGGCATGCCACTTCGACACTGAGAATACCCTCCTTGGAATTTTTTCCTCACAAAAGCCGACACTCCTTTCCAGACAAGTGTATTTCTGCCACATGTGAGAGGGAACGAAAGAATGGGCAGCCTTCAAAACAGATGTGCCCCTTTCGATCTCTGTGAAGAAAATGCTTGCCTCTTCGCCTTTGGGTGTCGGAGAAGTAAAGGTGGGGAAACAACCGGCCATATATGAACCGATGCTACAGTATCTGAAGCTTATTATATAAAACTAGATCATGTAGCTCAATTTATAATTCAAAAAGCTCCTTCTCTTTGTATATTTGTCTTCGTTGTGTAGCGGGCAAGTCCTTTTTTGTTTCTTTGTCTTCATTTTATAAAAGTTTGCTGCTGATATGTGACTCTTTTAATCGTCGTAGTTATGTGTTTGCTGTTAATGATTATAAATGTCGAAATATAAAGAATAAAAATGGATTAAATTAAAGAAAAGGATGTCTCCTTCATTTAACGACCTGAAACAGCTCATATCAACTCTATATCACTCAATATAGAATACATAATTCCATACTCCGTAGTGTTATATATATAATATATATATACACTACGGAGTATGTGTGAATTATGTATTCTATATTGAGTGATCTGTTTCAGGTCGTTAAATGAAGGAGATTTCTTTAATTTAATCCATTTTTATTCTTTATTTCGACATTTATATAATCATTAACAGCAACATAAAATTATATAACTATATATATATATAATATATATATATATATAAAAATATTTATTAGAGAATAATATTAATTTCTACAAATTTTAAAAAATTGCCATGGGTATTGTATTCGTAAGCAGATAGCTGGCAAAAGATTTTAATAGTATGTATTGCAAAATTTAATAATATCATTTTATGTCTAAGGAATATAATACGTCACACACGCATGTATGCAAAATATGCCCAAAAAATAAATATGATAGTTATGGAAAAATTAAATTAGTGCAATGAAATAATCATAAAATAAGAAGGAAAGTAAGTAAAATTTAAACCAAATTCAAACAGCATTTCACATTAACCAAATATTTTAAAGCTTTATTATAAAATCCGAAAAAGAAAAACGTTATATCTTCAACAAGAAAAAAAGTAACCATTTTTTTCTCTCTCAAAATGATGGAATTTTTTTGTGCAGAATAGAAAAAAAAATTATAATTTTTACTTTCTTTTGTGTTGCTGTGTCTTTTTCAATTTTACTTCAATACAAATACTTCTTAAAAGCCCATAAATAACGAATGTATTTTAAGATAAGATAACAACTTTATTCAGAATTTTCTTTTCTAATAACTTCCTCCATTCTATTTAGAGAGGTGCCCTGTGGCTCTCCAGATTGCCTTTTCCCAATCTTTTGGGATGTCAGTGTCGTTCAGTGTCTGAAAAAAAAAAACGCTTCTATGTATCTTTCCGATTATATTGGAAGCGCCGAAGCGTAACTGTCCAGACAGCATCAATAACAGGCATTCTTCTTGGCGCCAGTTGAGCGCCACTTTGGCGTAATATATTGCGACTATAATCTCTAAAGAGCAGAAATTGGTGCATAATACATAGTCGCTATATAAATTTGTATTAAAAAGGCAAAGTGGTTGTAATAAATAATTTTTTCTGCAGGGTATGGTTTTTTGGAAAGATAATTAAAAATAGTAGTAGTAAGAAAACGAATACTATTAAAAAATTGTGTGAGTAGAGTCATATTGTTTTGTTGTCTAATTGGTTTTAAACATCTTTTTTTGAGATAAATTTCGATAAATTTTGAAGATCAAAGATATTTACGGCTAATTTTTATGCATTATTGTAAATTGGAATTCCTGTAAAAAATGTTTGCATCGCTTGATTTTAAATAAAAAAATTTATTTTATATAAACTATATTTTCTCTCCATCTTAAACTGATATCATATAAGAAATAACAATAAATATTAGTACATATAATGAAAATATGATAAAAAGAGGAGCAAAATCATGGTTTTTCTCATCATGCGCGTACATTTAAATTTATAGTTACATCGTTTTTGATATTATTTATACACTCACTTCCAAAAATTAAGCACGAAGATGTAAAATGCAAAAAAATCAACCAATATTGCTTTGATTGACACAAAATTTGGCAGTAAAGTAGCATATATATTTATACATAAAACAAAATCAATAATTATATACAGGAATGAAAACAATATTAAATTTTTATAAGTTATCAGATAATGTCATACTGGAGACTTAAACAGAATTATGTATAAAGTGAAGAAAAAGAAGGACATTAATAGGGTATGTGATCCCCCTCATCTGTATGCATAGTTTACACCTTCTGACCATGATTTCAATTGGTGGTCAACCACCGCAGAATTAAGCAATCGCCGCAGTTTCCAGCTCAATAAGAGTGGGTCGAGGTGGAAACGTGAAGATACAGCACTGCCGAGAGCATCCCAAAGATTTTCAATGGGATTAAGGTCGGGGCGAATATGCTGGCCACGCCATACCGCAATCCCTTCACTCTCCAGGTAGTCATCGACGATGTCAGCTCTATGGGGACGTGCGTTATTGTTCATTAAAACAAAAGTAGGGCCAACTGCTGCAGCGTACAATCTCGCAATGGGTTCTAAGACTTCATCTGTAGTGTATAATTTTTTATTTTTGCAAACACTCTTTAAATCAAGTGTAAATATATTGTTACAAGGGGTGATCAAATGAAAAGGTACGAAACGACATAAAAATGAAACAGTTAAATATTTGCATATTCCGCCAAGGGAGAATGTAGCGAGACATCTCGGATACCATTGGAGACTCTGACTGGGATCGGATCATGCGCGGGTGCCCGCATGCGCAGGAGAGAGCAAAGGCTCTTATAAAAAGCGGCGTCCAAATGATGCGAGCACAGAATTACTCGAGCACAGAAAAAGCATTAACTCCGATGTGTACTGTGAGACACTCCGACGCCTACGCAGGTCCATCAAGAACAAAAGACCAGGGCTGCTCACGGAAGGTGTGGTTCTGCTCCATGATAACGCGCGTCCACACGTCTCCAGAGTCACACAAATGGAACTGGACAAGTTCCAATGGGAGACGTTGGACCATCCGTCCTACAGTCCGGACATGTAGTTGTTTCCATGTGTTTGTCCACTGAAGAAACACCTGAAAGGAAAGCGCTTCAACTCGGACGACGTACTCAAGGACACTGTGAAGGACTGGGTCTCGTCACAGCCACAGGAATTCTGGGAACAAGGAATCCTGCGGCTTGTTCATCAGTGGGATTGTTGTGCTCAGGCCTATGGTGTATATTTTGAATAAAGTCTATATTTGTACCCACCGTGTCGTTTCGTACCTTTTCATTGATCACCCCTTGTATTAGTGCTAAGATCTCTAATTTCCGTATTCTTCTTAAATATGCTAATAAAATGTTCTCCATTTCTGTTATTCTAGTATTTCTGCTATTTCAGTCACCGAATAATTTCGTTATGAATTTTCTATCCTCAGATTTGAGCTCATATCTAGCTAAACTACTCTTTTTGCTTGCACTTGTTGGGAGATCCTGAAGATGCTTTTTTTAAACCACTTTAATCTCCTAAAAATAATTTTAAAACTTTTAAATGTGCTTTCTAAATCTCCTGATTATTTTGGTAATCTCAATAAAATAGAGTTTGAAAATATAAGGGTAAAAGGAAAGGAAATGTTCTCTCTAGTTGTTGTATGTTTATTATTATTTTAATTATTTTGTGCTGAAATTATTTAGTATTAAAAGAAAAACAAGATATCAATCATTGGCATGGCCAAGTAATTTTAGCGCGTTTTTCACGTGTTGTATTTTACAATGTCGATAAACTAGCGAAATTCAGGAAAATTTGTAGAAAAATTCGGGAAAACTATGGGAAAATTTTAATATGATTCGGCTCATCTAGGGCACAAATGCGACCAAATGCCGTAAACCCGAGGTCAATTAGTTGCTTATTGACTGAGAAAAAGGTACGACAAAATATGGAACGAAGACGAAGAAGAAATTTGCGTCCTATTAGCGCTTTTTAGTGAAAAACGCGCTAATAAGCATACTGCAGCTTTTACACTTAATTATTCTTCGAATATATTTTATTGTAATGATCTAAGTAAGATATTATAAAATTTAAATTCTGTAATTAAAAAGTCCGTAAAATTGAAATTAATTTCACAAATTTATCATAGCTGGTATATTAGACATTTGAGAAAATCAAATTTAAGTGCACTAAAAAATTCTTCTTCGATCCATTTTAATTTGGATAATATGAGGCACATTATATATATTCTTGGAAGATTTTAAATGTTTTTTCTCAAAATCCTTTTTTTATATGCCCTTTAAAATTTAATTTAGTGCGTGGAATTTCTTGAATAGTAATAAAAGGAGTATATTTACTTTACTAATTACGAACGTTAATTATTATAATCTCAACTTAAGGCTCTAGATTAGTTAAAATTCGATGCATGACGGGGAGTTCTAAACTTATAAAACAAAAATATGACTTATAATAAATTAAAAACAAAATCTGTCTAAAAATATTAGAGGGCTTATACACATTCACAGACTTAGTCACATTCTTAAATTAATTACTAGGCTGACTTTTACAATTATCGAATATGTCAAAATTTAGGATTAAGCTATTGAAAAATTTTGAGCTTTATTTAGGAAAATATTATCTAAGATAGTCTTAAAGGAAAAAATGGCTTGACGAATCACAATTATATTTTATATAAGAAGTTATCTAATTCGTTTCATTTCAAAAACAAATATAAGGCTTTTGAAATTGAAGAGATGGTGGATATGTGGATTTAAACTATTTCAAAAGGGTTCTTATATATGCAGGTTGTTTTTGTTAAAATAAAATATAAATTAATAAAATTCTTAAAAAAGATTACACTCGTGAATACATACTTTCGCAGTAACCTCTAAGGAAACTCTCTCTATTTGAATATCTGCTAACTTTGAAGATTTTAGCTGAAAAAAATATATATCCTTTTGATAACATTTTCTTTAAAATAGCA
>BMAO01029475.1:0-20515 GCA_019973975.1 Trichonephila clavata | reverse complement strand
TAGCTAACTATGTATCCATACCTAATAGAAACATACATCATTAGCAGTGTAATTATGCATGTCAAGAAAAATTAACTTAATTTGTGTTTTTAATTTGATTTCTATCATAATTTTTTTTAAATCTCTGTTGCATGACAAAAATTCAATGTATCACCAATACAGCAAGTAACAGAAGTTGCTTTAAACATTCTTATTTAAATATACTAAATAAACATTTGTAAGAGCATCAAAAGTTTCAGAACTAATTTATTCACATTAGAAGAAATTTGTATAAACAGAGTTAAAGCCAACCTATCCTTTGGTTGGATACTATCTCTATAATATCGCTTTTAGAAATAATTGGCCCAACTATTGATAGTAAATTATCGAAAAGCTGCGGCGACATTGGAAAAAAATTAAAATAGCTTTCTGTGTCTGAGACTCGCATCTTATCTATTAGCAGAAATGTTGGCCTTAATTGCTTTTTTTTTAAATACGTCGAACCCACTATTGTTTCTTTTCCTCCCTTTTTAATGCTAACAAAATTGCAAAAAATTCTTTCTCTTGCGGTCCATACTTAACAAGTCAGGATTAACTACTTAGTGTGATTTTCAACTACTATCTTCAGCGTCACCTAAAGAGCAGAAATCCATCGCGCATACGAAAAAACTTTGGTGTGAATCGATCAGCGAAAATATCTCCCATTTCTACTTTGATCGCGATGGTAAACGCCCTGGTGTGAATGAGCCTTTACTCCCTGTGAATCTCTGAACTCCAGTCGAAGTGTCATTTCAGAAACTGACTTGTGCATTTCTGAGGATTAAATCCTTGAGAAATCACTTTAAAAAAAGATGTTGCAATTATTCCAACGAAACATTTAATTTTTACATTCAATAGCCCTAAACTTCCTACTACAATAAAAGCAGGTTACTTGAACTGTAAGATCCGTCTTTAAACACGCAATCATCTGCGCTGTTTCAACTGCCAGAGGTTCGGACACTCTCAAACTTCCTGCTGCGGTCAATTAACGTGCTCTAGATGTGGATCTGTTGGGTATGCCTCTTCAATAGCAGTCTGGAGCAGAAATGTGTGAATTGTTCGCAGCCTCATTCATCTGATTCCAAAATTATGTCCAAAAGAGAAAACAGAAAAAACAAGTACTGGAAATTAAAATCAATAAAAAATATCATTTACTCAGAAGCACGTAAATTAATAGTTCCTCGATTGTCCCAAACAGATGCTCAGGCTACTAAACCTTCACCCATATCTACTAGTACTCAAACAGATCCAAGTTTAACCCACATAATCTGCCCGACTTTAATTCTTCTAATGTCATATTTTACATGATGTACGGCATTTTTTAATTTCACTGTATCAATTTAATATAGTATTACAATTATAAATGAATTTTTAATATGATTTTCATAAATTTTAGCTCTTAAATATACCTTTATCATGTCATTAATTAAAATTTTTAACTACGTTTTAAAATTTTTTATGGAAATGTAAACAAATGTTGGCGCAGTATGACTGAATTCGACTCTTGCGCCAATAAACTAGAAAATCACTCACTCATTTCCGAGAACGAAGTATAATTCCAGGAATGCAAAAAGTACGAAAATTTTACGATTTCCCTGGAATCTGGGAAAGAAACCCTAGTATATACGTAAATAATCAATAATAATAATGTATACTAACTAGCTATAATTCTAACAAAACAAAGCATAAATAGAAGTACAATAAAATAATATAAGAAATAAGTATCGCAGTAGTACAATAACAAACTCTTAGCCTTAGGAACTAAGATTGCAGGTTTAAATATTTTTTAAGGCTATCCAACCTTCAACTGTAATTGGCCTATACCACTAAGGTGTGTAGGAAAGGTGAATAGGAATAGGAATGTATCACTATTACTAGAAGATTAAATTAATTATACTAGTGATATTATTAAGTAAAATTATAACACAAGGCTTATATACCGCAAAGTTAACCAAAACAACTTACTTAATATAGTAGAGAAATAGTGCTATTTATACTATTAAATATACCCCACAACACATCCCTATTTTAACCTTCCCGCCAACATTATATAATATGCAGTGGACCACCACAAAAGTGTTTGTACACTTGCAATTTCCTATAAAATTAATTGTTTTCAACTAATAAAAATTAATATATTGGAATTGTAAATTTTTTCTGACATCTTTAACTTGTTCTTATTGGAATTACATAATTAATTTTTTAAAAATAGTCTGTTATTCTTAAAAATTAATAATCAAAAAGCTACTGAAAAATTATGCCACAAAAGTTTTTGTTCTCTTAACAAAAATCTCAACATAGCTTTAAATATTTTATTTCTTTCTTAATTTAGAACTTAGTAGGATATCTTTTAGTGTCCACAACAACTTTTAAACGTATTGGTATAGATTTAATGAGTTTTTTGTAATTTCTGCATCGATTTTCCTCCATGTTTCTGTGATTATTGTTTTCCTTCACATTATGTGTTTATATGCCATGTTTTCTTTTTTTTAAAAATCAAATTCTCACAAAATATGTTCTACTGGGCTAAATAAAATGATTGAGGAGACGTTTCAAAATTTTGGGACAGTTATAGAGACACCAGCTTCGTATATTGAGAGCAGTGTGCTTGGCGTCATTATCCTGTTAAAAAATAAAGTTGTCTCCAATATCCAAATTTTGGGCAGATAATTTAAATTTATCTTTAAAATATTTAAATAGAGCTCATAATTCTCAATGCTTTTTTCATATATATATACTCTTATGAAGGTATTGACTGAAAAATACAATAACAAAGATGCTTCTGAAAATGAGAAAATGACTTCATTTTTGACTGCTGATGAAGAGTGGAAGAACTGGAGTGCTGATGGATATGCGGGAAAGTGGGCTTCATACATTTATATTGTAGACTATGCTAAGAAGGAAATTGTGCATAAATTAGCATTGGAACAAGATGACGCGGCTTTAAGGTAAGATAGTGGTTTGCTTTTTTGTGGAGTTTGTATTGTCTTTCTCTTTAAATGTATTACTAAGCATAATAAAAACATGTAAAAACATTTATCAAATTTTCCAAAACATTTGAAAAATTTATAATCTTTGTACTTTTATAAATTTACTAGCTGTTACCCGCCCGCTTCGCTGGGTATTTCATGATGTTTTATAAATTTTTGTTGGTTATATATATGTATAAATTTTTGATATTTAAGTCCTAGCATTAAGAATTCGATTTATTGAAAAATATGCGCCCCTTACGTTCCTCAACGCCACTTGGGGGTCGATTTTAACGAAACGCATTTTGTGGTGTATCTCTATTCTATGAGAGGAATCTGCTTACCAAATTTCAACACTGTGCGTCTAATAGTTTAAAAATCGGAATAATTATTTATATCTCCCCGCAACACCCCTTGGGGATCATTTTTCCCAAAACCCATTTTGTAGTGGATATTTACTCCATGAAAGAAACATGTCTACCAATTTTCAAGCAGGTTGGTCAAGTACTTTAAAAACGAAAATATTTATCTATTACGTCCTTAACCCCCTTCCCCCGCAACGCCACTTGGGGGTTACTTTCCCAAAAACCATCTTGTATCTGATCTCTACTCTATGAAAGGAATCTATTTATCAAATTTAAAGACTGTGTGTCTAATATTTTAACAATTGAAATAATTATCTATAACACCCCCTAAGCCCCCTCAACGCCACTTGGGGGTCGATTTTCACCAAACTCATTTTGTAGCGGATCTCTACTCTATGAAAGGAATCTGCTTACCCAATTTCAAAATTGAAAATTGAGTAGTTTAAACATGGAAACATTTATAACGCCCTTAACCCCCGTAACGCCCCTTGCGTTTCGAATTTCGCAAAAATCCGTTCTTAGCGGATCTCTACTCCGTGAAAGGAACGTGTTTACCAAATTTCAAGTCTGTAAGTTGAATAGTTTCGGAGATATCGTGATTAGTCAGTCAGTGAGTGAGTCGCTTTTCTCCTTTATATATATAGATAATTATTTATATCTCCCTTTACCCCCCCCTCAACACCCTTTGGGGGTCAATTTCCCAAATCCCATTTGTAACGGATATTTACTCCATGAAAGAAATATGCCTACCAATTTTCAAGCTGGTAGGTCAAGTAGTTTAAAAACGAAAATATTTATCTCACGACCCTTAAGCCCCCGCAACGCCCTTGGGGGCTATTTTCCCAAAACCCATCTTGTAGCTTATATCTACTCTATGAAAGGAATATATTTATCAAATATAAGGACTTTGTGTCTCATAGCTTAAAAATGGAAATAATTATCTATAACGGCCCCTAAGCCCCCGCAACGCCACTTGGGGTCAATTTCCACCGAACTCATTTTGTAGGGATCTCTACTCTATGAAAGGAATCTGTTTACCTAATTTCAAGATTGTACGTCGAGTAGTTTAAAAATGGAAACAATTACTTATAATGCCCCTTAACTCCCCGATACGCCCCTTATGATTCGAATTTCGCAAAAATCCGTTCTTAGCTAATCTCTACTCTATTAAAGGAACATATCTACCAAATTTCAAATTTGTAGGTTGAATAGTTCCGGAGATATCTTGATTAGTCAGTCAGTGAGTCGCCTTTCTCCTTTATATATATAGATTAGTTTAATTATTCTAACCCTGATCTCAAAATATTGTATATATTTTTACTCCAGAAAATGCATCCATTCTAGTAATTTGTGCCATAAAATATTCTTCATTATATTTTCAAAAATATGAATGAAACATTTATAACATGCTTACCATAGTTTTTGGTGAAATTGCATAAGCATCGAAATCTTATTCATATTGTTTCCCTATTGTATCATGTAATTTAAAAGAAATTAGATGATTTAAAAGTACTTTTAAATTTTTCTACTCGAAATTCATATTTATTAAATTTATTATCATTTCATAGTTTTGATTGGGTTGAAATGAAGGAAAAACACTTTATTATATATGATACAAAATACTGTATTTTAATTCCATATTTTGCTTTAGAATGGTAGAAAGATGTACATGAGAAAGTTTTTAGACATGACACTGTTCTTCAGAAAAAAATACCGACTTGTAAATTTGTCAGTTTATACTTTTTATATTTAGAATAGTGTTTTAACTAGACATAAAAAAAATTAATGACTTGTGAATTCAACAAACATTTATGAGTATCGCTTTTAATTATTCTTTTATTGCAGTTTATGTATTTATATACCTGTGACACAGTCCACTAATTATCACATTTTCGTTGGAGTTACAAGAAATATGGAACTTACTTGCCTTACAAGAACTTGCCGCTCAGCATCAATCTACTCATATGAGATTTCAAGTGATTGCACTTCTTTAAAATTATTGCATATAAATCCTGTAAATGGCATCCCTACAGCATTTTGTATATTTTATGACAATTTGCTGGTTGGCATTAGCCGTGAACTTCATTTTTTTTGAGTATGATCCTGAAACAGGAATATTAAAGTTGAAATGTAAAATAAAAGTAAGTTCTTTGTAGTTTTTTGATATTGTTAATATTTTATGTATTTGATATTATTGTTGATATTAAGGCTAGATATACATAGAACTGTATTAGATATATATGACATCTATTCTCAGTAAAAAGAAAAAAACTTTTTATTTTCTTAAAATTTAGAGTAAAATAAATTTTTATGTATAACTTTCTCTTATATTTCTTTAATTATTTTAGAAGAAAAAATGGAATGAATTTGCTTCACTTTTTAAAGTATTTTTAATGTATTTCCTGCTTTTGAATTTCATTAATTGCTATAATACGCTATTTAACCTTAAATGTCTTTTTAGTGGAGTCATATATAAAGAATAAATGGGGTTTTCACTTGAAAATCCCAACAACTGCTGTTGTATGGGATTAGGAGAGTCGTGTGCATTAGATTAGATGTATTATGACTTTGAAATTCTTGCACTTTTATAGACAGGTGCACTAATAGTCAGTGCTTTAGTATGAATGATTTTTCATCAGGTTTAGTTTATTTAATATCAATTCCTGAGGGGGGAAAGAATAATACTTATTATTATTTTTATTTTAGTTGATGATCACAACATTAATGTAATATTTGAAGACTTATATTACTTTTTAAGAACAGTGAATTTATAAGATAAAAAATTACAGAGAAAGTCGAGGGACATTTTTAGTAAATATTTAAGAAACCTATCATTAATCTTTTTGGCAGGGAGGGGGGAATTTTTAATTTCATGTAAATAAAATAATGAAGTTAAGTGATCATGAAAAGTAAAACTGGAACATCAATAAATAATATTGATATATGTAATTTTTTGTGATTTATGAAATTGAATTTGAAAGGCAAAGAAATATATGCATATATTATTGTATTTACTCATTTTTCAATCGGTGTATTGTCCTTTTAGACATACTTACATGGTTACTTGTATTGCTGGAAATTTTTTTAAAAAAATGTTGGATTTAAAAGATTTGAATACACAATAACACAATTTCTCTCCCTTAAGTAAAAGGATGTTATGGGCAGGATGTATAAAGATCTTTTTTTAAAAAAAATAGATTAAAAATTGTTGACTCCTATGTACCCTGCTTTGGTCAATTAGATCTATTTCTAAAACTGATATTTCAATATCGTTCACATGTTTTGATTCTGATTTTTTAAATGTTATGTGTATTTTCTAAACATGCACTCCTTTAATATGTAACACTTTTGAAGTCGTAGAAAATTTTTAAATCATCAAGGGAGAAAAAAGTGGCTTTTTATCTGTTTAAAATCGAATCTATCCATGTTATTAACATGCAAAGAAATGCACTTTAAGTCAATTAAGTATTTTTAATAGACATAATTTTAATGAGTGGTTAATATATGACATTTGTGTATTGAAGTGCAGAAACAATGACGTCATTATTGAATAGTCTCTGCTGTTGCTTTTCTATAATTAGTTTGCTACTTCTGATGAATATAACGTATAACATTGTGACGGATCTATACACGTCATTTTTCCATTAATCCTCTTGGGGAACTTTGGGGCTAGTATTCACGTTAATTCACAGCCTCTCAAGAAGAAACCATGATATTTAAATTAGTTTGACTATATGAAGTCTATATATATATAGGTTTTGTAGATGTAGAAGGAGCCGGGGAGCTGTTGCGGTGATGCGGAATGCGTTGACGGAAAAATTTCCCAGTGGTTAGGAATAAGACTGAATTAGAAGTCAGGTTCTATTCGTCATATCAGGGTCACGGTCAGCCTCCATCAGACTTCATTTATGACTTACTCAAAATACACAAAAGGCTGGGACTAAATATGTCGGAAAACCACTTAAGGTGGCCTTCTAAATGTACTGAAAAGGTCAGGGTACTTTAACTTAATGAAATCACATTATTTGGATATGAAACTTTTGTTGAGAACGTAAATTACTCATATAAATCCACCTTAAAATGTAAAAATGTCAGAAATGGTCTAGAAAATTTTTGAATTACGAAAAAATACATATATCTTTGCTTCCAAAATGCTCGGACACCATGTTTGGCAAGCTTTATTGTAATGACTGCAGATGGCGCCACGTGTATGCAATCTACGTACAAAACTTTTAAAATATTACTTTAGAAGAAAATTGAGCATAAACTGCTTAAATACACATTAAGAATACTTTATTTTATGAAAAAGAATATTTTGCTACATGAATAATGATTTTAATCACTTCAGAAACACTAATTCTGCTTTTTTTTATTGAAAGGGGGAGGGGTAAGAGAATTAAAGTAACCCTAGACTACGTCATGAGATCACGTCATTGTTGGGGAAGAATGAAAGAAGGAAGTTCTGACAATTTGTTTCCAAGATGAAACGATCAAGTGACCTTGAGATAAGGTTGAGGGAACAGGATAGCTGTTTATTTCAGGGAGAGGCGATTGGAATCTATTTTGGGACTGAAAAAAGGGGGTTATTGTGGGGTGTATAATTTCTTAGTGAGTGAAACATTTGTAGAATTGTCATTTCAACCAGACTGAAAGCTCTTAAAGCTAATTTCTGCAGGGAGTGGTCAATGGATGCTATGCACCGGGACCCTAAAATAATCAAGAATTAAAAAAATATACTCTTGCATATGAAAACTTTACAATACTCCTATTGATGTCAATATGGCGAGATGTAAAATTTATCATAAACATTATTATTATGGATATCTAAAATTCGACAATCTTCAAAATAATTCTGATGTTACGAAAGTTTAGTTTTTGTTATCGATTTGGGAAGCTCCCAAGAATCCCTACCTCAATGACTTTTTAGAAGGTATAATTTAGAAGTGGACTTATATTAATAAAGTAGCAAATTTTTATGAAGAAGCCTGGTTGTTATTTCAATAGTAACTCTAAAAATAATGTGAATGTTTCAAAAATCTTAATTCAGGCTCTGTAAAGAAAAATCCTAACTATATATACATAGAAAAAATATTACATAGAAGTATTTTCAATGAAAAGAGAATGTTTTGAAAATGTAATTTTTCTTCATGTTTTTGCTATAGAATTATTACATTTAAACAGTTTTAATGTAATGGAATATAATGGAAAATTTTAATCGAATTGTTAAGTAATTACTACTCTGTGCTAATGGATCACATAAGCAGAATAAAAAATTCGTAAAACGGAAAATTATGCACAGATCTCAAAAATAAGTTATTTTTGTATTTGGAAAGGAAGTCCTTTCCGAAATTAAAGCAGCTACGTACAAATGGACTGCACTCTTAAAATTTCCCATTAGGAAAAAAATTCAATCAATATTAGATATGTAAATTTTGAAGATAAAAGATTAACTATAAATGAAAATTTTTACAGGGTTTATTAAAGTAATTTATGTGCCTGGAGCAGGATTAGCAAAAGAAAGAGAGAGATTAGTGTCGCTCTATAAAGCAACAAGAGGGCTATTGATCACAAACCTCGTAATGTTCAACCTCGGTCGAGTAACGAGAATGACACCTGAGCTGGCATCCCTCTTTCCTAACTACCACATAATTGGGAGGAATGGCCTC
This sequence comes from Trichonephila clavata, assembly GCA_019973975.1. Lineage (NCBI taxonomy): Eukaryota > Metazoa > Arthropoda > Arachnida > Araneae > Nephilidae > Trichonephila > Trichonephila clavata. The sequence goes on along the minus strand of BMAO01029475.1, from coordinate 11,497 downwards.
ATCTACACGGAGGGTCTTTAGTGGCAACAGGATTTGAGCCCATGACACTCCAGACATGAACTCGTGACCATAACCACTAAGCTACTGCGCCCACCAGGAATAGCAAAAATTCTATTGAAAAGGTTAAGGGAGTCTGATAACCAATCAGTTTTTAATATATTTGAAGTTTTCTGAGAGTTGACAATCTCAATATTCGACAGTTTAGAGAGAGTGATTAGTTTAGCAATCATTTTAAAGCATTTTTCCATTCTTAAAAGTTTAATTAAAAACTGGAAGGAGGTACCGCCCCCCCCCTTATCTGCCTAATCGCGGACCAACTCCCATTGTACAAATTATGCCACTCAATCACCAGCTCAAATTGTAAAACTGTAATTTCCTTGTATTATGTAGTTCATACGGTTTTTTCTTCATAATTGGCTGTAAAATTTGTAACACATCGTCACGTTTAACTATTTTTGCACGTTCATGCAAAGCCTCCCTATCATAAATGTAAATTTGTCCAAACTGTGAGTTTGCTCCATTCTGTAAAAAAGATGTAGTTTCTTTTGTTAACTTCACCTTAAAAAAACCTTGAAATAAATTTTTTACAGCATCATGAAATTTTTTTTGTATATAAAGAGAGATATTTGGGAGAATAATCGGTTCGTTCAGTGAAATGGCTATTAACTCTTACTTTTACTACTAAAATCGTTTCTGTTCAGTTATGTTTCGAGGTTTTTAATTTTTAAAGAGCAATATTTGTGTTTTTACACATAGTTAAAAACCTTAGAAGCTTTTTTTGCTTTCATTAATTTTTTCCTATTGAGAAATTGCCGGGCTCAAAACATTCTTGTGTTACTAAAAGACAATATTTGGAAGAGGTGGAATACTACTGAAAATTATATGACTTAAAATCAGCCTTTTTCACTGATACAATGAGACTTTATTGAGTTCAAGTATTCCGTATACACAAATATAACTGAATTTATCTATGATATTACAAAATGTATTATAACACTATAGTAAAATAATTTCAAGTCATGTAATAAAAATCAAACTTTTTAAATTGCACCGACTTAAAACTGAGAAAAAATTAGATGTTATACGTACAAACCTGTGGGTTTCTAATTTCAGTTTGTATCATTATTATTTTTATAAGTGTTTCAAAACTTTTTTGAAAGCATCATGATAAGATTAGGCTGAGTAATCTCTGTCATCGTATATATATAACAAATGCTATCAATTTTATGTAAAACATATTTTAAATATAAAAAAAATATATATCCTCATATAACATATTTAATTAAAGTAGTGTTTTGATACAGTGTACATAATTTGGATAAAAACATTTTTTTAATTAGATCTTTAGAGGCATTATTAATTTTTGTTTCATGCCTTTAGAAACTAACTGTGTTTTTCTCAGACTTTTCAATTTTGAGGATATATTTCTCCCAAGGATTTTTTCTGTTCAAGATAATATTGAAAAAATTTTGTAGAATTTATATATATATGTTCTTTAAAATTTAGTATGGATTTCGGTCTGAGAGCACTAGTTATTTTTTCTAAAAATCTTAAATTAATAGTTTTAAAAAATTTGATATATTTCCATAGCTGTAAAAATAATTATTAAAATTCAACAAGGAATTTTTAGTAGGGAATATTAGTTTGAAATGTTCAAATCCATACTAACTTTTGTTCTCAATAATCTTAAGAAACAGAAATCACTGAAAATAACTAAAAAACTTTAAAAATTGAGTATTTTACAAGAAAAATTTGTAATTTTTAAAATTAAGACCGGTAAAAAAATTTTTATTTGAAGAATAAATTTAATAATATAATCTAAAAAGAAAACACAAATTACTTTCAATATTACTGTCTTTAAAACGGGCACTGTGTAGCTTTAACATCACTACTCAAACTACTAACATATTTAAAGCAATCCATTATTTTTTCAAGAGCGTACCATGCCCAACCATAGATATAAAGATGAAGGAGAAAAAAAAAACGGAATTTAAAAATTGCTACAAAACACACACACACATATATATATATATATACTAACCGTTACCCGCCCGCTTCGCTGGGTATTTCATGACGTTTTATAAATATATACTGTTTATATATATATATATATACCTGTAACTCTCGACTCTTGATATAAAAAAGAACAGGACTTCTAATTTGTATTTTCTAAAAATTTTAAAAATTGAAGTATAGAAGGATGTTTGTACCTTCGTACCCTATAACCAAGTGGATTTCCGCTTAACCAATTTTTGGTGGAACTCTACTCCATAAGCATGCAAGACAAATTTTAAGTCTAAGTCTAATAGAGTAAAAACGAAGTTTTTATTATCAATTCCTACCGTAATTCCGTTGAGAAACGTTCTCCAATATAACCGTTCTTAACGGATTTCAATTTAACAAATGGAAAATGCAAACCAAATTCCACTATTATAGACCTTGTATTTCGAAAAAAGGAAATTTTTTTGTGTCAATACACCCCAGTAACCCCATGCTCCCCAGGAGTTGATTTCCTAAAATACATTCTTAGTAGATCCCTGTTCAACAAAAGAAACATGCTTAACCAATTTCAAGTATGTGGGTCTAACAATTCAAAAACGGGATTTTTTCCCCATAATTCCCCGTGACCTCTCGCAACCCTCCTTGGGGTTTATTTTCGTTTTAATGTTTCGTTTTAATGGAACTCTGTTCCATGAAAGGAACATGCCCACCAATTTTCAAGTAGGTAGGTATAATAGTTTAAAAAACGGAAATACTTATATCCATTACGCCCCTTAATCCCCCGAAATGAAACTTGTGGTTTAATTTTCGCGAAATCCATTTTGTAGCGGTTCTCTACTCTGCGAAAGGAATCTTTTACCAAATTTCAAGACTGTACGTCTAATAGTTTAAAAACCAATTTTCATATCTGTAGGTTGAATAGTTCCGGAGATATCGTGATTAGTCAGTCAGACAGTGAGTCGCTTTTCTCCTTTATATATATAGATAGATATATAACCCAAATTTGCTGGTCTTAATTCAGTAACAGCTTTAGAAATCATAATAGGTATCCTTTTTAGTCCATTGACTTTTTTGGTTTCTTCCATTTTTATTACACTATATATATATATATTCATATATACACGTATATATATATATATTCACATATACACGTATATATATATATATATATATATCGTCTCCCTCCACTACTTCTCTCTACAAAAATAAAACTTCGGAAATTATATTTTTCTTCAAGTCCCAACTGAAGATATACTAAATTTTTCTTCAAAAAATTTAAAATCCCTTCCTCTTCTTAGCCCGATGGACTTTATTTTTGATATCCAAGACAACAATCATTAACATGCTCGTGAATTCACTGAAGAACTTCCTTGTAAATCATGAGTCTTATTAAGATAATTTCATGAAAAAATTGATAGCAACATCAGATTTCAAAAGCGCACTACTGTTCTCCACACCCTCCTCTGGGGAATTTAAGCATCGCAATCGTGTCACTAGAAAAGAAGATCAAAGCAGTAAAAATTCAAAATAAAAGAGCCGATCACAAAAATGCACCGATTTTATCTCCGCTTATAATCGGCCACACTAAAAATAACATTATGAGAGTACAAACGCAGACTATATACAATAAATATTCTGAAAACGTTGCACGTAGGAAATAAAAAAGGAATCTTAGCTTGAAAATTAATTCAATGAATATAATAATTTAATTGAAGGCTGTGAAATTTGTGTCACATTTTCATGAGTATTGAAAACACTGGCGGAGCTGCTCCCTGTATCATCTTTGAGGGCCCTCTCTAAGGCCACCCCGCGATTTTTTGCCTACACGTTTGGGTGCCCGCCCTCAAAGCTTGGGGCCCCGTATCATTGATATGCGGTAACTATGCCCCTGATTGGAAATAGCATTAATTTGTAAAACAAGAAATGGAATGCTGTTAAAAAAGGACTGACAAAAAAGTGCTCTAGTTAATAATTTTCTAAGAAAAATGACATTTTCTTTTTAAAGATTCAAATCGAAACTTTATTTCCATAATAAGCATCCTTCTATGACAATTTCAAATACAATTTGTATCTAAGAGATATGAGCAGAAAGAAACTTATTAAAATTTCGCATATTTCTATCAAACAAAGAGAATTAGATCGATAAATAAATAAAGGTAACAAAGATAAATAAAACAAATATATCCCCTAAAATTCGGAAAAAAAATACTTTTTCTAAATTTCAAATAAAGATCTACCAAATTCTTCGTCGAAAAATTAAAACCCCCACCCATATTTCGTTTCCCTTCTTATTCTTATGGGCATTGTTTATGATACCTAAGACAATGTAGACGTATTTGTCAAGAGACAATTTGAACGTTTTTTCCCTAAAAATCCGGAGCCTTATAACGATGATTTTATAGAAAAGTTGAAATTAATTACATGATTTCTAAACTACAATACCAATTTCCACAAAAAGGGATAAATGTCATCCGAAACTAGGAAACAGTAAAATTCTACAATAGAATTACCTCAAAAATGTTGTACTCTCAAAGGCCTACCCTGAAATACAATAATTCATGTGACAAAATATCAAGTGCATTACACTCAATTATTTTCCATATGAATGGGAAAAACTCACATAATAATTATACCCAAATTAAGCAAATATATCCTATGTTTTCCGACAAATCTAGACTGATTAGCCTCATCATTTCTGCAGAAAAATGTATTTTGAGTAGATTCCAGAACTATATATACTTAGAAGTGCAATGCACATTTTGATACCTATCCACTAGCACGGCTTTCAAAAAAAAAATGTCTCCGCACCCAATTTTGTGCGGCAGTGACAGAACCTTATTCAAACGTTGAAACTATTTGTAGAAAACTCTTTCCCTTCTTTCCTCACCCCCTACCCGTTTGCTGACACGTTTTTCCTCTCTTCGATCTGGTTTTTCAAAGAGCGCATGCGCTCTCATACCGACTACATCTGTCAATCATTTCTGAACCACACCCCGTTGCTATAGTAACGATAGGTTTCCAGAAAACAACAGTTATCTTTATGACGTCATCCGAGTTGCAAACAACGCCATCTGTTGGATAAAGCAGATTTGTGAAATTTCGAAGACGCTCTTAATATACAAACAAATTTCTTATATCTTAATCTTTGCAACTAAAATCAAAATATTGTTCAAAGAGTAGTTCAAAATTTCTAACCTGAAATAAGCTCAAAACAAACATTAAAAATTAATTTTTAATGCATTCTATTTAAAAGGTGTAATTGAATTTCGAACTCTTTTTTGTGGTGGAAGCCCACAATTTCTAATTCTGTTATTCTAACTTAGTGATGCAGTCAGACGTAAGAGATCCAACAGACGGGCAGCCACATTTGAATAATACTCGCGCTGCTTGGCGTTTTTGGCGTAATTTGATGCGTGAAAAAGCCCTGTTTCTGAAGACATCCCGAATTTGTATATATATATGTATATATATAGTATGTCCTATGCTTTAAAGAGTTTAAAATCATTACCTATTTGATGTCCTCTTGGGAAATTTTCAGTTTTTTTTATTTATGCGTTTTATAAGCATGACTTTACAAGATTTAATCTAGAAAATTATATAAATTTGTTTTAAATTCGGTGATGAATAATAAATACCAATTGTCAATATTATAAGTGATATTACAAAGTTTTCAATTATACTTTTTTAATCTTTGAAACAAGCCTTGTGGTTAATGACATTTTTACAGTTAATAACAACATTAAGAAAACCGTATACTATTTAATAAGCAGTTCCGCTTTTATGTTTCTATTGCAAAAAAATTTCGAAATAAAGTTTTTCCCCGTCTTGCAATTTAAATCATATTAAAGCATACTATTTCAGAAATTTTAAAGTTCAACAATATTATTCTCTTTGCCTTCCTGTATTCTGAACATGACATCTGTTTCTGAATAATCAGCTGTGCAGCCCGCGGAACCATATCCGCATGACGTCATAAGAGAGCTGTGGTTGTGGGGGAGTGTAGTGTAGTAGATGATAATTTTTATATTCTTTTGTGAACTAGTTTTAGCTAGCATGCGAAATTTCTTTTGTCTGTTTACAGTTTCAATTGAAATTTGTTTAGCAATGTGGAGGTAAGGTGTTGATCCACTGATTAAAAATAATAAGTCTTTTTGTTTTTGTTCAGGAAATGAACGGTTTATCTTTTAGTGAGTTATGTTGTTTATTTTGTTGTCCTCCGTTTCCGTCAAGAATAGCCGCTAAAGTTGCATTTTTGCCTCCTGAACCAACTTATTCTTTCGTAGCTGATGAATCTGGAACTAAATTTACATTGAATTTGACGGATCGTGCAGAATGGCAATATTCTCAAAGAGAATTGGAAGGTACGGAGGTTTTCTATACGAGAACCCCCCGGGGAAACCGAATCGCATGTATGTTTGTTCGTTGCACTCCAAATGCTCGGTTTACTATTCTTTTTAGCCATGGTAATGCTGTGGACTTGGGACAAATGAGCAGCTTCTATCTCGGACTGGGATCAAGAATTAATTGCAATATATTCAGTTACGACTATTCTGGATATGGGATCAGTACAGGCAAGCCATCCGAAAAGAACTTGTATGCCGATGTAGACGCTGCTTGGCATGCATTGCGGACTCGCTATGGAATAAGTCCTGAAAATATCATTTTATATGGTCAGAGTATTGGTACAGTGCCTACGGTAGATTTGGCTTCAAGATATGAAGTGGGAGCCGTGATACTTCACTCACCCTTAATGTCTGGAATGCGTGTGGCCTTTCCCAACACAAAGAGAACTTGGTTTTTTGATGCCTTTCCTAGGTGAGTAGCTCATTTGGCTTGTAAATAGCTTCTTATCTTTCAGTTTAATGGTGATGAATTCATAACATCTGTTAGGATCTGTATATCTTTCTTTATTGTGTCTTTAGAGTAGAAGCAGATTATTATTTCATTTGTATTGGACAAATTATTCTTATTTCAAATATTTTTTTTACTGTATTCGGTATCATAAAACTTAAAAAGCGATTATTTCGTATGGATCTGTTTATATAGAGCAAGTTTCAGCTGCATTCTAAACATTAACATTAAATTAGTTTTGAATAAATTTTGGCGGCTAATTTAATGCAAGGATTTTTTTAGACATTAAAAAGAACTTCTTTCCCATAATTTTTAATTTTTTACAGCATTTAGGAGCTCGGAAGTTTTTTTCATTGTTTGTGAAATGGGCAATCTTGAAGAAAATATAGAGTAATTTATAATGATTTGAATTTCTCTTCAATATTTGCTTTTTGACAAATGAAATAAAATTTAAAGGATTGCCTGGTTGCCTATAAATTCTTGATTATAATTAATTTTTGTTCAGTAAAGTTTTAAATGCATGTTTAGTTATTATTCATATTAACATTTCCTTTACCACATAATACTTTGTATCAGAGTAAAAGTTTTAATAAATTGTTTAACATCATTAAAATTGTTCGTGATATATTGTTGATTATGAATAGCTATAGTTAATAGTTTATTTCGCAATCAATTGAGCATGAACTCTGGATCTAAAATAACTATTACATTAAGTACCTTATCACCTTACCTCTGTATGCAATTTGTTTTAAGGATATTATTGAATATTTTTATATATTTTACTATAACTTGGGAGGGAGGGAAAAGACTTATTTCAGAAATAGTGAACTAATAACATTTATTTATTAATGGGAGAAAGCCTGTACTTAAGTATAACATTAACTAACAGATTAAAATTAAATTTGTTAGTTTCAGCTATATCTTGCTCTTTATTTGTGTAGTTCAATTCAAACATAGAAACTTATTCAAAATTATTTTTAAGTAGAATTTGATCAGTCATATGAGATCTTGTTATTTAGTCCATTTTTTGTCCTAGACTAAAAAAAATTTATATTTTGTTGTAAGATTCTAAATGATTGTAAATTACAGTCAGGAAGTTACTTTAAGAGAATTTTGATTAATTGCACAAAATGACATTTTTAATGCTTTAAAAAGTGCTATCTTCCACAATTCTAAGTTGTAAATAGGAACTTGTGTGTGATATTTTTTAGGAAACAAAAACGCTTTTCATTAAAGAAAGTTAAAGTTTTCCATAAAAATAAAGGTTAGGAGGTATGTATCACACATCATGCATAATTGTCAAAAAGTATGTGCGTTTTTTTGAAATTATATTGGCTACATCATATGAAACAAAACATAGTTGCATGTTCAGCACATACACATTCAAATTGTGGTTGCCAATGTGGTGAATTATCTTTAGCATTGTTGCGGTAATACATAAATACTTATTGAATTACGTCAGAATTTTAATTCAAAATTTAACCAAGAGTGGTCTTTTTTAATGTATTTTTAATTTGTATTGCATTTTGCACTAAACAAAAATGGTAAAAGTAATGTGGTTATCAGTAAAAGAACCACAAAGAGAAACAGAAAATGTGTAAAATTCTGTTCTATCATTGTGTTTTAATGTATCTTTATTTAATGTTGTAAATATTCCTGATGGCAACAACTCAAAGCTGTTGACAATCAATGGTTTGTGTAAAATAAATGGGTAAGCTCTATATTAATGCCACCACAACCAAATTTGTGAACATGAATCCTGTTATTTTCCATCAAAATAGAATTGCTTTTTTTAACATTGAAATACATTGGAATCTTTTTGTTCTCTTGTTATATGATGGCAAGATTCATGTGGCACAAATTTGGCTGCAGTGACATTAATACACAAGTAAAAATAAATTTAATGTATTATCGGACCTTAATTTGGCTGCTCTATGTTAAAGGTTTATTCTAATGCTTTGAAAGGTGTTCATCTGATAAATCGAGAGAGAAGCGTTTTAACCTCCCCAAATTCATTACTAAACCGTTTTAAAAAATGTATTCTTTTGCTTTTAATTACTTTTTATAGATTATAGTCGTACACTTGATATGAAATCAGTTGTTGGGTTTTGGGTAAAAATTTAAACTAAGAATGTGTTAACTTGCATCAAACAAAAGGTACTTGTACCTTATGCCTGAAACTGTCAAATATTAAGTGCCGAAGATTTTAGGAGTTATGGCAATCTATTAATTTTTTATGAACCATTTAATATTTTAAAATGTGTAAATGATATGCATAAATGAAACATAGCATGTGAATTGGTTGTAATTTTTTATAAATATTTAAAATGGACAATTTTTTTTATTTGTACATAAAAGCCAAATTTCATTAACATATGATAAGTTAAGAAATTAAAATATTTTAGTTCTTAAACAAAATCTTTAAAGTTTTAAAACAGTATAATGAAAGTATTAATTCCTTAAAAATGATATATTGTTATAACTTTCATTAACATTATTAACTTCCAAGAGCATTTAATTTCTACAGCTCGCATGCAGAGTAATCCCTTTTATATTATGCATTTAAAAGCAGCATCTTATTGCTTTATTGGACTTTTGCATGAGAATAACCTTGAAAATTTTTAAGATTGTACTATTTTGTGTAATATAAGGATAAAGGACTAAATGTTTCTAATACTTTCTAGTGTAACTTTTTAATTAATATTAGTGAGTTATAATATTTCTTGCAAGGAAATTATAAATTAGCAACCATTATGTAAAATGATTATAAAAGAGTTAAATATTTTGTGCAGTTTAATTTTTAAAATCTATGGGATTGTATTTTTGTGAAGAATAAACCAGCCTATATAAATTGATACCTGTTTTGTTCGAAAATTTGATTCATATTCTAAATACAGTTTCGGGGAATTTAAGTATAATTGGTATCTCTTCATAAATAAGTATATAATGCTTAATATTTTGATACTTTTCAATTCTTAAAGCAATTAGAAGTATTCATGCTGTTCTATCTTCTAACTGCCCATACTACTTTTAAAAATGTGAATAGGTTTTGTTCAGTGGTGTAACGAAGAATACTAGGACCCCTCTGCAAAATCAGGTTTCGAGCCCTAAGGCCAAATACGTCAGTCAGGCTTTGGACCCCCCTAGAACATGCAGGGGGGTGTACATTATGCTACTGGTTTTCTTATTGAGCAACATAAAAGCTTTAGAAACTTTTAACTAAGCAGCTGTTGGCAACAACAGCAATAAAATTAGTGAATACAAAATGTGAAGCAAATAAGTTTTTCTTGCTTCTATATTTACTCTTGTTGATCTTTCATGCAAGTTGGCTGACATCAACTTGCAGGCTGTGATGAGAGTTTAAACAGTAATCTTGCACTTGGTTTCTAAAATATTATAAAGCAATTCTAATTTGTTTAATGTGAACAAATTTATTTCAGTAATAGTGGATAGTAATAGACCTGGGGATTAAAATCTTACTATATTTTCCTGGTCTTCCAATGTATATATTTTCATAAAAGAAAATATTTATTATACTTTCAAAACTTTCATGAAATTTTCTTACTATTGTCTTGTGCAAGAATGTTTAATCATTTTTTGAATCTGGGTTATTTGATAGTAAATACAGGTACTCATGTATTAGTCACTACAGCAAAATTTATACCCCACAAATTGTTTTGATATCAAAACAAAGATTCTTGCTTGTTTTATATGAAAAGATACCAATTGGTCGTATTTTGGTAGAAAATGGTGCAATTTGTGTGGTACCAATTTGGCTGTGGTGACACTAATGCGTAATTACCTTAAATACTAAGGCTGGGATGTGGAATTTCAGAATGGGGGGGGGGGAATAGATAATGTAAAATGTTTTTACAGAATTTTTGTAAATGTCTTAAAATGTTAATCTAATTCAAAATCAATATTTTAACATTTCAAGATAAAAAGTTTGTGCATAAATTTTATAATAAATTGCTCTGAAAGTGTAAGTGTGTAAATAAAGAGTTTAATGATTTTTATCACATTTTTCATTTTCAGCATTGACAAAGTACCAAAAGTTACTTCTCCCGTCCTTGTAATCCATGGGACTGAGGACGAAGTTATCGATTTCTCTCATGGTTTGGCAATTTATGAAAGTTGTCCTAGAGCTGTAGAACCTCTTTGGGTAGAAGGAGCTGGTCACAATGATGTAGAGTTGTATGGACAGTATTTGGAGCGATTGAAGCAATTTGTTTCCATGGAATTAGTTAACTGAGAAAAACTTAAGTAGTTCTGTAAGAAAAAAAATGATCTATCCAATATTAAGTTGTGATACATTTTCAATGTACTATATGGCAGAAATCTGTCCTTTAATTGAAAAATAATCAAGGATGGCAATTGCTGTTTTTTTATATATATTTCATATCTTGGTTAAATAGTATATGTATTGAAAGTATATCTATGTTATTAATAAATTATTTTTTAAAAAAAGAATTGCATAATATTTGCTAAGAACCCTTTCCAGTTTGTATTCTTTTTAAGTGATATTGATGTTGTATTTAATTTTTTTCATTGAAATTAGAGTTTATGAATAATGTATGGATTTTTGCTATCATATTTTCTTTTTGTTTGCAAAGTAAAATATGCTGTGATTTTTCATATTTATCAT
>BMAO01029474.1:0-14431 GCA_019973975.1 Trichonephila clavata | reverse complement strand
TTCCTTGATGAATTAATCAAAAATACGTCATTTTCTTAGAATCTGGAATACCCATTGGCATCCTAGCAGTGCGTCGATACGGCCTGGTTTGCAAAATGTAGGATCAGCCAACTGAAGGAAATCTGGAAGAGCTATGTTTGAAATATTTCTCACTAAAAGGAGCCCAATATTCTATCTGAAATTTGCATCTGTAAAGTACACTTTTTGAATCGAAAAGTTAATGAGGAATTATTTAATCCGGTGTGACCTCTGAATCAATTCTCAGCTATTTTGGTAAAATGAAGCAATGAATGATGTTTCAATCCGCAGATCCGACAAGAGAATTTAGAAAAACAGTTTTTTGTCTGAGTTTAGTGGTTAGAACAATGCTTCTCAAACTTTCCATATTTGCGATCCAATTTTCAGACATAACTTTCATCGCACCCTCTTCATACAAAAACAATTTATAGAATACAATAATAATGTACTTCGACGCTAAAGCTACAATGCGACTTTAATATTATAAACTGTGTATATTATCAATATATGTATTATATTTTGTATATGACAAGCCCATGGAAGTCACCAGTAATTACTAAACTTGCTTTCAATTTAGTATTCATAAATCAATTATTAAATACTTTTTGCCACACTGATACATTTATAAGTATCTTATATCAGTATGAATACGTATTTTATTTTGCTTCACGTCAGAATGTATTTTTGTAGCTTCCTTGCGGTAAATTAATAATTATTTTAAATTTTTTATTTTGGACCTTTCGATATGCTCGCCCCCTCCACGTAGGGTTATCATACCCCCCCCCTCCCCCAGGAAGCTCACCCTACAGTTTGAGAAATGCTGGGTTAGAACATAAATATTTTTTTTTTCACATGCACGAGTCTTTTTTTTTATTTCCATTTTCAGAAAAACTAGAAAATTGTTTACGAAACGTTTTCGCTTTTATAAGGTTGTAATTTAATCTTTTAGTCACCAAATCTGAAAATGATATATGCAATTAGTTGCTAAATTTTGAAATGGTATATGGAATTAGTCGCCAAATGTGGAAAGGTTATAATGAATTAGTCACCAAATCTGGAAATCGTTTTTCCTGATGTCCTGATCAGGACAATAGAACAAAATTATGTAATTATTGTATTGTCATCGGTCCTTGAGAAATGTACAAAATTTCGAATTAATTTGACCTTTTTAAGTGAGTGAAAATCGAGTTCAAAGATTCCGTTACATACAAGTGAAAAGCGTGTGAGCGTGAGTAGTTTAGCTACATGTCGCACACTCAACCAATCACGGATGAATATGCTTTTGTAACAGAATTTGGAATTTTTAAGATTCGCCTTTCGTGCAATATTTTTGGATAGATTGTTTAATTTATAATTTCACAATTTCTTATAAAAATGAGTAATCATGATGAGAGGCTCATGATAAAAGTCCTAAAGTATTCTAATTTGTACGATTTAGAGAATAAATATCATAAAACTAACACCTTTAACAATGAGTTTTTTAAAAAATGGGTTCTCTTTCAAGCTTTCACTCTTTGTGCGTAGCATAATTTTTCTATACCTTAAATTTTAAGAGCGAAAGGGAGTATTGAGTCAAATTGAATTTGCTCAATTTTTCATTTTATCAATTTAATTTTTCGAGGGAATACTTTTAATTTGCTGGTTTCAATATTCAACTGTTACACGTTATAAACAATTGAAACTACGAATAAAATTTAATTCTTTAAATAGCTAGTTTTAAGCAGTTACTGGGGGGGGGGAGACATTCTCTGAACCATCACCAGGGCTGGACCGTGACCTTTGGGGACCCTGGGCTAACAATATCTGGGGGGCCCCCTAAATGATTAAAAATTTTGCCTTTTTCCTAAAAAACTATTGTTCGGAAAAATTTAAAATATACGAAACAGAAAGTTTTTTTCAGCAAACAATTTAAATACGTTATAAGCAGTAACATAATTTATAAAAAAAAAACTTTTCTACACTTGTATGCTGAATCTTCTTTTATTTACTCGTCACATTTTAAGTCTTTGGTGAGATCAATATTAATAGAAAGAAGTGATTAATAATTAAGCCTAGTATTTGTCATTGATGTAATATATTCGTTTTCTATGTAAGGCATTTTAGAGAACGCAAGCTCCGTTTCACAGCCAGTAATACGGATCGTTAGAAAAATCTTTAAAATGGTATACAAATTTGGGAAACCTGAACTAGTTTCTTTTCAAAAATTAAATTGAATATATCACTACAAATATAGGACTCTAGCTCAGAGTTTTAGATAAGTTTTTAATTGAACACCTTCATTTACTAAATGTTTGTCTACATCAGGGATTCCCAAAGGGGTCTATGACGACCTCCAAGGGGTCTACGTCAGCCCAAAATTAATTTGGGGGTCCATGAGGTGTAAGTGATAATGGCTATATGATAATGATATGATAATGGTCTATATGCTAATGGCTCTCATTCAACTGGATCGTGACTTTAATTTTAAAAGAAAATTTATATTTAAGTGTAAACCAAATTTTACCTTCTTAACAGATTTACTTCCTAAATTTAATGAGGTTAATTTGCATTTACAAAGTTACAACATAAACAAGTTACAGCAAACTAGAGCAATTTCAGCTTTTCTTTCCTGATTTAAGCTAAAGAAGTATAATACTGGAGGGCCCAAATTTCCTAAATTTGTCACAGACAATCTATCACAACGTTTTTACCTACGTTTAACATTTAAATGCTTTTTGTTCAGATTTTGAAACCAGTTTGAGAATGCTTTGACTATGGGAATACTACAATAGGCAATGAATTCGTATGGTTATATTGAAAAACTGTCACATTACAATAGGAACTAATAAGCACTGATGAAAATCTTAAAATTTAGAAACGGATGCCAGCAATTTTGGTTTTAAAAAGTCAAACCTGTTATTTGTCCCGACTTATGGAATATCACGAGGAAGTTTTTCATTGATTTTCCTAGAGTCAAGGAATTTCAGCGCGGTTGCCAATCTCGAAAAAAAAACTGGACACTACTAGCAGAGGAAATTTAAAATTAAACCAGAAAAAATTGATACCAAATGTTAAAAATTTGATATTGTAGTGCTAGAGAGATTCATCCCTCCCATTAAAATAATTGGTTTGTTGTTTAGTTAGTTTATTTAACAGTTTTATTTATTAATTAATTTTAATTTAATTAATTAAATTTCAATATTAATTAAGCAGGGGTCCACCCCAAACCGAAAAACATGGCAAGGGGTCTACTACACAAAAAAATTTGGGAGCCCCTCTGGTCTACATCATCTAAATAGTAATCAGTAATAGAGCGCACGCTCTCCAGGTCGACGTTTTCTTTACTTTGATTTTGCAAATCCATCAAAAATTTTAATTTCTTACTATATTCTGCATATATATATACGTACTTGACTTCTTCTATTTAGATCAAGGATTACCTTATCTAACGCTACAATAATAGCGTCTCTTTTAAATTTTTCTTTTTCACACACAGCTTTTTCTGTGAATTTATCAGCAAATTTTGAAATAACCCGTCTCTAGTTCACATCGCTATATTCTGTTCCTACATTAGGACTTATCAAGCCGCAGCCAAAAATTTTTTTGGCTGCGTCTTGATACTCCTTTTATTTTTGATCTGATTCACATGTTGTGCATTACTTATAAACATTTTTAATGACATAATGAACTTAATCCCTTCACAGATGTCCAAACCCCAAGAATCTGTTATTTTTTGTTAACCGCAATTAAATCTTTCTAAAATTTCTTCCCAAAATATAACTAAAATGGCAGTTTAGAGTTTTGTTAATTTATTAAATAAATTTGCTGCCTCTTTTTGAAAATCAATTTTCTCATTTTCATTGTCACTAAATGTCTTAAGAATATTCATGATATTACAATATTTATCTCTTGAGGCTTCAAAAGGATCGTAGTGACAAGACCATCTGGTCTGACTTAATCTTTTTAAGGTAAATTTCAGTTTAAGTTCACGATTTAGAAGTTTCATCCTATAGGTTGAAGTAGAAAAGCAAATATATATTTGTTGCACTAAACCAAAGAAGTTCACGATGTCAGTTGCAACCTTAACTGATTCTGCACAACTAGATTAAGAGAATGTGCAGCACACGGCACATAATTAGCGAATTTATTTATGAAATGGATCGGACATATTGGCAGCGTTGTCATATGACTGTCCCCTACAATTATTCAATAGCAGCCCATTTGTTTCTAAAAATTCTTGTAGATAATTAAATATAAACATGTATGACTAATAATCTTAATTAATGAGACACATCTTTCATACACTTTTCACCGAAAACATTATGGTAATATAATAGCAAGTTAGTAATTGTGGGACAAATCTGCTGTTGAATCCATCACTATGGTATAGTATTTTGTGTCATTGTTATTTATTTGAGTTATATAATTTTTTAATGATTTTCTTGCCCATGATCTCAATTATTTGCTAATATATTGTTTTTGATAAGTACGACATTAACGATTTTGGTAGTAGTTCTCGCAGTTCAATATATTCACGAATGAATGAGTCGAACACTGCCAGCAGTTTCAGGGTACCATAAAATTACCATATGAGGAGAACCAAAACTTCCTCGGTACCTCTAAATCAACAATACTCAACCTGTGGCCCATGGACTGCATGTAGCCCACAGGATCATTCTGAGCGGCCCGGTCTAGGTCCGTTGAAATACCACAAATTCAATTATTTAGGAATAATGTATTAAAATTTAGCGGATTCTATCAATCAAGCAATCAATTATCAATTTGCTATCGATGTGCTGATACAAATTGTGAAATATTTTTTTTCTATTTGTAATTGTAATGGTTAGTGATAACAAATAACAATGCAGTAGCGACCATTTTATAAATGAACTAATTTTAACTAACCCTCATGTCTAAAAAACATTCGCTGTTTCAAGGCGATTTCGTTGTCTATTTTGTGGATCAACAACTTGTTTGATTTGTTGTGAAATGTTATATATAAAAATATAATTTTGCTTATCACTGTACTAATAAACACAAATCTTTCAATGGCGCTTATTCTTGGAGGATCCATTTAAAAACGAGATAAATTGGTTTTCTTAAAAAAAACTTTGAAACAGCAATATATATTTTGCAGGTGGTAATGTTACAAAAACCGCATAGGTAACAAAAACATCCCATAAAATTTAATACATTATATATATTGACAAACATATGAAATTATTAATGATAAACTTAAGATTATTACAAAAATTGTTAGAGTGTTTCTTAAATGCTTCCGATTACTCTTTGATGAATTCAGTTATTTGTGTTCAATTTTTATTTTATAAAATCAAAAACATTTGAATAAATTTGAAACAAATATGCGCAATAAGAACAGACAGTTTATACAGATAATACTGATTTCAGTCTGTAGTTCAATAAAAACTCTTTGCTACCACCTGCGTTTGATACATTAATATCTGAAATAAAATATGCAAGTCAAAAGAAAAAAATCCAATTATCCAAGAATACTTGGCAGCTTTTTTTATGACAGTAGAATGCAGACAAGGGGCTTGGGATCATGATTAACGGATATTGAAAAATTCCCCCGTTATTGGGTAAAAAGTGAATGAAACCTATATTTGTGAGTTTTGCTTGATAAAGAGTTTAGTTTAGTTTTAAAATAAGATACAAATATGAAATTTTATATTTTGACCAATTTTTCACATTTTAAATGTCTTTTTATAGCTTCCCCCTCTCTATTAATCCTCATGTTGCGGCCCGCGTAAATACATGTCAGATGTATGTGACCCGACGTAAAAAAGCTTGAGTACCCCTGTTCTAAATGCTAAACATCTGTAGCCAAATACTTTACTACCGCAATAACACGTTTGAGGACATTGTGTAATATTCTGTATTTTCTATTGCTCTGTAATTGTTTGTCTAAAAAAAGACTTATTTCTTTTCGTGTTAACCAAACTAACATTAAATTGATATGTTCCATAGAATTTTCCTGATTTTCTCAGCAACTTGTTACGTGTTTCGAATCAGAAAAGCCGGTTGTGTATTAAGAATTTGTTTCAGAAAAAAGTTTGCAAG
This sequence comes from Trichonephila clavata, assembly GCA_019973975.1. Taxonomy (NCBI): domain Eukaryota; kingdom Metazoa; phylum Arthropoda; class Arachnida; order Araneae; family Nephilidae; genus Trichonephila; species Trichonephila clavata. The sequence goes on along the minus strand of BMAO01029474.1, from coordinate 8,353 downwards.
TCAAACAAAAAACACTACCAATACTAGTTGAATAACAAAGCCAAAAGATCTTTCCAGCACTTGGCCATGTTTAAGTTTTTTAGCGAGATGATTATTAGAAAATTATCTCTTTTGCTCTTTGTATTTCTCTTTGCAAAACAGAATATATATTGTTTGGATTTTTATTTTGAAAGTAACTCATTTCATGTGAAGAGATGTACTCAATAAAATTATTACTTAGCAATTTAGGCCACGAAACTACATGAATAATCCTAATCTTCCTACTCCGTGTCTTCATACTTAAATAATTTTAGAAATGTGTATTTGTACTTACATTTTACTTGAAACCAATAAACAGGTACCTAAGTATCTTTTAATTTCAGGTATTATGCATAGGACACAGCACCAAAATCAGTTTTTATTGTAACTTAGAATTATTATTACACAAAAATAAATGGCTGCAGAGAATAGTGCCCCTACGTTTGTATAAATGCTGTATGCTCATCGGCGCCGCTCTATAATAGAGACTCTATCATAGAGCGTCGCCGTGTACAAAGAGTGTAATAATAGACTGTATTAATAATAGGTGTAAAAGACTGTATTAATTATAATTGTTAACAGACTGTAATTAATAGAGAGTACTTAATAGACACTCTATTAATTACACAGAGCTACAAACTTAAAGTTTTGAAGTACAAAAAAAGGCTTTCAGTGGTTTTTTATATTATTTAGAGTGCTGATTTCGAAGTGACATACATTTTTTTCCCGTCACATCAGGATTTTGTGTAAAATCAATATTTTTGCTAAAACCCTATTTGAAAAGGAATTCTCTCAAACAACTTAGCCTGGGCAATTTGGCAACAGGGGTTTTTATCCAGTTAAATCTATGTAAATATTGGTCCTTGATGAGGCTACACGAGAGTTTTTGTCGATGGACTTCGTAATTTTGAACCATGGTCAAGTGCCTTCTGAGCTGGCATCCCTCTCCTAACTATCACACCACACATACTGGAGAACGTTTGAGCTCTCGACAGATTTAACATGCATCGCTCCCCTACACGGAGGGTCTTCAGTGGCACTAGTCTCGAACTCATGACATGCCTGCCATGAGTGCTATGCCTTGGTCACTAGCAATTAGATGAAAATCATTGTTTCTAGACCCCACAGGCTGTCTCTGATCATGAGAAAAACAAGAAATTCCTTGAGGTTTAAACATTTTAACATCCAGTGATGGTGTAGTTTCCAAAAGAAAATCACCAGCATACTATTTTAATTTGTTTTTTATTAAGTTATTTACATAAATACATAGACGATTTTCGAAATTAATAATTATTAATTTCCGCTTATTCGGTGGTAGGGCGGAAGAACAAAAGCAAATTGCTCTTGTGCTTTCGAAAATAAATTTAATATGGTATTTCGGGTATTTTATTTTTTATTTGAGTGTATTTTTTTCAATGGTTTATTATTGTTACTATTTTGATTGTAAGCACCTTTTCTGTTTATCTTCAACTGGTAACGGGGCCCCTTGAACCGGGGGCCCTGGGCTGCAGCCCATTTAGCCCATACGTAGATCCGGCCTTGACCGTCACAGAGGTCAACTTCTAGCAGTTACTCAAGTTTCCAACAGATGTCAAAAGCTAACGGTATGCAAGGGTTTATGCAGTAGTTCATTCTTTGATCAGCTGTGAGTCTGATGAATGGTATTTTTTTTAAGTAACTGTGTTGTGTGTTTTTAATTATAATGAAAATGATTCTTGTGATATTTGATACAAATCAAATATAATTATGTAACTAAATAAGTCAATATTACAATAATTAGTACCTCACATGTGCATTGCTAGCATGAAAATATTAGAGTTCACAACATGTACCACCATGCTATTGAAGGCCATTTTCTTTACAAATACAAAATGCATTCCGTTTATTTATTTTTTTTATTTTTGTAATAATGGACATGTTTATAGTGCTCGATAGATTTGTTGTAAGTTACATTTTTTTAGACAATAATATTTATTAAATATTAATACATATACAAATGTCCTATGAATGAGCTATAGCTCGTGTCCAGGAAAAAATAAATACATATAGTACACTTATTACATATGTTGACTAAATAAAAACTAGATAAAATAAAATAATGTACAGAATAGAACTTTTAAAATTAACATTAGATAAATTTGGACTAAACTAAAACTAGCTTCAACACTAAATTAGGAAAAACTGAAAACGTTTTAATTTATAGGATAAATAACAGTATAAGTTTAAGAAGCGTATTTATTTATTTTTTCAAGTTCGTACAGAATGGATGTGTTGTGTCTACAAAGTTCCATTGTTCCTAGGGAAGAAAAAATCATGTTTCCAGAACTTCATGCTGCTTGGAGCATGTGATGGTACAAAATATGTACCTCCTATTTCTTAAAACTTTGGACACCCTTTTATTTGAAAGTGTTTAATATTATTATTAATATATACAGCAGTTTTTATTCAATAATTATAGTTTTATTAAGTTTATTTAAAATACTTGTATTTTTTCCCTCTAGGGCATTATTTTTGTCAAAAATTCAGTGTATAAAAGAGCTAATTATGTACCCATATCCAATAGAAACATGCATTATTAGCAGTGTAAGGATACATGTTTAGAAAAATTAACTTGTGTTTTTAATTTAATTGCTTTCACAAAATAATGAATTTTTTTTTTTTTAAATCTCTGCTGCATGACAAAAATTCAATGTTTCTATCAATACAGCAAATAAGAAGTTGCTTTAAACACGAAATATTCTTATTTAAATATTATAAATAAATATTTGTAAGAGCATCAAAAATTTCAGAACTAATTAATTCACATTTGAAAAAATTTGTATAAAGTTCAGAGTTAAAGCCAACCTATCCTTTGGTTGAATACTCTCTTTATAATATACTCTTTAGAAATGATTAGTCCAACTATTGATGGTAAATTATCGAAAAGTTGCAGTGACATTCGAAAAGAATTAAAATATAGCTTTCTGTGTCTGACAAACGCATCTCATTTTTAACGTAGATGTTGGTTTTAATCGGATTTCTTGAAAAATATGTCGAACCCACCATCGTCTCTTGTCCTCCCTTTCCAACGCTAATAAATTATTCATTTTTCTTGCGATCCACATTTATACGTAACTGTTTAGAATGAACTCAGGGCGAATTTCAACTAGCTTCAGCGTCACCTAAAGAGCAGAAATCCACCGCGCGTACGAAAAAGCAGCAACGAAAACATCTCTCTTTTCTACTTTGATCTCAACGCGTGAACGCCTTGATGTGAATGAGCCTTAAATTTTCAACATTGGTTCCTCTTTGGTACTTTGTCATTACAGTTGAAAACTTAAAAATCAAATCTATTAACTCAATGCTATTTCTTCCGGAAATTTTATCATCCATCTATACTCTAAACTTGAGAGCCTAGGTGTTTAAAATACAAAACAAGTTTCACTAAAAATTTCCCGAATTTCAAAAAGCCAAATATATATTACGCAAACATCTGAAATATTCTTTAGACTATTCAAGAAATCTTATCAACATTCGATTGAATACGTTTATCAAAAGTTGGCAGTTAAGAGGGATTAAAAGCACAATCAAACAAAAACATCAAGTTTTCTCAAGTTCAGAAAAGGACTCGAATGAGAACACTGCGCTTCACTCTCTAAAATAAAAACGGCGAAAACCACTCATAATGACCACACACTCTTAACGCTGTTGCCTTCAGTGCATTATAATTAGGTGTTATCCTCTAAATTAATAACAAAGTTATTTTATTTGGGATTTCAATTCTAAACATTCAGCCATAAATAATAATACAGTCACTTTTAATGGAAACACAATTTACGATACAGCATTGCCTCTAATCGTAGCATAATATATCATCATCCCTATTTCTTCTACATCCGCCGTATAGAGAGGCTTTCGAACGCTACATCTATCGAGGTTCAAAGACCTCATTTTGGTGTTTATCGAAGTTTGGAGCAGTGCCGGTTTTTCCATTGGGCGCCCAAGGGCCCGGATAAGCTGGACTTAACCAAATTTTCTGGCTAAAAATTTCGATCCTCCAGTGCCAGTAGATCCTCTGCGCCCAGGGCCTGAAATGAGCTTAAAACGGCACTGGTTTGGAGAGGGATGCTATATCAAGTGTTCTCTTCAGTTGATGTGATCTGATTTTTATTTTGATTTACGTAGTACTCTGTAAATAACAAGAGAACTATTAGTGATGAACTTCGTAATTCTGAACCTCATCAAGAGACGAGAAAACCCAAGCTGGCACATTCTCTCCAAACTTCCACACCAAGCCAATATGACTTAGAGCTTTTACAGATTTAACGTACATCAGCCTATCTACACAGTGGATCCACAATTCCCCTAACCTGTGACTGGACAACATTCCAAAATACAGTAGAACGTCGTTTATCCGAACGTTTATTAACCGGAGCGTCAAATATCCGAACCTAAGTCCGGATACGCTTTCGAACTGTGGACAGCTCAAAAATTGTTTCGCGTGAGGAAAATAAGTGATTATTTTCTACAATAAAGGTAAAATTGCGACATTTTTCTTTTTCTTCAAGCACGTTTCCACTTGTGATGATTTTCAATAATCGTACAGTATCCGGTTTCATATACTGCATGGTTCACATTCGATTATGCGAACAGTGTCCGGTCCCAATAGATTCGGATAAACGACGTTCTACTGTACGCTTAATAGCTCTTTCCCTTCAAAGTTATTAAACCTCTAGAGAAAACCCACAGCAAATGACAACCTCAGTATTTCCTCCACAAGCATCCCTCCCAATATAATGATACCAAAATTAAAGATTTAAAAAAAAAACTCGGGCAAAAATTAATATGCAAAAGTGATGAGCTTCTTGAAAATCCAATTTTATTGCAAAGACAAAACTAATTGCTATCCTTAAGTAATGCAGCTTTCGAAAAAAGCATTTAATTTTTACTAAATAGTACGCTGAATAATAAATAAAGGATTCAAAACAAATTTCTCCCCATAGAAATGGCAGTTTTTCTGTATAAAATGATCAAATTGAAACTCCCTTCTTGTGTAATTAAATTCATTCACTGCTATTTAAAAAAAATCTTTTCGTTACGATAACAAAATTCCCACAAACTCAGAAAAGGAAGCTTCAAGCAGGAATCCAACATGTTCTCAGCCTGTCTACACTGGGAAGCAACACGAGAGCTATATTGTCAAACGACCTCGTGATTTTGAACTATGATCAAATGACAAGGACACACCTAAACTGCAACCCTAAGACAGGGATTTCTTCAGGTATGGGCTTTCCAAAAAAAAACAGGGAATGTCGGACGATTTGACAAATGCCTACATGTGATGACTGTCATCCATGTATAGGCCTGGGCCTAACACCATCTTTACTTATTCAGTATAAAGACGGCAGTCGGTCGAGCCGGTTTGTACGATTGTAAATCATGTACATTTAGTTGCTTCGGGTTATTGTTTGTACGAGTATTTGACAACATATGCTATGTACTGTCTACTTTTGGTCATATGTGGGGTCTACACTCTACCAGGGCCTTCAGAAGTCTTAAGACGTCCCTGCCCTCAGGTGTTGTCCTCTCACACCACACAAAAGTGAGAACTTTTTGCCTCGACAAATTTAACGTGCATCAGCCCCTCTATATGGCGGGTCATTTCGATTTCCTCAGAAATTGTCTTTTTTTTTTCATTACACTGGTTTCTGTTTGGTATCCCTTTACTATATGATAGTAACAGCGACGTACATAGACTGCTTTTATGGGGGGGGGGGGAGTGGTATATTTTTAAATAACATATAGACGCGTAGCGGTATCATTTAGAAAAGTCAGTAATAACCTCCGCACCATGGTAATCATTTTGGTGTAGTGGTTAAGTTACTCGTTTCGGATCCAAAAGTCTCGGGTTCTGTCTATCGGATAGAACCACTTCATTGGTGACCCTGGCTGAACTCAGAAAAAAAGCAACCTTCTGAACTGTCGTGGCGCCATCTACCCACAAAAAGGAGCAACAAAAAAACCCTCATCAGACTTACTTGATGCAGCTAACTCGTCAAACTCACTTGACGCAACTCCTCGAAATACAACAACTGCTCACGTAACACGCTCGATATAACATTGTTCGTTCGCCTATCCACCGACTAACTGGTGGGAGTGTGTAGCGGTATCATCTAGAAAAGCCAGTAACAGCCTCCACACCATGGTGATCATTTTGGTGTAGTGGTTAAGTTACTTGATTTCGGATCCAAAGGTCCCGGGTTCTGTCCTATCGGATAAGCGCGCACTTCAGACGAAAGCAGCGAGACGGACTCTTCAAACTAAAAATTTGTTGGTCTACTGGAAGAGGAGTATTTGACCCTCAAACCATATTTTTTCTGTAAGCTGTTTAATAGCAGTAGTTCTAATACTAAAAATATTTTTAATAAATGTTCTTTTTCATGATTGCATTAAAAAGTTCAATACTTTTTAGCCCTTAAGATTCAAGCAAAGTTAAATGAAAATTGGTGTTTACTTCAAAATCAATATGAAGCAACAAAAAATAAGTTATTAGTAAAGGGATTTCACAATTTTTTTTTTTTTTTTACATAAATCATTCAAGTAATTTTCTCTTAGTTCCGTAATTAGATTTTTAACAAGTGATTGATTCAAATTATATCTAAATTATTTAACTTTGATATCTGATCATAACATTGGATTTTTAACACACGGATAAAAATACAATCAACAAAGATCTGCAAAATGGGAAATAAGTATAAAAATTGAGATTCAAGGGACGAGTAATGGAAAAGTATTTAACTAGCACTCATCAAATTTGAAACTTAATTTAGATCACCAATTGCTCAACTGTGAATGTAAACACTAGAATATTTCAGACATTTCTGCACTCAATATGTTACTGCACTTACAGTCTCCAGATACAGACAGCATGAATATTCTTTAATTTTATTGGTTGAAGTTGAATACCTCCTGTCCAGTGGAAAACAGGGCATTTTTTAAAATTCTGAAACACTAACATAAATGTAATAATGTACACAGTGGCATCCACAGGGGAGGGATGAGCCTTCCCTCCTCATAGTCCAACAAATTTTTGATTTTTACCATGGAGAACACCCCTCTGCGCTTTTAAGAAATGAGCTCTGTGCTTCCCCTTCCCTTAAGAGAGGTCTCTTTAGGCTACTGTATGTACATTTCATCCATAGTAATTCTTCTACTTAAAAAAGCATACTTCCTTTCTTGCTCCATTCTTAACATTTACGACAGTTTATAAAGATACGATGTCTTGCATTACAATTCCCTCAATATATATATTTGTTTAGATTGAAAGATTGTTAGAAAAAAAGTAGTTTTACATAAATTGGTTAATTCCTTAATTGTTTGTCAAACAGTATATCAGAAAATATATTGCTCTCTCTCTCTATATATATTTCTACGCAAACACACAACAGTTACAGCAAGTCATAAAAAGTAAGACATACAAATTTTAATATGACACAGACATAAAAATGTTACTTTTGGAAGCATGTAAAAAAAAAAAAAAAAACTTATGCAAAACTTACTATTAACATATTAACTGTTTATAACAGGCAGCAAAACCAGACCACACAAATCAAAATTAATTCATGTGTTTATGTCCAGTTTCATAGGTTAACTTCTCTTTGAAAATATGTCCTGATCATCTGATATATTTTAAATAAAAATGGAAGAATTTGATATTCAAAATTTAGATGCACTGCAAAACTCTTCTAGTCTCTTTGTTTGTCAATAGCTGAAAATAGGATGGTACAATAATATGCGGTTTTATTAAATTACTGACCAACCCATGCTTGGATGACAGTTTCCAAATATCACTTTTTATATTAATTCGTTTCTTTTATTTCAAATAATGGATCAATTGCCTGAGTAAATTGATTTGTCACTTTCTGAAAATTTAGATTTATCTTATCATTACATACACTGAAGAGCAAATGAATCAGAAATAGCATTTTATAATTAGCCTTTCCATGCACAACTGTACTTCTATAACAGATGTTGCCTTGGAGCTAACATACGTAGAAATTTCATTTAACAATAATTTGGCACCTATATTAAAAACAGCACTTATCAACAGTTTGAAAAACCCCAATTTTAATTTTCTGTAGAAAAATCATTTAACTAATAATCAGATTCTCTGCATACAGGCCGGCTCTAGCAGTTTTGCCGCCCCTCTCTCCAAAGAAAAAAATTATAATTAAAAAAGATAAATTTTTCACATAGATACACACCTATAAAACCTGAATAATTATTATGAACAAAAAGGCATCATAACATTATATATATATTAAGTCTTAAAAAATATAAAATAATTCAAAATTAA
>BMAO01029473.1:0-24870 GCA_019973975.1 Trichonephila clavata | reverse complement strand
TCTACGAATATCAACAACTGCGTGTTGACCTACCGATCTTCAATTCATTTAACTTCACTCTTCTATCTCTTCACTTTACTTAACTTCCTTATCTCGCGAAACCCGAACTTATATAATATATCTCATTTGCATAAATCACGCTTTGGCTCCCGGTGGACATTGGTTGAAATAAATAAAATACTTTAAAGAATATAGAGAAGGTTAGTCGAAGACCGTATAGATCCGTCACACATGTATAATGGAATGTTGTTTTACCGACTGGGTGGAGTAGTTCGTTTGTCGCTGACCTTCTGCCCCCAAGGTTGCGGGTTCGACCCCCTGCCCAAGTCGGAGGATTTTCATGATGCGGAAAATCGACCGCGGACATGTCGTATTATTATGCGGCGTGAAAAAATTCCATTGAAGTGCCCGTTTGACTTAGGTGCTCCTGAGAAAATTAAATTCCTAAGTTCTGTGACGGATCTATACGCGACCTTATCATTTACCCTCTTGGGGAAACTTTGAGGCTAGCATTCGCGTTAATTCACAGCCATCCCTCTCAAGAAGAAACCTTGATATTTAAATTAGTTTGACAATATAAAGTCAAGGTTTTGTAAATGTAGGATAGAAGGAGCAGGAGAACTGTTGCGGAATTCGTAAGTGAGATTTATTTCATTTTTACAGCGTGAATTTCAGAAGGAGTTTATCACTATAACAAATTAGTGGATTAAGGTTTAGGAATCTAAGATAGACTGAATTAGATCAAATTAAACAGATCACTTGCGCTTGTTTACTTAGAATTGTTCACTTAGAATAGATTGCTCTCTTTATATATCTTTCCTAGGATCTCCTCTTGTAGTTTCACTTGTGGTTGATTAGTATGTTTGAATAAAAATAAAATAATAATTATTATGGAAGTTTCTGGTGATGCTTTGTTTCCCCCACACCCTTAGGTAGGCAAGACGGTGAATTAACGACTTCAAGTAGATCGCGCTCACAGTTCAATATCGCATCATCAGAGCTCAGGTGCCTCCGTCTTGGGAGGAAACTGGGCGTCACAATTACTCGCGGCAATTGGTATCGTCTATAGGTGCCTCACTAAAATGTGATAGCAGCTCCTGGGGAATGAACTAGGTCTGCAAAAGGTAAAAAATACCAATACGCAGCCCCATTGGAAAAAAAAATATGCTGATGAATACTAATGAACACTTTTTCCCTGATGGGCTGCATTTTGGCAACGAAGCCTTTGCAGATACAGCAAGTCCCCAAATGGAAGAGCTATTTCGTGTTGGCACTATCTAGTGGAGGCTGTCGCTACCAAATTTTGATGCTTGAATTAATTTTAATACAAAATCTCGTTGGGATGCTTAATATTGACATGATTTTATTCTGTCGAGAGCAGTAAAGCCAAATTGATACTCCAGGGATCTTTTACGTGCCATATAATCATATGACACGCGTGCCTGCGGTTTTTGCATCCAGAAAATCTATTGACTCCAGCCATGAACCCGCAACCTTGAGTTACGAAGAGGTCACACTATCTGTAAGCCCCCGAAACTGACATGTTAATGAATATTTAGAATTAATTATTAAAATAAAGATATTTCGTCTGCCTAATTATCAGAATGCGTAACTCCACAAAGGAACTCATTTGATACAGGAGTGCTTCACGCCAATCTGCGGTTGTTGCCGAGTTACACGGAATCCAAGATGGCGGCCTAAAGGTAACAAATCGCCAAGAAAAATATTGAAAAGAACTGTTTCGAAATATACTTCAAATGAAGAATATAGGAATAGATTAAAGATAACCAATATGAATCAGCATTTGAAATACATCTATATATATATATATATATATATATATATATATATATATATATATATTATATATATATATATGTCAGGTTTGAAAAGATTAGCTTTAAAATTAAGGGAGTAAGAAATAAAAATAGAGCGAACTCTTTATCATCGCGTAAGGATTTGTGGGTAAGTAAACCTATTTAAAGGTGGAGCGAGCGCTGACGAAGGCGAACGCGTACTGGAGAGAGGTAGCTGGTGAACTCTTGGTCGAAGTATCGTCTATTGTTCGATAGTGTTGGCGCCAAAGGGCCGCCATGTTGGATATCTGATGATTCAAGCAGAATAAAGAAGCATTTTGTAGAGATGATGTCTCATCATTTAACCCGCAGGCCTGGGGCCTGTCATATATATATATTATATAATAATAATACTATGTAATATATTATTATTACCATATAATACAATTTAATAGTAATCAGAGGGGCCATGCGTAGCCTAGTGGTTAGAGCATTGAACTCCATACCGGAAAGCCTGGGTTTGATGCCCGATGCCACCAAATGCCTACCGAGTATATACGGAGAACGTGCTCGTTAAATCAGTGGGTTCGAATGGTGTCGCCATCTATCGTGTTGTACCGAGCAAAATCGCACTATCAACTTTCGTGGGGGCTCAAAAGATTAGGCTAACGACAGGCGTAAAATTCTAACCCTTCACCGCAATGAATTTTCGTGGACCTTGATCTATGTTACTGTCGATCAGGTGGCATAAGCAACAAACAATAGCAATTATGATATATGATAATATTCATATAATTTTATATAATAATAATTATTATATTTAATAATATTCCTTTTTTTAGTTATTATATACAATAATGCTCATATAGAAATAATAATAATTATAAATAACAAAAAAAAATGTAAACAAATAAAATTTGGGATATTTATAAAAAAGTAAAATTAAAAAATAATTTTAATATATAAATAATATAAAACATAATTATTACAAATGAATAATATAAAAAACAATTACATTTAATAATTATTAATATTATACTTATTATAAATACATAATAACATAATATGCATTAAATTAATAATGAATATCAATTATCAAGTGCTGATAATTTGCAATGTTCCAAAACCGCGAGTTCCTTCATTGAATTTAATCGAACAAGGAACGCTTAAAAAAATTATTATTAAAATGTAAAATAAAGCGGAAAATGTACGATTTACAGCAATAATTAAAAGCACAGCACTCATTCTGCGGAAAAAAATATTCTGGTACTCACCAATGATATTAAAAACATCCATATTCGAAAATAACACAAAATAGAACAGAACACTGAAATAACAGCTTGAAGAACAAATGCAATGGAATTGATTTAAATTTTTAGAAAAATCGAATTAAATTCGTCTGAAATTAATAGGATGAGCGCGGAAAAAAGCAATAAAAATTAACTCTAATATACCTTATCCCCATGACAACCACGTTACCACACGATAAATATATCAAGGTAATCATACTGTGTAATGTTATCGCCCATCTTGGCGAACATAAATAACAACTTGGCGCGTTTCACTCCCATATCAAATTAGCATTCCAGAAAGAGTTAAGCATTCCTGATAATTAGGTCGACGATATATAAAGATTTTAAACTTTACTTTTAACTGCAAAATAAATCCATGGTATGGCACTTTAATTTTAATATATATTGTTGCAAATTTGCGGTGGTGTAGAAGCAGCCGAAGACTTCATTCATTCGAATATCAACAGATGTATTAATGGACAAAGAACGAATGGGTGACTACAAAAAGACAAATCGACGAATATAAAACAAAAAAGTATTGTAATATATTTATTTTTAATAGCATAAAACAACGTACTCGTTTTTAAACAAGCTTTACAGCATTCCAGAAACAGTTGTGCAGAACATTTGCAGATCAAATTCAGACATAAAGTCTCGCTGTTTTATCATAGTCAACGCACTAAAAGATTTTGATCTCGACTGAACTCTCTTCTGAACAGAGCTGACCTTTATTTTAAAGCTCCTTTTTTCATCTCAAAGTAATTTTTAAAAAGGGTCGATCTTGCAGCCTTCTCGATGAATTCTTTGGCGGTATCTTACTTCTGCCAAATTTATAGCCAGAGTCGAAAAAGTTGCAAGGCGATCATCCCGGTCCCAACTTCCATGGTTTCCATTCTTTTATTTTTCAAGCTCACCTGCTTCATGCCTATAAAATTCAATTTTTCCACTAGGAGAGTATTGGTGGAGAAGAAACAACGTATGTCTTTCAATATAATCCCAAGACTACATCTAGCTTACAAAAGTGACGCATTTCAGTGCATTTCTGCATTTTTTGACGTGGGCTATTTTTTTAATTTTAACTTTTATATTATTCTATACATCATGTAATTTTATCATTTCATCCAATGAATGAATCTGTGTTGTGCACGATTCGTACAAAAAATAATCTTTTAAACACAGATATTATGTAAAAAAGATTTCATATGTATTAAAAAATTCTTTTAAGACATAAAAGAGTTCGTAGTTTTGTTGAAGTCAATGCGTAACAAGTTTTCTCTAAATTACTTTATTATACGTTTCTTATTCACTTCCCCCCCCCCCCCCCAATTGCAGAAAGAAATAATATTCCAAAGTGAAAAACTTTTCTTAAAGAATAACAAAGAAAACAAAAATAAGAACATTTGATTGAGTTTTATCACACTCAAAAATCAGAGAAGAATATACTTATATATAAAATTTTCTTATGGTTAGAAAAGACGGATATAAATTTCGGAATGAATATTGCAATATATTCGGAAACAATAGCGTTCTAATTTCCTCGTCTCCATTCTACTTGAGTACTAAATAATGGATTCATTTAGAATATTTCCAAATCTCCTCAGTTTCGGAAATAAGCTCCTTTGAAAATGAGGAACCTTGTGTCGGAATTGGATAACCAGACCCTCTCTTCAACATCTTTGAAATCGGAAATACTGCTCCCTGTATAAGATCAAGTTGCAAAATAAGAAATAACACACGTAGCGGAATTCGAAAACTGATTTTCATTTAGAATCTGAGATTTGTCTGAAGTTTTGCATTATTTAGTATAATACTTCTTGAACTACGATGTACTCGTATATACATATACAGTAAGACCCCCGATTTACCGAATACCTATTTATTGAATTTTGTGATTAAGCGAATTTTTCTCTTTCCAAGATTAAAATGAAGGTGAAAAAACCATATTTAACGAATAATAAACCCCGAATTAATAAATTATTACAACAGATGAACTTTTTTTATTATTTTGTATTAACAAAAATTGGACTTTTTTTTCAACTTGTCGGGACCCGAAGGTCGCCGGTGTAAGAGGGTTCAAGGAAGTAGCATTCACATGATCTTAAGTATAAATTATAGCTTTAAAAAACTAAAAAACACGCTTTTATACTGAATCCAACTAAAAAGTAAAAATATAATTCTTTATATAAGAATAAAATGATTAAGAAGAAAATTATTGTCATTGTGGTAAAAGCGTGGGGTGCTTTGTACTACATTTTTACACTAACGCAGCATTTCAGAATAGAAGTATAAGAAGTTATAACAATTGGTAAGAGCACCCCACACTTTAACCCAAGACATTAATTTTCTCCTTAATCGTTTTATTCTTATATAAAGAATTATATTTTTACTTTTTAGCTGGATTCAGTATAAAAGCGTGTTTTTTTAAAATTTTTTTAAACTATAATTTATTTTATTTTCATTTTCAGAAAAACTAGACAATTATGGTAAGTGTTTGCCGACGCAAACGGTTTTGCTTTTATAGGGTTGTAACTTAATCTTTTAGTCGCCAAATCTGGAAATGGGATCTGCAATTAATCGTCAAATCTGGAAATGGTATATGCAATTAGTCGCCAAATCTGGAAATTGTATAATGAATTAGTCGCTAAATCTAAATATCGTTATTCCTGTTGTCATGATCAGGACAATGGAACAAAATTATGAAATTATTGTATTGTCATCGGTTTTTGACAAGTGTACAAAATTTCGAATTAATCTGACCTTTTAAAGTGGGCGAAAATCGAGTTCCAAGATTCCGTTACATACAAGTGAAACTTATAAAAGCGTGTTAAAAAGAGCTACTTTTATTCTGTCTTTAACACTTTATAGAAATATACAACTTTATAGCTTCACTCTGGGAGCAATCTAACACTTAATCTGACGTATTAAATTATTGAAAATTACTTAGCTTCAGTCGGAGCTCCTAGTGAAGATCCTTCTCGGGCCCCAATGGCTCGGTCAGCTGCAATGATATTTACTTCCCCAACTCCTATTGGATTCTGCGACAAATATTAATTTCAGGACGCGTGACTTCTCAGTCGCAGTTCACTTTCCTCCATCTTGGATTCACGATTAACGAATCAACGCTTAAACATTACTCTACATACTCAACTACAGGCACTTAAGTAATACTTATATTTGCATAAAATCAAGTCATCTATGCGGAGAAAGCGGTTTCTAAACTATAATTACAGTTAAAGAATGTTCCCCAAGAAAATTAGTAGGAGAACTCGAATAGTACCCGTTATAAAATGGCATCCTTTTTGATAAGAAAAAGATATTTCTTCCAATAGCAAGTTTTGACGGCAAAGACTACATACCATTATTAGACTTAACAGGTGCAGATGAGCCGTGAGTGTAACCTCAGGAAATTCTTTTCTTATCTTCTCCAACATACAACGCAGGAGGTACTTTGATATTTTAACGATGATGGCAGTTCATCTTGATGACAGATTGCCTATCTGAACAAATGAAGTTGAAGTTGTTGATTTGTTCGGAGCCAATGAATTGGTTCTAATGCAGAAATTGAAAAGTAAACTCCTATCAAAACTGGTATTTTTTTAATGCTTTGCATTATTTGGAAACTGACAACTAAGCGTATTTGATCCTTCCAAATATGTTGAAAGAGTTATAGAAAGAACATAATAGCTTAAAGAGAGTATTAACTTTTAGTTATACAATTCATTATTGTAAAGCTTTTTTTCAGTGTACGCAGACTTTTGACGCTCACGATTTGTGTCGTTCTCAAGTTATAAATATTTGTATTATTGTACATAATAATCCGGTGATTGTTGCTTATGCAATTTGAATTTACGACGTCAGAGGGATAAAAAAATAGTATTGATTCAAAAAGATTTCATTTAGTTAGCGATCTTTGCATGAATATGAAAGATGATCTTCTGTATGCTGAGTTTTGGAGCCAAGTGCACATCTTACGGGCTACCAAAAGCTGTCCACAACCCTTTTGCCCTACGCTGTTTGGGAGCTGATATTTTCTCCTCTCTATCTTTGATTTGCACATCTTTTTAATTCCTATAGTAAGATTATTGCACTAGTGGTTTTAAGACGCAGTTTAACCATGGTACTGAAATACTTCTCGTTTAGGATTTTCTTCGTGGTGAAGGCTAGATATTTAGATTCTTGGAAATATTTTATAAAGAACAGGGGTTGGCAAAGTACTGGGCAATTTGTTGCTTAAGACAAAATTAAAATGGATAGATAATTCAAAAAAAAAAAAACAATATTATCTCTCTCCCCTTTGCAATGTAAAGCTTACAAGGGGAGGGCACAACTAAGGAAATTCATTTAGGGACGAGACTTTCTGTGATAGTAGTACTCTCTTAGCGTGTTCAACCCTCAATGTAATAGCTCCCAATGGGCAGTCAATTCTGAGAAAATAATCTTCGAAATTTCTATTTAGCTTTTATACAATTAAGTTTCAACTAGCTCCAGAGATGCAGTAACATAGGTGGAAACGTACCATGCGGTCGGGAAGGGTTCGAGGGGTACGATTAGCTTTTATATTCTTTTTAATTCATTTAATTTTTTTACAATAAAATAAATTTTTAAAAAAAAAGGCTTGTAAAATATTTTATACAATGAAAAATAATTACATTAAAACATAAGATATACACATATATATCAGTTATAAAAGAATTAAATTAATAATATATAATACAAGCTTTTGAGATCACTCTATCCAACAAAAGAAACATGATTGCCAAATTTCAAGTCTGTAGGTATAATCATTTGAAAGTGGCATTTTTTTATCCATAATATTCCCATAATCCTCTTTGGAATCAGTTCCTACAATACCTGTTCTTGACGGGTTTCTACTCAACAAAAGTACATGCTTACCAAATTTCAAGTCTATGGGTCTAATAAATCAAAAGAGGGCATTTGCTTACCTTTACGCCCCTCAACTCTCCACCCCCTTGGGTATCAATTTCCGTAAGCCCATTCTTGGCAGATCTTAACTCAACAAAAGAAGTCAACTTAACGAATTTCGTGTCAGTACATCTAATGATTCCAGAGATGTCTGGATGAGTGAGTGTGAGTCGCGCGCTTTTCTCTTACATATAAAAAAATAAGATATATCTTATTTTATAATGTTATCTATAAAATAAATAATAAAATAAAACAATATAATATATTTTATATGCTATAAAACTAATTGTAACTATTTTACTTTTGGAAATTCAAAATAATTATATTTATAATTTCTGATAATGTAATAATTAATATTATTATACTATATTTATAGATATAACATACATTTTTTTTGAAAATTTTAATAATTATATTACTTTTTAAAATATAAAATATAATTATATAAAATATCATTTTATTTTTAATAAACTTCTTAAAAAATTTATTTAATTGTAGAAATAATTAAATGAATTGGAAAAAAATTGATCGCGCGACTCGAACTCTTTCCGATTGCGTGGCACGCAAGTACGTTACAACCTATCCTATTGCAACTCTGGAGCTAATCGAAACTTAATTGTATAAAAGCTAGGTAAGAATTTAGGAAGCTATTTTTTCCGAATTGTCTGACCATTGGGCGCCATTACATTGAGGGTTTTACACCCTAAAAGAGTAGTACAGTTAAACAAATGTCACGTCCCCAAGTGAATTTCCCCTCCCCTTGTTAATATTACTCCATGCTTCAAATTGTTTCTGAATATCTGTATGCATACACATACAAAATTCTTAATCTATTTGAAAGAGATACACGACATGAAATTTTTAGCGCGTTTATCAAGTAGTGGAACAAAGGCGCTATTAGGACGCAAATTTCGTCTTTGTCTTCGTTCCATATTTTGTCATACCTTTTTCTCAGCCAATAAGCAACCCATTGACCTCGGGTTTTCGGCATTGGATCGCATTTGTGCCCTAGATGCGCCGAATCATATTTAAATTTTCCCATAGTTTTCCCGAATTTTCCTACAAATTTTCCTGAATTTCGCTAGTTTTGCTTTTTTATACTGCTGATACAGACTTGTGTCATTATTTCTTTTCAGTTCAATAGTAGTACATTTAGAGGAGTGGTACAGTACTACTTTCTGTTAGTAAAAAGTTCATTAGTTGCATTATTGTAAAATACAACATGTGAAAAACGCGCTAAAATTACTTGGCCATGCCAATGATTGATATCTTGTTTTATAAGTATGAGACAAATTCTATTAAGATATATGAAACATTCTTCACAGCTTGCAGAGTGTACTTGCAAAAAGCAAATATCCAGGGGTTTTGTGTCAATCACACAATTATAAAACAAAACATAGTGTGAAAACTTTAAAATTAAAAGTTAAAATAAAATTCATCTACATTCGAATTCTATTACAAGTATTATGCGATAAAATAATGTGCTCTTTTTTGTAACATTTTCGGTAAAAAAATTGACTGCTTAAGGTATCCGACTGGTTGCGACAACTTTTTTTTTTTTTAAAAAAAAAAAGGAAATATAGAGATTTTTTTGATATTTTTAGATTTGTTTATAAAGTGCATTTTAAGAAAAACGTGCTACAATTGAGAAGAGAAAAAGAAATTATTATTGCTAAAAAGGAAAAAAATAGGTAAAAACTGACAAAAAATAGAATAAATACTGTCCATTCTGTACGAAAGGTTTATGAACAAATTTTTAATTATTTCAATCTAATGTGTTGCTATATTATTCATTTTTGAAATGACCTTCAGGATAAGAGATATTTTCTTTTATACAATAACTAGAGCACTTTATCTCAGTTACTATATGAAATTTCTTTAAAAAAAACAGTGATTATATTCCCATAAGTAAACTGTAAATTTTGTAATAAAACAGTAATTCATAAATCTGAAGGTTAAAACAATTCTACTATTATACAAAACTTACAGAAAAAATTTCTCAGTTCATTATGTTCAAAACTTTTTTAGCAATCACTGGCCCAGTTTGATTATTTTCAAAAATTCACATTTCGAGTAAAACGCGTTTTAAAGCATGACATCTTAATTAAAGTAATGACATCTGCTTTTTTACTAAAACACTTGTAATTTTTGTTCTAGTGAACGGAAAATGATAAACTTGGTATTTTTATAAAGCTAATAAGATGGTCCATAAAATAAAATCATAAAAAGAATTTGTCAATTTTTGGTAAAATTCACAATTTTAAGGTAGTCGGATACCTTAAAGGGCTAATAACATCGGAACTCATGGCCCAGTGAGTGAGTGCTCAATACGAGGGTTGATGATGATGATAGATCTTCTATTTTTGAGATAAGGTCACATAACGAGGACGACCTCTGAGATGGTACTACCTGTTCAAATTACCACACCAAAGGGAGTACTTTAGATTTCGACAGATTTAACGTGCCCAACCATTCTACACAGCGAGTCTTCAAGGACACCTTTACTCGAACTCACGACATTCCGAGGACACGTTTGTGACTATAACCACTAAGCTGCCATAGCCACCTTACAGTTCAGTTGTCCTGGTATGAAATTTTGATGATATTACATTTGAGTTCAAGTTTGAGATTTAGTTTCGCCAAAAGTACGTCACTTCGAATAATGGGAATATTGATGGTTATTACACTCTAAAATTAAAACCAAGTTCGAAGTCCGTATGAAAAGTGGGATATGAACTAAGAGCCGAACGAGTCAAGTCGATCAAGTGGTCACTGAACACGCAGCTTGCGTATCAAGTCACAAGTTCGAGGCTTAGTGCTACTGAGTGAGTGAAAATTAAAGTCACCTTACTCAGCTATATATATATACTCGATGGATTTTAGTGAAGGACCTCGTAACTTTGAACCATGGTCAATTGACCAGGACGACAACGAAGCTGTCACCCAAATCTCATAACTTCCACACAACGCCAAAGCTGAAAACCGACAGATTTAAGGTACATTTAGATCTCTATACGGAAAAATTTCAGTTGCACTGGGCTATAATTCATGATATACTGGCCACGAGACCTTGACCATAACCATAGCCTGAGAGTACCACTGAAGTGTCCCAACGTGTACGTGGTCCTGATGCACGTTAACTATATCGAGGCTCAATGCTCTCCTGCTCATGTGAATTGGTACTTAGGGTTGTGCCTGCTCAGGTGTCATTCTCGTCTCTTTACCGCGATTCAAAACTACTAGATTTAAGTCACGCTCACTGTGGCCGAGAGGTGTGGATTGAAAACTAAGAAAAACTCATTTTAGCTCAGGAAATATTTTAAATTGCTTTAATCTGGCTCAAAATTGCTAATTCTTCGGCGATGACTCCCGTGTACCTTCTACTATGAGTTGATTGAATTAAAAGTAAACTAAATTAAGAAAATATGACACTTCATTTCTATGAGACAGATTGTGCGGAAAACAATTAAACCCATGCAGATTAAATTTTACCAAGGTGCAATGAGTTCCAAGTTTCCAATCAAATTATGTAAAACTAGAACCGGCTTTTAGCTAATCAAGCAAGTGAAAGGACTATATTGCTTTAGTTTAAGTGTATAAAAACGACTTCTCTGATTTAGAACAATCACATTCGATTTGTTTTAAACCCTTTTATTTTTGCAGAGCTTAGTGCTTTTTATCTGTTTGGAAAAAATGTTTTTCGTCGTGTTTGCAATTTGTTTGTTTTCTGGCGTATTCAGTCAGCAAACTGAGGGAGGTACCAATGTGATATTTGCCAGGCCATCCCGTTCAAACACTTCAGACGAGGTAAGATTTCAACTTCCCTTTATAATAGTACTTGTGATTAGTAATAATGCTATTTTTCTTGTGCGTAATCTCTTGAAATTACTTCGACTCATGAATATTTCAACTCTAATGAGAAGTGCAATACTTTTACAGGTTTCTGGACAAAATTATCAGAATGCGCATTTGGTCTTCGTGACGGAATCTAACCGTGGCGTCATTCAACAACGCGAGGTATGAATTCCAATTTTTACTTTTCTCTATACTATTGACCTAATGATTCTGGAAAATGCTTCCATTACTTCTATTTTTAATTCGTTGTAAGAGTATGCAAGCTTAAAAACTTTAAACTCTCCAAAGTAGTGTTGCACAAGAACTAAACGTCTCTATTAAAAAAAACGTTCATAACTTCAATTCCTACAGTAGCTTCTTGCAATTAAATGTCTTGCTTCAGCATTTAGTTTAAATTTAGATCTGCGGTATTTATCGTAATTTTATTGAGCGCTACACTTAACTGCGTTTTTGGAATCTATATTTCAATACAGTCTAAGGAAACTCGCTTACGGAGTACAACTCTGGTAATATCCCTTGTATAAATCTATACTTGAGATTGATTAGTATCTAGTAAGATTTTCTATGTTACGGGAATGGTTGTTACAGAGATCTGCTTTGCTGTAAGCCGCCACCTTTTTCAGAGTAGTTTCTTGTATTCAGAGCTAACGGCTACGAGTTTATTGTAATATTATTCACATGGCAGAGTTTAATTTTCTGTCAACTATGCAAACTACTCTGCGTTTTTCTTTTGCATATGACTTTGTTTACTTGCAGGCTCGCACGGAGATGGCACGCTTTCAATGTGAGACACGCAATCCGTGTGCTTTTCAACCCTACACGTTGAACGGACTTGATCGTGAATTAGGGCCAATTCACATGAGTGTGTGAGTATAGCATTCGTTTTCAAGAACTAGATTATTTTACTTTTATGTATCTAATAATCCGTATCCCACTCGAACTAAACCTTTTCATTCATTCCGTTGCAGGTGCTATTGCTCTCCAGACAAGGTATGTACGCGTCATAGAGATAAATTAAGTTCGAAAATGTTCGAATTCCTGTGTTATCCCTTACCGGAAGAGACTACAGTCGGCTCGACGGTTGCAGTTTAGACACTCACGATGGATTTTAATGTTTACTATGTCTTTTTGTGTGTATGCTTTTAGAAAATAAAATCTTTTATTTCGATGAATGTCTTTTAGAATGATTTGGAAGCAAATACGCACGGATATAAAATTAGCACTAAATTGGTGTTTTAATGTAGTCCAAAGTTTTCTATAATAAATTCGTGTAGAAATGACATTTTGCAGGAGAAGCAAAGCGAAAGGATTGATACTTTTCCTGTAGTAAGCGGTTCTTAAACTAATGACCTATACGGAGAGGGAAGGGGTTGTTTCGGCGTCTTTCTAGGGTTTGTTCGGCGTCCTTTTCCTTAGGGTTGTTTCTGGGCCGTAATTTTCGTTTAATGTTCCGATTTCCCACTCTTTGTAGATTTTAAAAGGTCTTGTTGGGGGGGGGATGACTATCGTAAACTGGATCACTAAATTTCCTTCTTTGGATAAAAAGAACTCTGAAAGAACATGCGATTCTATTAAAAGTTTAATAAAGTTTTTATTATTCTGTACCCTTTTTAAATGGTTGCTTACTATTTACTGGATGGGGAGTGTTGATGTATGCATAAGTAGTCGTTGGTCTTGTGAGTCTTAAGGAACCCTTAAATCACGGACGGAATGTCGTGTGTCATAGGGCTTGCGATATCAGGCTGATGCATAGAAGAGAGTTGCGGAGACCAAAACTTTGAGAACCGATGCTCTAATACGTTAAGCCTCATTTGAGTACTCTCGGCTTGCTCTGCAATCTGTGGGTTTGAAATGCAAGCGAATTCTTGCTGCTCTTTGTACATCTACGGTGTATTTAAATGGGATTGGCATCATTTAAGCCTAATGTCTTGGCTACAGCAGGGATTTTGCAAAATAAATCCATAACGAGGAGATATTTTAATTGAATAGTATCTTTATTTCTCTTTAACATTGACTACTTGCCATTAAATCGCTTAGAATTATTAAATATTCTAATTTATAGGCACAGAGATGACTAATCTGTAACAATCATTGTAAAAGTAATGGCAGTATAATGGAAAGTCCCGTTTTTATTTTAGCAGAGAATTTGTCTCCAGATCATGTTTAAATCTCGGTCTTTTTGTTTTGTTGGAGGTGGTAATTTAATCGAAATAATGGGGCAGCTTAAAAAGAATCTTGCTGTAAAAATATAAGTTTATAGTAGTGTAAAGGGTTGGGAGAAATTTGTCAAAGAATGAAGCGAGGAAAACAAACGGGCAAAAATCCCTGTTCGAAGAAATTAGTTGTATTAAGGGTTGCCCAAATTCAAATGAGACATGCGACATTGGGTCGAATTGAGTGCATCTATAGCAGAGCCACCAAACGGGGACCCGAAGGACGGCAGGAAGTGTACACTGCATTGGATGTTTAACAGTAAATCCCATCAGTTCCAGAGGATATTAATCAAAAGTATAAAGTCTTGCCATATAAAAATGTAGCCACATCGGAGCATCGTGCGGTAGTACGGTTTCTACCCGTAGGATGAGAGTTTAATGCGGACATCTAATAGATAGTGACGGACTATGGTGAGCACTCTTTAGGTCGAACGTTTTGGAACAATTGGTGTAAAAGTTTTCGTGAAGCGCAGCAAACTATGTCCATAACAATGTCCGCCAACATGTTTTCCATAAAACCAAAGCAGCTTTAAAAATTTTTTATTTAATTTTCTTTATCATTTTCCAAGAAAGACACAATAGGTGTGTGGTAACTAAAATAAGATATAAAAATCCTCGACTGTAGTCAATCAAGAAAATGTGAGAACTGCATCAATTGTGGTTCCGTATATTTTTCCTTCTCTAGAATCGCTATTCATTGTCATATTCAGTGTCCGTTTCAAGAATTCAATGAGTGGCTTTGCATCTGAAGCAAAATTAACATTAAAGTCTCCAGCTAAGATAATCGGATTTTAATCATCATCGGACCAATGATTGCAGCAGCCTCTGATGTGTACAGCACTAAAACTTTCTGGGTACAGATAAGAGCTGCGACAGTACTACCTGGTGATATTGACTTTCACCTGGACTTGCTGGTAGTTTTGCTTTTTTTTCTTTCTCGAAACTCTTTTTCTCTTTTTGCATTTGTTCTAGACTATCTGATTAGAATTTACTTTGATTCAACTGAAATAAAAAAATTAAAAATATAAACTTAATGAATCACTCACAGAAGAGTCTGTGTTTGTTTACAAGACGCTATAAGTAGCGATTCCGGTGCGAACGTTAGTGACATATACACAATGCCCCAGACACTCCCTTAACGGGAAGAGCCATATAATGGTAATATTTTGGATACGTTTTATTCGTCGAAAACGGCACGTTTATTACATAAAAACTACGAAAGTACGGCACGTGAGTTCGTTACGCGAGTAACAAGGGTACCCACTTAATGTCGCCAATACCTTAGCGCCTTTCGTCCATAGCAGCAAGATATACTTTTGATGCACAGTTCCCCCTTAGCAATCGTCCAACTTTTTCACGGATATGACGCAAGTCGCGTGGAGTACCCCCACCCCCTCCGTTCTCTTTTCCTCCCGCCCGCTATCTCCTCCCCATGGCGAAGTTTCGGGGGGGGATGGGGGAATCACTACTTCCGTTCGCTTTTTCACTATTACGCAAAGCTGGGTAAATTTCCCATTCACTTCCATCCGCATAGAAGTTTCACTTCCAAATAATTCCAGTTGGAAATACTGAACTATTCACTATCTGAACTATGTGCTGATTTTTATTTACAATAGTAAAATATTATTTTAAAAACTGAGGTTTCCTGTCAAATTATCAACCGTCATTGGATCTTCTTATCGAACTGGGTATAAAGACTCGAGTTCTTCAATGTCTTGCTCATGCATTTCTGTGAGCTCATTAATTGTTATCTCCTGTTTTTCGTATCCAGCAGTAGTTAAACGTCTTCACTATCCACTTGTGATTTTATTTGCCTGTCAAATATCTACAACTTCTTCAATCAAATTACCAATTTCCTGACGCTCTGTCAATGATTCTACCTGAGATTTAATGGGAGGGGGGAGGACACAAATTGACGAGATTTGAAAATGGAGTAAATCCAAATTCGCGTGATTCGGGAGGGGGGGGGGCGTAAGTCAAGGTATTGCTACATTGAATTATTTAAAGCGGAAAGATTATCCCATGGATCGAGATCCAAGAAAATTTGGATGCCTTTTTTCCCGTCACTAAAAGCATCACACGAGAAATCTCTTCGACTTTCAAAGAATATGCGCCGGTCTTGGTTCAATAAATTTATGATGGATGAAAAAGCTATTACTCATCTAAGGATAGTTTTTAAGGAGAATTTAAAAAGAGACGTTTAATGTTCCGAATTCTTTAAATATAGATGAAGACTTTTGCTAAAAGGTATTAAAGAACAATTTTTTTCTAGAACTTTTTAAAATTCTCTCAAAGATAGTTTTCAAATACTATTTAATAATAAATTTATCCAGTCAACATTTTCTCCAAATTGTTATGAAACGGTTATCACTTTAAGGCAATATGGTGCCATCTTCACAATTTATTTTTATTTTTAATATTTGATATTTGGTTTTAATTGTATCTTATAAAGGTTAATATTTAATAATAATTCCATACAAAAAACTTTAAATTTGTTACAAAATGTTTGTAAAATTAAAATTTTTTTAGCTTTTTTAAGCATTTTTTAAATGCTTAAGGCTTTTTGAAATTTTTTTCTTTTCTTTCAAAATTTTTTTCCCAAGTACCTTACAATATACTACATAAAACTGTGCATGGGTTTTTTTTCTGCTAATGCTCTTTAATTTTTTATTAATTTTTTTATTGTTAAACTTCCAAAAATTCCCCAAAAAACATTAATTTTGATTTAGAAATTTTTTAGAAAAAGTACTAAACATGTTAGAGCTAATTCCATGCACAGTTTTACAAAACATACATTTCAGAACATGCATAAAAAATTTCAAAAAAAAAAAAACAACAACAACTCATATTTATATTATAAAAAGAGCCTTAGGGTTTTGAATAACAGTATATGTACAAAAATTCAACATGGAGAAAAATGAGTTTGAAGTTTTCATATTCCATGAATATAGCATGATATAATATTCATCGAATAGAGTCAGAAACTTTTATGAAATGTTAATTAGCTTATTTAAAACTACTTACCGTAAAAAATTGCACAAATGTAGAACAATTAAATAGTATACTGCCATAATGAATGTATAGAAAAAAAGGAATGAAAGATCAATATTTCATAAAACTTAATCTTAATAATTATAAAAAAATAAATACACACACTTCAGAGCTAATTCCATGCTCAGAGCTATTGCACAACATGTACAAAAGATGTTTATTTTTATTTCCATGATTTTAAAAGCTTTCGCATGTTAAATATTGTACACGAATAAAAGCAAAATCAAATAGCAATTTATAGGTAAAATACATCAAAATCTAAGAACTGGTTAAGTGCATTTGTTTAAATAACTATCTTAAAATATTTAATAATAAAAGTGTTGAATCTCGAACACATGGGATATATATATATATATCACCAAAAACAAATATAAAAAAATGGGAGAATTTTTCTATTTTTGCGAATTAGATTTTTAATTATCTGAGCTATCAAAATGAGATTTAATATTTGTGCTTTGGGAGAAATACATTTGGAAGTTTTAATTTCATTCATAATGATATCATAAAAAGTACGCAAGCTTTTAAATCTTGACCAAATCCATTTGATCTTTCCAGTAAATAATTCACAAACTAGAATTTTTGCATGCATTGCAGAATTCTTTCTTAAAATGATTTATTACTGCATATATAATGTCAATCTCATTGATGCGCATTAGAAACATATAATTATTCAGTTTGTATCAGGCTCTTTTCTAGCAGATAATCTGAAATGTAGGCGTGGTAGTTGCTGTTTTAGCATCAAACATTGCTCCATTACTTAATGAAAAATGCAGGTAAAGCTTTGAAATTTTGCAGGAATATTTATACAGATTCGGGTATCAAATAAGCCAATAAAAACTTTTCGACAGTTTAATGATTTTTAGGGTACCATATCGCCTTAAAAACTTAGTCAACGTTATTTACTGTATGTAAAATCTATATTTTATAAGAAAAGATCTATATATTTATTTTAATAAAAATTGTCTTCTGCATGTTTGCTTTAATATTATACTTAATCCATGTTATGAACATATTTGAATAAAAGAATGCTGTTCGTTGAATGGAAATGATTAAAATAAATACCGAACTGAGTTCTTTTGAACAGAAATTTCTTGATATAATCTTCTGCATGAGATAAAATAAGATATACACAAATAATTTTTTTTTGAAATAAATTAAGGTAGTCGTGTGTGTGTAATGTTCGCTCCCAATGTAGTTTTGTAATTTATTCTCTCCGAAAGCAATCAAAAGAATGGGTTCCTTTTAAGACTTCGTGATTTTAAAAATATGCCTTTCAATACAAAATATTCGTTACATTGAAAAATAAATACTATTTGCTTAAGGGATCCCGACTACCCTAAAATTGTGATTTTGCCAAAAATTGTCAAATGTTTTTTTTAAATTTTATTTTATAGGACATCTTATGAGCTTTAATAAAAATACCAGGTTTATTATTTTCCATCACTATAGAAAACTATAATGTAATGTATATATATATAAGGAATTGAAATTGTTTATACATTTTAGTTGCGACACTGTAAGGGTACTTAATGAGGCGAGAACGCTAATTTAAGGGAATAATATTGGGTCTAGACATGTGAGTTTTATATTTCTTAGTTATAAATGTAAATGAGGTTATTCCAAAGCGAAAGTATGATAGAGACACCAGGGCTTAACAACACTAGTCTGCTTGCGTCAAGACGACATGGGCAGCAGATTTTAATTTTCAGGTTTTATATTAGGCCTAGTATGAAAATTTAAGAGATAATTCAAGAAAATAAATAATAGCACTTGTACTTAATTTGAATAAGTTTTCTAATTAAACTCTTTGCAAGTGTATACAACAAATAATATCATGAATTCAAAATAGTTGATGTAGGCGAGAATCTGAAGATAATTTTTTTACATGTATAACGGAATGTTCTTTTACGGACTGGGTGGCGTAGTTCGTTTGTCGCTGGCCTTCTGCCTCCAAGGTTGAGGGTTCGATTCCGGCCCAAATCGGTGGATTTTCAAGATGCAGAAACGTTATTATGTGGCATGTAAAAAAATCCCTCGAAGTGCCCGTTTGGCTTGTGTTCTCTTGGCAAAATTAAATTCCAAAGTTATGTGACGGATCTATACACGACCTTATCATTAATCCTCTTGGGGAAATGTTGGGGCTAGCATTCGCGTTAACTCACAGCCATCTATCTCAGAAGAACCTTGATATTTGAATCAGTTTGACTATATAAAGTCAAGGTTTTGTAAATATAGGATAGAAGGAGCAGAGAACTGTTGCGGTGATTCGTAAGTGAAATTTATTGCATTTTCACAACGTGAGTTTAGGAAGAAGTTTATCACTAAAATAAATTAGTGGATTAAGGTTTAAGAATCTAAGATATATTGAATTAGATCAAATTAAACAGATCACTTGCACTTCTTTACTTAGAATTGTTCACTTAGAATAGATTGCTCTCTTTGTATATCACTCTTAGAGTCTCCACTTGTAGTTTCACTTGTGGTTGATTAGTGTGTTTGAATAGTAATAAAATAATTATTATTATGGAAGTTTCTGGTAATGCTTTGTCCCCCTCCCACCCTTAGGGAGGCAAGACGGTGAAGGAGCGACTTCAATTAGGTCACGCTCACAGTTGAATTTTTCATCGTGAGAGCTCAGGTGCCTCCATCTGTGGAGAAAATTGTCACAATTTCTTGCGGCAATTGGTATCGCCTATAGGGTGCCGCACTAAAATGTAATACCAGCTCCTAGGGAATGAACTAGGTCTGCAAAGGTAAAAAGTACCAATATGCAGCCTCATTGAAAAAAAAATTATATTGATGAATACTAATGAACACTTCTTTCCCCTGATGGGCTGCATTTTAGCAACTAAACCTTTGCAGACACGACAAGTCCCCAAATGGGAGAACCATTTCGTGTTGGCTCTATCTAGTGGAATCTGTCGATACCAAATTTTGATGTTTGAATTAATTTTAATTCAAGTTCTCGTTGGATGCTTAATATTGACATGATTTTATTTTGTCGAGAGCAGTAAAGCCAAATTGATACTCAAGGGATCTTTTACATGCCATATAATCATATGAGATGCATGAGGGTGGTTTTTGCATCCAGAAAATCTATCGACTCCAGCCATGATTGAACCCGCAAACTTAGATTACGATCTCAAAGCCCCCGAACCGTCATGTTAATGAATATTTAGAATTAATTACTAAGTAAAATAAAGATATATCGTCTGCCTAATTATCAGAATGCGTAACTCCACAAAGGAACTCATTTGATATAGGAGTGTGTGACGGATCTATAAGATCTTTTGATTAACCTTCTCTATTTTCTATAAAATAATTTATTTATTTCAATCAATCTTCACCGAGAGCCAAGCGTGATTTATGCAAATAAGATATCTTAATAAGATATATCTTCACCCGAATGGGATGCACTGTAGGGATATCATGTGAAAAAAAAATAAAATGTAGTGGAGTGCCCTTTTGAGTAGTCATTTCTGTCTGTTAGTTTAATTAAAAATTGTTGAGTTGGAGAGTTCAAACTTTTTCACAGGTTTAGAGTTGTTCAGGCGTTAGACTTTTAACGTGATTTCTATCAGGTCGTTTAGACCCTCAATAAATCACGCTTTTTTCTCGGAGGGGGTTGTGACGGATCTATACGGTCTTCGACTAAATAAATAAATGATTTTCTGTAAAATTATTTATTTATTTCAACCAATCTTCTCCGAGAGCCAAGTGTGATTCATGCAAATAAGATATATTATTCAAGTTCGGGTTTCGTGAGTTAAAAAAGTTAAGTAAAGTGAAGAGGTAGAAGAGTGAAATTAAGTGAGATAAAAATCTCGAGGTCAGAACGCTGTTGTTGACAATTCATAGACAGCGGTAACGCGTGGAGCTACGCGTGGAGAAGTTAATTGAAGCTTGTAAAATTCGTGTTACAGAATGTGGATCCTTCACCATTCTCCTAACCAGTCAGCAAGGCAGAAATCCTCACGACGGAACAGCCGATGTAAAAAATAAAGTCAGTGATTTAATTTAAGATATTGCGAATATTCGCACGTGGCGTAGCTGTAATTGTACGTGTTTAAGCTTTCCTAAATTCAGTTGCTATTCTGTTATTCCGCTAGTAGTAATTCCCCTTTTCGTATTTCACTTTATTTTGTTTCTCTTAAATTTGAATTGTGTGTGTTTCAACCCTTTTGTGTTAATAAGAATCAATAAATCTATCTGAATTGCAATTATGTCTTTCGATCATTTAAGTCCACCTAGACATCCAGTGGTATTTAATGATAGACGGGGAGATCGTAGTGAAGGGGTGGCATTGAGCCACGACCAGTGCTTCGCGCCAAGCACCGGTTGTTGTCGAGTTACACGGAATTCAAGATGGCGGTTTAAAGGTAACAAATCGTCAGGAAAATTAATTGAAAAGAACTATTTTGAAATATAATTCAAATGAAGAATATAGGAACAGATTAAAAATAACGAATATGAATCAGCAATGAATATCAATATATAATATAACAAAAAACCTATATATTATATAATAATACTATTAACATATACATTATTATTACCATATAATACAATTTAATAGTAATTATGATATATGATAATATTCATATAATTTAATATAATAATTATTATTATATTTAATAATATTCATTTATTTAATTATTATACATAATTATGCTCATATAGTAAAATAATAAAAAATAAATAACATAATAATAATTTAAATAAATAACATATTCGATGTATACAAAAAAGTAAAATTAAAAAATAATTATTATAAATAAATAATATAAAACATATAAATGAATAATATGAAAAAAACAATTATATTTAATAATTATTATATTATAAATAAATAATAATATAATATGCATTAAAATTAATAATGAATATCAATTAATAAGTGCTGATAATTTGCAATGTTCCAAAAACCGCGAGTTCCTTCATTGAATTTAATCGAACAAGGAACGCTTAAAAAATTGTTATTAAAATGTAAAATAAAGCGGAAATGTACGATTTACAGCAATAATTAAAAGCACAGCACTCATTCTGCGAAAAATATTCTGGTACTCACCAATGATATTAAAAACATCCATATTCGAAAATAACACAAAATAGAACAGAACACTGAAATAACAGCTTGAAGAACAAATGCAATGGAATTGATTAAATTTTTAGAAAAATCGAATTAAATTCGTCTGAAATTAATAGGGTGAGCGCGGAAAAAAGCAATAAAAATTAACTCTAATATACCTTATCCCCATGACAACCACGTTACCACACAATAAAAATATCAAGGTAACCATACTGTAATGTTATCACCCATCTTGGCGAACATAAACCACAACTTGGCCCGCAGCACTCCTTATCAAATTAGCACTCCAGAAAGACTGCATTCCTGATATTTAAGTCGACAATCTGTAAAAGTTTTCGGAAAATTTTATTTTTAACTGCAAAACAAATCCATGGTATGGCGCTTTAATTTGAATATATATTGTTGCAAATTTGCGTGGGGTAAAAACAGCCGATGACTTCATTTATTTGAATAACAACAGATTTATTAATGGACAAAGAACGAATGGGTGACTACAAAAAGACAAACTGACGAATATAAAACAAAAAGTATTGTAATATATTATTTATAATAGTATGAAACGTACTCGCATTTTAAACAAGCTTTACAGCATTCCAGAAACAGTTAAGTAGAACAGTTTCAGATCAAATTCAGACATTAAGTCTCGCTCTTTTATCACAGTCAACGCACTTAAAGATTTTGATCTCGATTGAACTCTCTTCTGAGCAGAGCGTACCTATATTCTAAGGTCCTTTGTATATCCTGAAATTAATTCTAAAAGGGTTGACCTTGCAGCCTTCTCGATGATTCTTTGGCGATATCGTACTTTTGCCAAATTTATAGCCAAAGTCGATAAAATTGCAATGTGATCATCCCGGTCACAACTTCCATGATTTATATTCTCTTATTTTTCAAGTTCACACTGTTTCGTCTACAAAATTCAATTTTCCCAAAGGAAGAGTATTGGTGGAGAAGAAATAACTTACGAGGTTTCTTTCAATATAATCCCCCAAGATTGCATCTAGCTTACAAAAGCGCCGCCAAGCCGGTAGCCAAGTAGTCAAGGTATGGTATTGTGGTTGGCATGTCATGAATTCGAGCCCAGTACCTCTGAAGACCCGCCGTGTAGGGGCGTGATGCACGTTAAATCTGTCGAGAGCTCAAAGGTTTTCCTGTTGGTGTGGTACTTAGGAGAGGGGGGTCATCCTCGTCACTTGACCATGGTTCAAATTTACGAGGTCCGTCGCCAAAAGCCCTGGTGTATAGCTGGAAAGTGCGATGTTAATATTCACTCATTCGACAGTGCCTTTCAGCATTTCTAGTGAGGGTGTTATTATTATTTTTCATTTTAACTTTTATATTATTATATATATATAATGTAATTTTATCCACATGTTCAATGAATAAATCTGTGCATGATTTGCACAAAAAAGAATCTTTAAGCACAGATATTATGAGAAAAGTTTCATATATG
This sequence comes from Trichonephila clavata, assembly GCA_019973975.1. NCBI lineage: Eukaryota > Metazoa > Arthropoda > Arachnida > Araneae > Nephilidae > Trichonephila > Trichonephila clavata. The sequence continues at coordinate 1,198 of BMAO01029473.1, read as the reverse complement.
TTAAGAATTTCTTATATGACATAAAAGAGTTTATAGTTTTGTTGAAGTTAATGTGTAACAAGTTTTCTCTAAATTACTTTTTTATATGTTTCTTACTTACTCAATTGCAGAAAGAAATATATTCCTAAGTGAAAAACTTTTCTTAAAGAATAACAAAGAAAACAAAATTAAGAACATTTGATTGAGTTTTATTACACTCAAAAATCAGAGAAGAATATACTTATGTATAAATTTTCTTATGGTTAGGAAAAGACGGATATAAATTTCGGAATGAATATTGCAATATGTTCGGAAACAGTAGCATTCTAATTTCCTCGTCTCCATTCGACTTGAGTACTAAATAATTGATTCATTTCAAATACTTTCAAACCTCCGCAGTTTCGGAAATAAGCTCCTTTGAAAATGCGGAACCTTGTGTCGGAATTGGATAACCAGACTGTCTCTTCAACATCTTTAAAATCAAAAATACTGCACCCTGTATAAGATCAAGTAGCAAGATAAGAAATAACACACGCGTGGAATTCGAAAACTGATTTTCATTTAGAATCTGAGATTTGTCTGAAGTTTTGCATTATTTAGTATAATACTTCTTGAACTACGATATACTCGTATATATACTGTATATATATACAGTAGCATCCCGATTTACCGAACCCCTGTTTAACGAATTTTTCTCTTCCTAAGATTAATATGCAGGTGAAAAAATCCTATTTAACAAATAATAAACCCTGAATTAATAAATTATTCATAGGATGAACTTTTTAAAAATTATATTTTTTATTAATAGAAATTATATATATTTTTTTCAAAGTGTCGCGACCCGAAGGTTACCGATGTAAGAGGGTCTGAGGAAGGAGCAGACATGATCTTAAGAAATAGATACTTTTATTCTGTCTTTAACAGTTTATGGAAATATACAACTTGATAGCTTCACTCTGGGATAAATCTAACACTTAATGGGACGTATAAAATTATTGAAAATTTCTTAGCTTCAGTCAGAGCTCCTTGTGACGATCCTTCTCGGGCCCCAATGGCTCGGTCAGCTGCAATGATATTTACTTCCCCAACTCCTATTGGATTCTGCGACAAATATTAATTTCAGGACGCGTGACTTCTCAGTCGCAGTTCACTTTCCTCCATCTTGGATTCACGATTAACGAATCAACGCTTAAACATTACTCTACATACTCAACTACAG